>JAJQXH010000048.1:0-440000 GCA_022343465.1 Oscheius sp. G VE-2021
GAACAAGATGAACTTACAATGCTTGTTATAAGTAAGCTTGAAAAAAAGCCCGAAGTGAATGTTGCAAGGTCGACATCATAGGAAACAGGAACTCACAAATTTATTCCTTGGAGCCTTGGGTCTATTTAAAGTAAAATATTACTGAGAAATTTAAAAAAAACATTGAAATCGATGAATTCACGTGCAGTGGCGCAGTGGCTGATAATAAAGTACCCAAATAGGAACCGCCACTGATCGAAGGACCTCTCTTGCCCTCTCCTCGATCGTCAACTGCACTCTCTAGCCGAGGTGATCTCCGCCCTCTCCGCTGACCTCACACTATTTCGTCGCAATGCCGATCGGCATTTTCTATTACACAAGGGAACGCGCGAAGGCAACTCATTGCGGCTGCTGACCGGACGGAGAAAGGGAGGAGGACGAGAGTGCAGGGACAGGGGGAGGGAGGAGAGATAAGGTTTGAAAAAACATGTGTACTCGTTAAGTCTTCTTTACTTGATTTGACTCGTACGTAACTTACCACTGGGTATTGAATCTACCAAAAAAATGTATGCCAAAACTTCCCAGGTCATTG
Source organism: Oscheius sp. G VE-2021 (assembly GCA_022343465.1). NCBI lineage: Eukaryota > Metazoa > Nematoda > Chromadorea > Rhabditida > Rhabditidae > Oscheius > Oscheius sp. G VE-2021. The sequence continues at coordinate 572 of JAJQXH010000048.1, forward strand.
AAACAGTAGAATATTGTAACAAATCCTAAAAGAAGTAATGTTTTGTCAAATGTATTAAAATACTTTACAACGATGATTATGTGATTATATTGAAACATAACGGACATAAATGAAATTTTACACTTTTGTTTTGACGAATACCTCTTAAAACCAAATATTTGCGTTTTAATTTACGCAGTTTCGTTAATTATTTCAATGATTATTTTGTGTTTTTGTTTGTAAGTTTTGTAATGTTTGATACAAAAGATTTACCCAAATTTCCACCTTTTTTAATTTGATTCTTACGTAACAATTATTTCTAATTCCAGGCTCTCATCTCGCTCAGTTTACTGTTTTTAATGAATGTGTGAATTTTTGGTAATAACCTATAACCTAAAATTAAGATGTTGGCAATTTCCGTTTTATTGCCTTTTTTTGTTTTTTTTTTTCAGGGACTCTTGGGACTTTTTTCGTTTGGCAGGCAAAAGTATACGAAAGAATGCTAAAAATGAAAATGTAAACAATTGATTGACGGTCATTATGGGTTATATGATTCCTCTAAAATATTAAACTAATTGTTGCCCATAAAGGTTAACACAAAGTTAAATTACATAAAGGTGAGATCGAAGAACTTAAAAAGAGTTTTTTTTAAAATTTTGATTTGATTTCTGTTTTTTGCCGAAGCAAATGTTTTAAGAACAAATAAAAATTCAGGAGAAAATTTCAGATTTACGTCAAAGTTTCAATCGTGTAGAAATTAAATACCAGGAAAGCAGGTTTAGTGTACAGAGAGTCTAATTAAACAGGTCAATCTAAGCTCAGAAAAAAGCATCTTTAAAAATGGCATATCAAGAAATATATTTTCAGCGCGTGAAGTAGCGACCGTAGCGCAGTTGGAATCAAGATGAGTGAGAAATAGATGTTTTTCTATTTTTATGTAGAAAACAGGTAAGAACGCAAAATATTTGAAGAGTGTTGTCGATTGTGGGCATTGATACGAACGACTGTGGTCGGACAGCGACCGAGATGGATGCGCGGGACCGGTCTTAGAGAGATAAGGAAGCTGAGTCATATAGCTCACACTTTATAACGTCAGAAGGGAATTACGGAGAAAGTCCCGTGTGTTTTATAGTTTGAAAACTGATGAAACCGATTTTGAACTAAATAGAAATTGTTTAGAAAAGAAGTTGAGGTCTTTTTATCATAGATTTAAATATTTTACATGTTACATATTTTGAATTGAAAATAATTTTTAAAAGGCAATTGATATAAACTAAGCAGTGTTCGTACAATACAAATGGTGTCCAAGAAAAATGAAAGTTTTGTTAAATTCACGGTTTTCAAAATGAGAGTTTTTGATATTTCAATTAGAAATTACGCATATTCTTAAATTCAGCATTGAAAATAAACTGAATGTCCATTTTAAAGAATAAAACCATCAAAGGCTCCATAAATCCAAAAATAGCGTTATCTAATCGCGAAGTAGCCGGCTGGCAGCAAGAGTGATGTCATCGGGGGAAATCGGAAAATCGAAGAAAACACCTGTGTTTTGGCCGCTTTCCTAATTTATTTCCGCACAACTTACGCCACCCGCCAGGAAGTCTGGCCGGCTGGAGACAGCTGTCACATTGGACTATTTTTGGATAAAACTACGCTTTTTATTTGTTTATGAAACTTTCACGCTCTTCAAAAGGTCGGTTTAGGCATGCATCGTAAACAAACTTGGGTTTTCTCACTTCAAAAAGTGATTTGCTGTAAAATCAAGGAAAACGAAAGATTTAATAACCAAAACATCTTTTGAAGAATCAAAGTTTAATTCTTTTTTTTAAAATTAATTTATAGTTGTTTCACATTTTTACAACATTTGTTGGGAAATGCATTTTTGCCACTTTTCAGTGTTTCACTGTGATCTGAAATAATTCCGAAAATTACAGTTTTTAATGTCTTCCTCTACAACTCTACATTTTTATTCAAATGTTTTATTGTGTTGTTTACTGCATGAGTAACCCTTGGAACAAAGAATATACAAACGTTGCTCGTGAACGGCGCTAATTTGTTCTCGCCGTTTGATTTACGATATTACCCTCTGTAGAACTGAATGGGTAACACTGCAAAGTAGGAACGTTGAGCGTAAAATAGTCCTTTATAAATTTTTCAAAAGTTTTTTTCACTCAAAAGTGTTTGAAAGTCCCAAATCGTATGCTTCATTCCAATTTTGGCTTTTGCGAAAATAAACTCGGTAAAGTGATGAAACCCAATTCAAAGAAAGGAAAAGAACAAAAGTAGTGAAAGTAGCTTCCACTCAATAGCAACATATCAATAATATCTGGCTTTAAGATCAACTTAAAACTGTAAAATGAGAAATCAAAAAACTTTTAAATTATAAACTATTAATTTTATCACATTTTGAAATTAGTCGTTGTCTGTGTTAATGAAAATACCAGTAAGATTTTGAATTGTACAGCTGAAATTTATTTTTTTTAACTATGAGTTTAAACTCCTTTTCTAAAATTCATAATCAGCTGGACATTTCAAAAACAATTTTTTTCAAGCAAAATTATTAACAAAGAAAACCTCCCACAACATAAATCATTGAAGCGGAATTACTGAAAATTACAAAAATTGCAATAAGTTGGGTTTTATTTTAATATTTTGCGTTTCTTTGAAACCATATGAGGAATGAATACTAGGATCGTAGAAGAAATCTTCCGTTATGCGTGAAATAATAGAAAACTTTCTATCCATAGCATGGAGATGATGGTGGTGGAATAAAAGGTCGTTCTGAATTCTCCATCGCATGCACGCCTCATAACTGGCGTCATTTGTGGGCGAAACGACGGGGTGAAGTAGGCCAATTGGCGAGCGAAGGCAAACAGAAATCAGTGGAATCGAGGACAAAAAGAAGGGATATTGGCACTCTCAAGTGGAAGAATGAGGAATTCAGACAGACCTAGGCTCTCCTCGGAACCGTCGTCTGAAACTGACGAAAACGGAAAACAGGGATATTGCCGTCTTATCAAGTCGCCTGCCTTCAAGTGGGAGGTAATTTGAAGCGCTATTGCTATGAATCATCGAAGAGAAGAGGACTAGGCGTGGTGTAAGAGGATGAGACAGCTAATAGTTTAAACAGAATTTCACTTTGGCTCCAATGACGTCAGTTTTAGAACTTTTGAAATACGCCATTTTGTTGATGCCATAAGGGTAACAGTATCAGATTGCGTTTAAAATATAAATGCACTTTCCTAGAAAAAGAAACTGCATTTTGCATTTTGGATGTATATTCATATTTAGCTGAAACATTGACATTCGTTTAGCGGGTTTTCCGTTTTTAGTAAATTTTCATTGGTTCCAATGGCAGACAGTTTTCACTATTTTTTCCTTACGCGCTGTGCATGTATTTTCATTTACGCCTTATTTAAAATTATATGACCCAGTATCCTCCATCACATAAAAACTATAGTGAGTTTTTTTAAAGTTAGATAAATGGTTTATGTGTAACACTAAAATTACGTAAAAGCACTGCTCAATTTCAGATTCTGCCCCTTTTACAGTGGAATAAACTAGGTAATGTGAAGTAGGATTCGACAGAAGTGGTGTCTGGAAATCGAAGAAAGTTGTCAATTGGGTTCGGAATCAGCCGATGGCCACGGGCTACGCACTGTGTAATAACGCTGGCCGCCGGGAGTGAAACACACGGGTGTTCTCGGCCGAACGAACGAAATGTGCTCTTTCCCTTGGATTCTAGAGGAATCGATTGGTTTACAATTGCCTAATTTAAATTCAAATTAGATATTTTCTTTTCAATCTAGTAGTAGATTGTTTTAAAAAATGTTTGTTTAACCTCCACAAAGCATGGGCGTTGAATTTATCATTCCTTCTACCTCATTTTTTTAAAACAACCATTATGAAACAGTAAAACGAACACGGCAGCAAAAGAAATTTTTAAATAACCAAAATGCGTTATTTGATGATTTTCGTATGTTGGTAGTTTTTCGAAACAGTTTAATGTTTCAGAAATTACACAACATAATTTAAGCTGCAATAGCATGGATTGTGAGAAAAAAAAACATTAAAAGTAAACAAAAGATGAAAACATTTTTTGTGAATTGAAGTTTAGAAAACTGATCGCCACGATATCTCTTGTCATTCAAAATTTAACAGTTCATGGTTCATGTTTCTATACGAGCCTAACAAAGTTATCAGCTTTTCAGTTTCTTAAAAAGAAAGAACTGGTACTAAAAGTATACCGTGAATCGAGGTAACTAAAAAGCCCATGATGCGATACCAAACTAATGTTTTACATTTTGTGATCGGGTGGAACGAATCAGTGCACAACATTTCTTTCATTTTAACAAAACGCACGAAACATCTGCATGACGAAAGCAGCAACAATTCGCAAGGCTGGGAGGGAGAGCAAAGTTTTTCAACTAGCAATCACGCCGCCGGGCCGGCAATTCCCAGCTGAGACGGAAAAAGTTGGCTCAGGCGAGGAGAAAGGAAATGAAATGACGGCTCATTTCGAGGTTTTAGCAAGTCCACTGGGATTCTGCTCAACAGGAGAATCATTGCATAGTTTGTATGTGCATTGATCACATTCAAGGCATTGAAAGATATGAATTTCACAAGCTTCGAGATTAGAATGAAACATTGTAGATACAAGTAAGACTGGTTGGCTAAATTCTAAGTTTTTCCATAATAAAAATGGAAGGAAAATTAAAGATTTGTTTAGCTAAATTTCAAATTTGCGAGCAAGTTTAAAAAAATCTCCACAATAATAAATTATGCAGTTCCAAGGAACGTAAATCATTTTCATACAAATACAAATGTTTTGTTTTAACAATTAAAATTTTTAAAAAAATTTTTAAAAAACCCTGATTTAAATTTAAATTCTAACCAAAAAAAATAAAAGATAATCAAATTATCATTTAAGTTTTTTAAATACAAACTGCTTTCAAAAAATCATCTTGTTTTTATTTTGAATTTCTAATCGTTGGTAATTTGCTGATTGCAGGGAAAGGTATTTTATAAGTTAACAAACGTAGGAGTTTGATTTTGAGTAGAAACCAGTGAGGTCCGATAAATAATTGTTTCTGCTAAACATTTACATAGGGGAAGATCCACAGTAACAAAAATGTTACGCTGATTCAGGTAACATTTGCGCTTCAAAAAGAAAAATGATAAATCGAGATCAATTTTTTGTTTTAACTTTTAATTGTTAATTTTCAGCTCCAGAAAAGAAAAAGGCTTCAATGTTGCATTTGAAAAACTGCGAAAATGATTGAAACGTGTGAGTGACGTGCCGTGCGGCAGCGATTCCATCCGACAAAACAAATATTTTAACAGGGAAATCGAGAACAGCTGTCCTTCGCACCAGGTGGTTTTGGTTTTTGCAGAAAAAGCCAATTGCCGACGACCCAAAGCGACACTTGCAGGGGAGAAAGGCAGGAGGGCAGCAAAGATCGGAAAGTGCAGGGTGAATGTGACTTTATGTAACACATTTATCTAACAAACGATTTTTCATAGACAATGCCCAAAAATCGATTTGCTTACTTACACAAAATAATTAAAACAGAGAATGAAACGTTAATATTCTATACAAGCAAACGTTACTGGTTCGGATTAAAAAGTGAATTTTGTTTTGAAAAAGCGACCATAAACTAAAATTTTTAAAATTAAAAGTTTAAATTGAAATATACTACTCAATTAAATTGTAGAAGCGATTATACATAACGTTTGCATTTTTTCACTTTAATTTGTAAACTTCTAAGAATCCATAAGAATTTTTTATCCCAATTAAATTAATTTTAAAAAAGAAATTAATTTTTTAATAAACTAAAGAGCTTGTGTATTTCCGAAAACCATTGGTCGAAACCCACAAATCTTTCCAATCAACAAATTTGTAAATAAATATCAAATTTCAACTTTTCTGGATAAAAAAAATTCAATAATTTGGCCGAAATGTAATTACTTATTGAAATTGTTTTTTTAAAACTTCAATTTCAATTATTCATAAATGGAACGCTTACCCCAGAAATCGTATTTTTTAAAACTTCTAATTATACAACAAGTTATATATTTACCAGGAGTTACGGCCCGCCTTCGGCGATCCTACACTCCTGGGGCGGCCTCTGGCCGCACAGTTAAACGGCCTTCGGCCGCAAAGCTAATAATTGTACCCCATGGCTAATTTTAGGCTTATGCTAATTTTCGCCCTTTCCACCGAATTACCGGTCTCCAACCTAGGAAATGCGGCCGACCATATTTTTGCCTAACACTTTGCGGTGTTAACAAAAAGAAAGAAACGGCCAACTGTTATAAGGGATAATAACACAACGCCAAAAAATTTAATTTTAAAACAGCCCAATACAATTTTAGAAGTTCCAACAACGATTAACTTGAATAAGGTTGAAACTTATTGACGTATCTTAGGAACATTTGGAAAAACTGAGAAATTCCTAGTCGAATAAAATGAAACTGGGAAATGTGTTTCTAAAGGCGTTAGTGTCCAGTCGCCGTTCCAAAATATGGCGAGAGCTGCTGTCAATGAAGTTAAGCTGGATGAGTAAACAGGAAGATTCTCTAAGAAATTGGATCTGCGTCGGAAAAACATGGGACTCGGCCTGAAACGCAGCCATGTTGTCCATTTCTGGCTGGCAATGGACACATTATAAAGAGAAGAATATTTTTTTAAATGGGAGAAGATCGGCATTAAAACGATACTCACAGTGAAGCATTGAGAAAACTAAGGTGAAACCGAATTGGCAAAACTGTTTATTTCATGTAATTTTTTTAAACTCGGTCAATTGTTTTACAATGAATATCTAACACGTATTACCGTGTTATAACATTTAAACACTATGAGTCGATTTAAAAAGTGAAAAAAAGAATTCATTCATAGAATGCAGAATTCCATTCCACCCAGACACGGGCTAATTCCCGGCTCATCTGTGTTTCAGAAGCAGAAAATGTAATCCCTGTAGCAAACGAAAAACAAACAGCTTTTGCATGTTTCAAAGAGCGCAAATGAGCCGGTGATGTGGATTTTTGACAGTCAAAGAGTTTCTTCAAATAAGTCAAAATGGAGCCCAAGGGATGGGAATTATTGAATTGGATTGGGGAACTTTGACAAATGGAGGAGTTCAATCATGCAGAAACGAGGAAAACAAGGAAGAGTGGCAGGGATTTAGGGGACGTTTTGAAGAATAAAACTATGAAATAGAGAGGAAACTTAAAATGATGTCGAAAATTTTCAGATTTTTCAGAAAAAAAAAGTAAATGTTCATCTTTTCTTTTATCAATAACGACGACAACGGCGATCGCCAAAAGACCCGTTTACCAAACTTTAAAAAGTTTTGAAACAAGCGGCGTTTCATACATTTTTTTCACGTTTTTATACCGCGAAATTATTACCTAGCACGATTAAAATAGCTTTTTTTTAGAGAATATGGAGTCCGAAATAATTTTAAAGTAAAGTTAACGACTGCTTCTTATTTCCACATTCTTGAAAAAACAATGGATATGCCCTAAAACATTAAACTTTAGCAATAATTGAGAAAAGGATTCATTAATTGAGAAAAGGATTGTTTCAGAAGCAGAAAATGTAATTCCTGTAACAAACAACAAAAAAAACAGCTTTTGCATGTTTCAAAAAGAGCAAATTATTCGGCTATGTAGATTTTCAACAGTCAGGAGCGACCTACTTAACATAAGTAAAACTGGAGCCCAAAGGATGGGAAATGGTTTAAAAGTGATTATAAGCATCATATAAAATCATTTCTTTTAAGAACTTCAATGTAAATGTTTCAGAAGTAAAAATCGGCTCAGGAGAATAAATCGTTTTGACTTTTGCATTGAAAAAAAGAAAATATGGAATGAGATGTTTTTTGAAATGCTACCTATACTACGAACAATTTGCTTCAAACTTTGATGGCGATCAAGAAAGAATTGTAAAGTTTAATAATTTTAAAAAATATAAAAAAACCTTTAAAAAAGGTGTAATAGTCAATCAATCAGGTAAATCATATTTACGGGATTTTAATTCGATGAGTTTATTAAAATTTTAAAAAAAAACAGATTGTTTAAGAGCACCTTATAAAAACGTGCGATGAAAACATCGCGTCTGGGCGTCCATCGACCCCTTGAACTACCTCTTGAGTGCCATGAACTTTTGCGAAGAAGGCCCATAATTGATAATGACGTTTGTGTTGGAAAATTGATTTGGGTAAATTTCTGCAGGCAGTTAGTTAAGTGGAACAAACCCATGAGTTTAAGCAATATTATGTAAAAGATGCGTAGCCATTTTAACCCTTAGATGAAACATTGTAAGCACAAAAATGGAAAACTAGAGCATAATCGGGTAAAGTGACAAGTAGAAGTACATGCCTCAAGATGAAACATGTTTCTCACAACATTAATATAACTTAAACCTGTATTCAGAAAGTTTCTAAAATTTTAGAGAGAAGAGTGTTTTCTAAGGAACTAAGTTTTTTCTGCTTGAGACTTGAGTTGCAAACTTTGTAAACAACCCGAGGCCCCTTCAATTGCTGAAAGGCTGCTAACGAGTTTCAGCCGTTGGAATTGGAAACACTCTCGGGAGATTTGCGTCCTTCACCAACCTACGGAAATAATAACAAGAAAAAGCTGAAGTTTTGCGTTCTGAAAGTTTGCTAGGATATTTTTTTCATAAAAAATACATAACACTTTTGAATTAAATTATATAAATGTTACAAGTCTCAACAAAAGCAGGCATTAGTATAAAATTGCGCGCAGCGCGTAGCGCTGCGCGGTGGTTTGATTCCTCTCAGCTGCCTGAAATGGCAAAGTCTCCCGTCTGGAGTATACCGTGTTGTTTCGGACGAACGGATAAAGCTACGATCACCAACTTTTGGCAGGTTGTTGGGCCTATTGATCTCTCGGTGGGCGCCAACTTTTAGCCAATTTGGTAGAAAAATAAACAAACGCGAGCGAAAAACCGTTTTTAAAAGGCGGCGCGGCGCTCCCTTGGTGTATTGGTGTACGTGTTAGGCTCTAATTCTCGGGACCCGGGTTCGAATCCAGCCTGGGGCAATCTTTTTTGCTTATTCAGAAATAGTGTTTTCACGCAGTCTCAACTGTTACTTTTTACTTTTAACTTTTTTTTTAAAATTTTGCAGATTTTTGATTTTTAAAAAAATTATCATTTGAACAACCGATTGCATATTTCTGTTAGGAAGTAATCAAATCATATTGTGTTGAACAAAAAGGCACATTTACTATATTATAATAATAATGATAAAAATCATTGTTGATGTGAATAATTTTTGTTTTCCGTCGATATTTTTCGGTGGTTACTGTGCGCGGCGTTGTCATTTTTCCGGCGTGGGTTTTGGGTTGACAGTTATATAGACGTGTTTTGGTACTACTTTTATTCATAATTATTCAAAGAATAATTATAAAAAGAGAACAATTCATGCGTGAAAAAGCGAACCGCAAACAGAGTGGGTGGTTTTATTCCTCATCGTATAAAAAGAGAACAATATAAATGTTAGAACGCTATAAAAAGAGAACAATAGATATTCAACTTGGCGAACTTTTCAAATCAACAAAACCACCTCTGGCCATTGCATAATGTGATGCTAGCCGCAAATTTTGCCATTGCTCATACCACGTCAATCGGTTCGGCTGAATTTCAATTGAAGATATGATGCCAGAGGTGGTTTTGTTGATTTGAAAAGTTCGCCAAGTTGAATATCTATTGTTCTCTTTTTATAGCATTCTAACATTTGTATTGTTCTCTTTTTATACGATGAGGAATAAAACCACCCACTCTGTTTGCGGTTCGCTTTTTCACGCATGAATCCTTTACTGATTCCGCATACGGGTTGTCACGTAGGGGACATAAACTTGATTTTAAAGTTTCAAACAAATTTTATGGCAACATTGTATTAAAGCTTCAACTGATTAAAGAGGTCTATTTTTTCAAACAAAAAATTAGTAGCCGTCTAGCGTGATTTCATCCTGTTTCACCAATTATTTAGAGTGGAATTTAAATTATGGTACTGATTCTTGGTAATCACATAGATTGAGGTATGCTTCCTAATTTGTTTTTCATTTGAAAAGAAACTTTAAAAACGAGGGAATAGCAAGAGAAAGATGAGTATCGTTCAAAATGGCTTTCTTTTGTTCTATATGATTTTAAGTATTTTCTGAAACATGTAAATTGATTTTGATTACGAAAGTCGCAACATTTCACATGTCTATATGATGTTTCAATAAAGTTTTATACTTTTGCCAAAAGTTAACTCTTTTTTCAATGTTTTAAATAGTAGTAACTCTTCTGCTTAAAAATTGAAAGCGTTACAATAAACAGAATAAATGTTGGTCAATATTTTAGTGTAACCAAATAAAAATCACATTTCACAACATTTTGTTCAAAGAAAAGCTAGCTATTTTAGATAAGAAGGTGAAATTAATCTATATCGCTTTTCAAAGACAGTTAACGTCTGAATAACACAAAATGGTAAGTTTTGAAATTTTCAAATGTTTTGACCTTCAAATTAATTTAAAAAAACATACCAAATGCGGATTTTCACCTTTCACCTGGAGGTTATATTTTTCTGAAAGGAACTTCGATTCGATCAACCACAGTGGGAGTGTTAAGTTTTGTTTTAAATTGAATCAAATCAAAATCCGGTTTAACGAAAAGGCAAAAGTGCTGTCAAGAGACGGTGAATAACAAGGAAACGGCAGACGTTGTTATGTTTAGCCCGCGCAAAAGAAATAGCGGCCCCACGTGATTTTCGGCGCCTCTCCCGCGGGAGACGCGGCCCCCGAGAAGCAAGAAATCCCCCGTAGTAGTACGTGACAATAGCAATCGAATCGAGAAGCTGCGGCGGCGGAGCCAAAAATGGGTTGAATGTTTCAGCCGGACGCCGGAGCCGCCGGCGGCCGCTCTCTTGCAATTTCGGGAACGAGAGAAGGGCACAACGTTTCGTGGCCACTGGCTATCGATGGCCGACCAAGGGCGCCCAAAGAAGTGACACGCACGCGGGAACAAGAGGCAAGGAGGCGCTGACGCAGGAGGAAAGGCGTGCTGATAGAAAGTATTTAAGTTAAATTGACAATAAATGGCCTTTTTGTTTCTTACCAAAATATTTGACATTCAAACATGTTGTGCCTTATTTTTTGACTAGCGGAGCCCAGTGACATGAAATAAATCATACGAAATTAATGGTTGTGCAACACTTAAGCACAATGATTAGTCAAATGACATGCTTTGTACTAATGTTTTTCATAATTACCACCTCTACATTAGAGGTATTTGGAGGTAATTTTTTTTTAATTCAGAAAATCAGTTTTATTAGGCAACTCATCGAAAACGTTCGGCAAATGTTTACTTCAATTTATAATGGTAAAAAAAGTCTTGGTGAAAAAAATCTTTGGTTTCCCTTTTTGTTACTTTTTTTTACTCTCGCTAAACATTTTTTTTCGTTTCAGGTAACAAAGTTGTTTTTTAAATAGTAAAACAATTTAGTTTAAAAAACTTTTTCTGACACTTATTACTTTTCGCCTACATTTGGAACCCTGGAGCCTAGTGGGATGAATTAATTCAACAAAAAATTAATAAATATATGTAACATTTAAACATAATTAAAAATTGAAGACATTAAATCTGTTTGTCTTTTTTGAAATAATGTTTTCTATTTTTAACTAATAAGTTTAAGTTTTTAAGGTTTGATGATTTCAGAGTGAGTGATTTCAACCAAGCCTTAAGATTATTTAAAACGCCAATGTGTTTTTTGAATATTTTTTGTATTAGAAAAAAATGTTTCATGTTTTTGAATTTAAAATTTAATGTTACATTAGCAAAAGAGGCCATGCTTGAGTATTGTGTGTCTTTGGGAAGATATTTGGTCAAAATCACCTATTTGTTTCTGAAACTATAACCAATAACAACGGACAGCGGCCACAACTAAAGAAGCGGAGAGTCCGCTGGTATTAAAAGTGAAGTGAAACATTAAAAAAACTGTTTATGGTTTTATAATTGCTTCTTTCACGTTTTTTATAATTATTTATTCGGTTTCCTTTGATAAAATTTTTATCGAATTTCGAAAACCGCTTACATTTCTTCGGCATTACCTTATTTCTTATTGGAAACATTTATCCAAAAAAAAATAAAAAAGATCCGGTTAACATTGTGTGTTTTTCTGAAATTCTAATATCCTTATGGTTATTAAATTATTCACAAGACAAAATTGTTTTTTTTAATTTTATCTCTCCAAAACTGTAAAGACTTTTTTTCACAAACACTAAAACGTTTGTCAATTCAAACCCTGTCTTCTTTTACATTAGTTTTAATTTTTCTAGGTAAGAAAAGTTTTTTGACGACGAAATTTAACAAAAGAGAAAAAAACTTTCTCCGAAATTTAAAAACACCATACTTCAAAGAAGAGATCAGTAGTAGGTATTTTAAAGCGAAAATGTTTTTGCCCCCGTTGGCCACCCATATCGCAAATGTCCTTGTGGCGGAAATTAAGTCATTTGAGTGAAATGAGGTGGAAAGGCCAAAAAAGGTCAAGTTTGAAGGTGAAAGTCAGTTTGGCGAGGAAAACAATAACATATTTGAAGAAGTAAAAACCCCCTCAATAAACCTAGAGTTACCCTAAAACACTATAAAATAAACTACAAAACTAGAGATTTCAATCTGCCTGAAAACTCGTTATATTGAACAAAGAGTGTTTGTCAAATAATGTTTAGTACTGCACCACTCAAATCATTTGATGGAAAAAGGACTAACCTTCTGATTTGGCGGATTTTTCCGGTTCTTGTGAGGGAAAATGGCCTTGTCTCCTCCGGTGACCACAGAAACTCGTTTCGCTTGAGGAGATCGACCGACGGGAACTTTCTAAAGAAGAAAAACGTATATTTTTAAAAGAACAAATTTAGTGCTATGTTTCATTCAATTTCCATGTTTGGCCGTAATTATCCGTAATAATCAGACGGAATTGAGCACCACTGCAGTTCAATTATTTTCATGTTTCAACAAATTAAATTAAGTTAATCAATTGTTCACGAAGTGATTCGATCATGTTGCCAAGTGTTCCTTGAAATTAAATGCCTTAATTATTACCTCTAGCAAATCAGGCAAACTGCTGTTCTCTGTTTTTCCAGCTTTGATAGCGATTGTCTGAAGATGTTGACAGACGTCGTTTGAATGTTGCAATGAGAACCGCCGACGCGCCGATTCGAAACTGGCCGCAATGCGGCTTCGTCGCGGTTTTTCGCGTCCTCTCGGGGAGGAGAGCGAGGTTTTCGGGGCGAGTTCGCCGTCGACTGAGAAACGACGGAAGAATGAGGCCATCGTCATCTGGAGATTGTTTGTTTTGAAGAAAATGGAGAGAAAGCGAAAAGAAAGGGGTGGTGTGGAAAAGTTAAATATAGCTTAGAAATGATAAGGTGATTTGGCTGCCATTGAAAAATCGAAGGAAAACTGTAGAAATGACATGTGGAGAAAAATGGAAACAGGGGAATGATCAGGCAAATCAAACCATATAAAGTAGACAAGCACTATAAATATGGATTTAGTAGGCAAAGAGGGGTTCAGGGAATGAAATCCAGCCAGGACATCTAATTAGGTTGCGGAATTAATTGGCCGCGTCGATTTCAAATTAGAAATTCTCACCGGGGTGTGACTAATGGGAAGAGTCCAATTAGACTGATATCCCTGTTTTTAGAAACATGGCTTCGGTAAAATTACACCTTTCCTTTCAAACCGAACAAATAACAATAAAATCTGACACGCACAATCACATAATTTGGTTAACACATTACTAACTGAGGAAACATGACTGTGATGTTTCACTGTGTTTTAATAGTTTGTATGTTAGTTTTGACAGTACTTCAAGCAACTCCTCCCGTTTTTAATGTTTAATTGTTGCTTATTTTAAGATATAAAATTTATAAAACATGCTGGGTTTGAGATACTTAGAATGTCGCGTTTGTGTAGTTTTTGATTTCCGCACTCGTTTCTGTTTACTCTCCGGATTTCTATGTGATTACTAGACAAAACGTGATCTAGAGACCAAAAGGAGATTTATTTTAACCGTGCACATGTGAATTGAATTCCGATTTTAAGAGAAGAGTTAAATCACAATTATGATTCTCTAATATGTTTTGTTTCTCTAATTGCAGTTGACTGAAAACTGGATACTATTAGTATGGAATCGACTGGTGTTAAATTGCACAACTGTAATATTAAAACAATTTTTATTAAAAAATAATGTGACAAAAACTAACGGATACTTTCGATTAAACCTCGAAAGTTTAATAATTGAAAAAGACGCCAGGATAAAAGATTTACAAACGATAAAAAACACAAAAACGTTCGGACTGCAGGTAAATTTTCATTAGTGTTTTTTGTGAACGGAAAACTTTGAAAAAATATTTATAGGGGCCCAAAATGGAGAAATGGTAACAATTGTTATTAATGTTGTGTTCTGTATTTTGTAGCTGAATTTTGTCGTAATGATGAGAGGGCATTTAATTTTTTCATTCAGTTGTGCTTTCATAATATCTTCCACAATGGAATCGCTCACAATAAGGGAAACTTATTTATCACAATAAGGGAAAATTATTGAAGTTTTTATAGTGAAACAGTCAAGTAAACTGATTATTTTTTAATCGAAGAAATGCCTGTTTCAATATAAGGGCCCTTCGTATTGTTTAAAACAAGAACTCTACGTGAACCATTTGCCATGAAACATTTCAATGGACCAATAAATAAATCTCTTTGTAAAATACTTTTCTGCAATTCTAGCCATTTTCAGTTCACATGGGCATTAGGTGATGAAAATGAAGGAGCCAGTCAAGTGCAGGAGTCCATTTCCGAGGAAAGCGGAAGTCGGCCGGATTGCAGCCCCGCTCATTAAGATTCGGCGGCCCCTGATGGGTCTCATATCCTGATCAATGAAAAACGGCTAAAGGGTTCGGAGATCAGAGGCCAGACCTTTTAATTAGCTTTGTTTCGCATAGAAAAAGATTTCTGTAAAAGTGCCTAAATGTTGCAGTACAATTTTAAATGGTTTTGATTTTGTGAAAGAACCAATTGTCTAAATACAGCTAAAAAATTGCAAAATTCATTAAAATTAAATAGGTGAAAAACGAATTTTAATTTAATAAATTATTGCTTTAAAACTTGTTTTTGTAACTTTAAAACTGGTTCATATTGTTTTAAATATCATTTCACTCGTGAGTTTTATGATGACCTTGTTGGTAAACTAAAGTGAGAACTTTACTGTAGACGAACGTTGTCCTAAAAATATCTACAAACCGTAGAAAAACGACCACTTTTGAAAACAGCGGCCGAGTTCAAGAAAATCACTTGGTCTGAAAAACAAAATGACGCCTTGTTTACTCAACTCTGCTCATTTGGGCGTTTAATAACGGCAAGAGTGTCAAAAACCAAATTTTAGGCCTGCGGCAAGTATTTTTCAAAACAGTGGGGTTAGGCATAGGCATAAGTTAGATTAATGAGAAATTTAAAAAGGGAACACGTTTTTAAAAAAAGTTTTTAAAAATTTTGAATTTGTGTGTTCTCCACATTAGCTTAGCTGATTTTTCAAGTCAGAAATTATCCTATTGCGAAAACAGATAATGCTCAATTGCGAAAATAATTGAGAAAGATCTGAATCTTTGGAATGATTAGGATTTTATAAAATGGATTCAGAAATTTAAAAAAAAGTTGAATGAAAAAAAGCAGTTTAGCGAATGTTTTGAATATTTTGTTTTATTTAAAAAAAGGCGGTGATTTGATACTGCAGAAATTACTATAATTTGGATGGTTACTGCTAAAACTAGAGTGACCAAACGTTACAAAAGCAAAAATTCACTTCAGTGAAAACAGAAAAACAAAAATTTCAAAAAGAATTGTTTTAGGGTAAAAATAGTCTACAATTCTCGATTCTTTCTAAAAAGCTTAAATGGAATGTGGTAGGCGAATTAATGAATTCCAGGCACGCAAACTGCATACCCCGGGCGCAGATTAATGACCACACTCGACGATGGCATCTGGGATCCAGTGGACATTCCACAGCGAACGCTTTCGACTGGGTGGGAAGGTCAAAAGCACAGAAATGTGGCAAAACAAGGCTGTCACGTTTGTTTTCATTGAAAATTCATTGCGACCATTTTCAACAAAGCACTCGTGAAAAGATTAATTGAGTAAACGCAGAGCAGGCTTGTAGGAAAGTTAGAAAGTTTCAATGACAGGGTATAATTGAGAATTTCTAATGTTGATATGTGTTGGTCTACTTGTGGAAATACCCAAGAAACCGGAAACTCCACTGGGCAAAAACTCGCTTCTGCTAGACATGCAAACGAAAAGTGTAATAGTAAAAAGTTGGAAAACATTAAAAGTGAAGGCTGGAGTTTGACTAAATGTTTCGCTTGTTATAAAAAGTTTTTGTTATTAATAAAACGAAAACTATAAAGAAATTTTTGTTGCACTGCAGTTTCAAAGAAAAGTTTCAATCAAAGTAGTAAATAAAGCCGTCATGGTTTGTTTGTCTAAATTAAGTGAAATTTTAAAATTCCAAACTGTCCACATTGGTTTGCAGCACCGGAAAATCAGGAAAAAGAAAGACTTGCGTAGTTCAATAAGAAGTTTATTTTGCTTAACTAAATTTACGTTTCAGCAAAAGCTCCGCAACAACCGGATGTAAATTAAATTCATAAGATAAATTTAGATTTATTATTTTTGCCTATATTTATTTGAAATTAAGATTTATTATTTTTACCTAGATTTATTTTAGATTTCGAAAATCTTCTGATAACACATCTGAATTGGAAAGAATGGGTGGAAAAGTGTGCAACTAAAACATAGTTTGGGAAAATGGCGCCATCCATTAAAAGAACAGAAGACATGAAATGCTAATGCTATCAAAAGTCAAAAAAAAAATTTCACAGTCATCAAAATGTCATTGCTTTTGTTTGGCAGTTGTGAATATTTTAATCGTTTGCAACAGCGAAATGCTGAAACATTTTTTAGTTTTAAAACCAATGTTTTTGTTTTGTGAATGAACTTTTTTCAACGGTATTAAACGGTCGATTAGACTTGAACAAAAAACCGTGATAATTCCGCTATCTGTGATTTTGTTTTTTGGATTCAAGGTGTAATATAAAAAATATATACAAATATGCTGACCATAAACTTTGAGTTTGAAAAGTGAGAGTAATTGAAACTTCAATTAGCTCAATTTACATGACATAACTGGAAAAAATGAATTTCTACGCAAATAAACTTTAATCGAAATGTCCCAGTGAAACTTAGATCGATTTTTTTTAAAAAGGCACCCGAAATATGAAAAAAGGTTAAATTCATTTTATTTTTAAAAAAAACAATGGTAAACGTTCCAGATTGCTATTCGTCCACTTTTTGGCCAGACCCGAAATTGTAATGCTCAATTACAGAAGCCGCTGTTCTAAAACTGAAAGACACTGTGAAATTAACTAAAAGGGTACTTTTGGCCATATAACCATGGGAATATATTCATTACGACCAAATGTGGTGTAGTAACCAAATGGAAAACAAAGAAGTGCATGTGACCTGTGTGAGAAGGGACCCTTTCGATGTTTCCGCAATGTTCTCCACGTCGAAAACAACGAGACGGGCGACGGAAAGGGCGCCAAGTTCAAATTTTTCAGTGACGCCGGGCTGTTACAGCCATTATGACGGATCGCTCAAGTGGCCCGCACAGACGATTTTCAGTCCACGATGAAACTGTTGGATTTTCACGTGGCACAGAAACAATGGAAGTTGAAACCGAAAGAAAGAATTCAAAAAGAAGTCTCTGGTGAACGTGATATCAAACACTTCTCTGATTCTTTGCACAACAAAACTGAGTCTTTTTCGGAACTGAAAAAAGATGACGATTTCGCCTGAAATTAGCCCCTAACTAAACTTTGAGAAGAATTCGTAGAGTAACTTAATTGATTTTCGCTAATGTTCTTATTTTTTTTAAATATAATAACATCATGGTGAGTTGAAACTTTGTAGTTTTTAAACTGATGTATCTTTTCCGTAATAATAAATATTGTTTTCAATAAGAAAACATAAAAAATGAATTTTCAAAAAACCAGTTTAAACTTGTTTTATCGTTTTTTAATGGAAGCTGCTTCAGTGTTTCTATAAATGCTTGAGAGAATGCTTTTTTGCAATTAAAACAATACTCGAGCGCAATACTTTTGAAGATGTTAAAAGTTTGATTTTGTTTTAATAAAACATACAAATGAACATAGAAATCAAAAAAGAAAACAATAGTTTTGCGGGGAAAAAATAGAAAATTTCGGAACTAGGCTTAAGAAATAAGCCTTATTTCTTTTCTGTTTTTTAGATTTCCATGCCAACCAAGAATTACAATATTAGAAAAAAGTGGTTTTATGATATTAATTGAGCATTCAAGTAAAATTGAAAAATTTATTAATTTTAAATTTTAGAGTGTTTACCAGTGGGCATTGTGAAAATATTTAAAAACAATGATTTCGAGAAGCTACAGGACAACAAGATGAAAAACCAATAAGGGGCCTGTGAAACAAGAGAAATGTGTTTGTATCTGAGTGATCGCTTGAACGTTTCACACGCTGTCCAAGAGAAAAAGCGCAAATAACGTGGTCAACGAGAGCGCATGCCTCCAAAAATGGCCTCGGACAATTGATGGCTGACGTCGTTTTCGGCCTCATTTAGTTCAGAGGACGCGGCGTGAAGCATTTGCAAGTCGGACGCCTGCCTCTCGCAGCAGCAATAACAGGAAGAGCGAATCAACGGCACCTTCGGCTATTCCTGGAGAATAACTCATTTATTCTGTTTTCCTTTTAAATATTAGTTTAGTTAAGCGATGGATGCGTCAGGGCTTTTAACGAACGGAAATTTTAATTGATTTCGTTAACAAAGCAGTCAAACGTGTATACTGAAAACGTAAAATAACACATGGTTTTTAATTGATAAATGTTATTTAAAACTCATATTCTATTATACAAATTATGAGATATTCAATTGAAATTTACATAAAACAATTTTCCAAATTACAGAAAAATAGTTTTTTGTACTCTAATCATGCAGTTGAAAAAAGGAGTTTGAAGGGGACTACTTGTGTCATTTACAGAACTTCTGTTTTTTTCATTTTGGTATTTTTCACAAATGCTCTCAATTGGATTAAACAAAAAACGCAGCGTGGAAAAAAACGAGCAAACATATATTGTTAGTACATCAACAGCCCTTTTTATTAATTTGCTATGTTTTTGAAAACCAAAACATGTGTCACAAAAGCATGTTTCAATGCTTATTGAAATATATTTGTACGTAATGGTATGTGGTATGTCGACGCTGTGTATTGAAAGAAAGTTATAAGTTTAAAGTTATTTTAAAGAGATTTAACAAAAAAGCTTTTCAAGATTTCTAAAATAGCTAAAAACATTTAATTAAAAACGTCAATAGCTTATCCTCGATATTGTTTTTTAAAAGCGTTTGAAAACATTCTTGTAGGTATAGATTAGCAATTATCATTCAAATTTTGAGAAAAGGTCAAAATCGTAAGGTTAAATACAATTAATTTAATATGTATATAAAACGGCCAGTCAGGCCTTTTTTGATATCGTCATTTAATCACAAACTTTAATAAAATTTGCAGTTTTCATATCGAGTTCATAGAGTTCATCGTTATTATATACTCTTTACATTAATCGACATCGACATTATGTCGAAATCCTCAGAAATATCCCTTACTATAAAAAAAGCTGCAAGCATATTTAAAGCATTTGTCACAATCTGACTTGAGCACAATTGTTGTGTTCAACGATTTGGGAGCATTCAACTTACGCTAATCAACCATGTTTTAATGCACACCTATTGCATGCTTCACGTCATAGGAAATCACATTCCAACTTATTGGTTTCTATTGTGACGTGAATTATTGCGAACAGAATTGGTTTCAGAACTTTTTTAAATTTGGGTCTTCCGAGGGTTCAAAATTAATTAAAAGAAGTCCTAGCGTCTAATCTATTGGAATGTTGCATGTGCAAGACGAAGGGGGTCCCCCGGGGAGTCCTTTGTGATGCGTACTCGGCGGAATCAGATGGGGACAGCTTTTTCCTTCCGATGAATGGCGCCTTTTCCACGCAGAATGAAAGGGCAGAGGCAGGAGGGAAACAAACGCCAATGGTGGCTAATAAAGGCAGGAGGAAGCTGTGGTTGACAGGAAGAAAGGTAGCAATTAGAGGGAGACGCAGAGAAAGACATTCAAAAATAGTGATTATCTTAGAAAGTAGGCCGGAAAATCATAGTTTCAAAAGATTGATTTTCTGTCAAGACGATGACACCTTGTAAACATGAGGCACCATTTAAATTCTGTGGGACCATACGTAACGCGGCCGCCGATCTTGTACAGGTGTGAAGCGCGCGGAGTGGACGGACGCGTAAACACCGTGCACGTACGAACGCGTAAACACCGTGTATGTAGTTTGCTAAAATGCAGTTTATTCAAGGTGCCTATCGCCAGATGTGGCGGAATTTCGAATGTTTATTCCTCCAAAACAATGCAAATAAACTCCAAACTCTTTTTAAAATAATTTTTCAAGCACTTTGTTATTCAATTCGCTGTTTTATCTTTGTTAAAAGTTTTGGAAAGCAGATTTCCCTATACTAGGCTATCGTTGTCAACAAAAAGTTTATTCTCGATCCTTTTTTTCCTCCTTTTTCTTAATAATTCGCAGAAAACAATCGAATAAAAATTATTTTCGACGGAACAATTGGGATTGTTTCAAGATTCGGATTATATAAATTCTGCATGAATGCATTTGCCACAATGAAACTGATCCAATGACAGAAAGCAAATTCTAACAAATCGCCCAGATCAATACAGTTGTTTTTTTTTTCGAAAATATTTTTAAAATATCATATATATGTTCCATTTGGAATATTAGAGTAAACTGTTGGGCAGACTTTATTACATTATTGTTCCTTTTTCCTAAACTTAAAAAAACACCAAAGCAGTTTTTAGTTAACATTTAAAAAAATATAAAATAACAATTATTATATTGTTGTAGCACTTTTGTTGAAACACCTCATTGTCAGCCAATTTGGAAATTTTCTGTTTTCATCTATAAACTTTTTTTCTTCATTTTAAATAAGTTTTTAATTATAATATAGTAGTGAACTGTAACACTCTTAATATTTTATTTCTTTGCCCATTTAATAATAAAATAAGAAAACGGAGCTCAATAAAATGAACGTTGGCAAATACTGGAATCTCGTTTGAAGAATTGTCAACAATTCAACGGAAAAACACGTTACCATGGTTAGTACGTGAGTTGAGAATTCCCAGACAGGTATTTTCTGAAGAAAGAAAAAAAAAACAATTTCATGAATAATTTCAACGTTTCGTCGCTAAAGGAAATTTGGATCAATGCAAACTTTACCAATTCGTTTATTTTTTCGTTTTCGTTTAAAACCATTAAATTGTTTTTTTTTAAATCTTTTTTAGTTTTCGAAAGCGTGTTGCTTGTTTTTTAAAACAATAAGAAAATTTCTAATGTTCACTGATTCAGATGGGGTAGATTACGAAAATTGCAAGTTGTTTCTGTCATGTTTCAGTCACATAATATGAATTACACCCATTTGAAAAATCGATGATGACCGCTCCTTTAGGTTACAGTAATTATGGAAATATTATAGTGATGTTTCATTGTTTCACATTTGTATCAGCATCTAAGTAAATGGTCGTTATGACAATGTATCAATGAAAGCCATAAAAAATTAAATTATTTTAAAATTTCAGAATTAACGGATTAAAGTTGTGTGTTTATCAAAAACAAACTGCCACTTGAATGAGGATTTTTATTGGTCGGAAAAACACATAACGACTATTACAATGACGGTAAAAGTATTTTATTTGTGTCTGGAGCTAAAATGAGCTTCAATTTAACGGAGTAATTCAAACAGTAATTGAAACAAAGATCCTTACATTAAAATAATAAAGAAATAAAATCAATTTTTAAAAACCTACTTATTGGACCTGTCGAAAGTTTTTGTTCTTGATTCCAACCAAAAATTAAAATTGTTGCTTCATTTATGTTTAATTTAAACGTATGCAGTAAAGTTACGATTTAAGCTTCGAATCGAATTTTTAATCAAGATTGTTTTATCTAACGAAAAGATTCAATACCATTATAATTACATGAGAAGTTATGGATATAAGAAACGCATGAAACAAATAAATGATTTTACATTTTATCCAAAAGTTTTTCTATTTTTTCATCTTACAACGTTTTGTAAATAGTTTATTGGCTAAAGACAAATATTCATATCGGCTTTTCTTTCTTAAACTAACATAAAACTAAAATATATGATTAACATAAAAATAACGCAAAAATTGCTTGACTTTGACTTATAGTGACATTCTGACAGCCTGGTTTTCAAGGCGATGATTAAAAAAAAATGAAAACTCAATAGGCAATCGAAACATCGAAAGATTGAAATAAAACTTATACTACAAATTTGAAAAACTAAAAAAAGATTTGTTTAAAAATGTTCTAGAAATCAAAGCACCAAACCAAATTAACAGAGAACTCCAGCTTTCTCTTGAAAAACATGCGACAAATAAGCAAAATTCTTGAAAATGAGCCAAATTCTTCCTCTTAATCAAGCTATTCTGAGAATAAGCTGAATTATTCTCAGCGGATGGGGTAAACAACAAAAAAGAGTCTTCGGAGATCCTTCCGTCGCAGGAGGGATTAGTCTGTTTGCGAGTATGCTGGTGGGAAAATCGGGATATGAGTGTCTCAGCGGTGAGTGTTCGTATTTCCGGGGCATTCGCTTGTTGTTGCTGCGGGGGGGCTATGAAAACAGCTTAATGACAGAGGCCCCTTCTAATGGCTCATCCACTTTAAATCACTTTCCAGATGGCAAATGGCCGTTTTATGTGGTTGGCAAAAGTATGTCAGCGTGTTTTATGCAGTGCATTAGCCCCGGCGTCTGATGTTTTAAAAGAAATTCTGAGGCAAACGAAGTAGAAAAATATTGAAGGAAAAAATCTTTTTATATGTGTTTCTTGGAAGTCCAAAGGCATGAAAATTTCAAACTTTATCATTCACGTCACATTTTATTACGGAATAACTCAAGGTCACCAATAAATCTTGATCAATGACTATAAAATTTATCAAAAGACAGAAATATGGCAAATTTCGGATTATTAAAATTTTTCATACAAACCATTTAAATGTTCCAACTGCAACGGTTAACGTTTAACAAATCCGTCCTGTTAGTAAATCCCGCGTGAGTCCAAAAATAGAAAACAACTTTGCTTTTACTTTAAACCTCGAAATTATAAAACGAAACTATGTTTTATAATTTCCTAGAAAAGTTCCATGCATTCCAAAAGAACGAAATATCCTCATTTCCAATTTCAGAGTGTAGCGCAATTGCGAGTTCCCTTAAATATTCGAATTAGACACAAGCAGGTTTGTCCGTGAGTGAATAAAAATATAAACACCTAAAATAAAAACGTTAAAAAACTCTAACCGTAACAACAAAACGCATAGTGAAACTATTTATAAAAAATTTGAGATTTCACTGTTATTTTACAATAAATATAAATTTAAAATAATTAAAAAAAACTTCAACTTCAAGTTGAGTTCATCCTAAAGTTGTTATATGTTACAATAGCCGGTAACTTCGCTTCAAAGTAATGAAACTAGGTGAACCCAAAACTCAACTAGGTGAACTCAAAAATTGATTACATATATTCAAGTGAATTTTAAACTTATGCAAAAATTATGCAAATAAAAGAAGCCCAATTGTGAAATGAGGGAGTTGAAAATTGATGAAAAGATCTGAGCCGGATATAATCGGAGTGTCTGAGGGCTGAAAGACACATCGATTACGGATTAGGGAGACGCGAGGTAATCGAGTTCGGTCCAGTTCAGGAAATGGACATGCCCCCGCCCAAACAAACACATTTACCGCCTTTAGGAGTCATTCCGTCGCCCAGGGTTTTAGACAAATGAGCAAAAACAACTGAGCCAGAGGATTTGATGAGAGTGAATAGAATAAACCAAAGAAACGCGTACTTTTTTAAATTGAAAAAGAAAAGTTTAGATTAAATCGTTTCAGTGTTTTGCAAAATACAAAAACTAAAAACAGATTTTGATAAAGAAATGTCCAGACAAATGGCATGGCTAACCAAAAGATGGAAGAAGAAAGATCATTAAATAATGAGCATCGCTTACCCTCACTTCAACATTGGTATTATCGATACTTTACTTTGAACGGGAAAAATTGAAAACAAATGAACCGGGACAGATGAATAACGTGGTATAAATATACGAAAAGTTTATATTATAAAATTAAAATGAAACATCCTAATTGTTTCAGTGCGTCATCTGCTGAAAACATTAGGTTAATCTTATAGTCATTGGACTGATGCATCGCTTTTACGACGGCAAATAAGAGAAATTTCCGGAAACTAATTTGTTTAATCATAAGATCACAAGAATGTGAATCAGCAACGTTTCTTCTAATCAAAGCTTTTAATTCAAATTTCATGCATGAATCATGAAAGGATGCACTTTTCAACTTCCTGAAATCGTGAAATTTGGAAAACGAACTTTTTGGCAAGGTAGATTCTTAATCAATCCAACTGATTAAACCTGATGTTTCAGTAAAAATCATTGTTTTTCCGATTTTAGCATACACGGATGAAATCGTCTGCACCTTTCCGAATTTTAATTGCATTCAATGTTTCATGACTAAACGCTAAATAAAATTTTAGGTTTTCCCATGTTTCAATTTATTCATAAATTCCAATGTTAAATAGAAAGTTAATAACTGATTCTAGCCGATTCTGTCAAAAACTAAAGTTAAAGTTGCTTGAAAACGTGGAAAAAGCTTTCCGGACGAAGTTGTGAAAAGAAGGAGTCTACTCTGAAATTCCGCTCCCAACAAACAATTTCCGGCTATTTATCTTTCGTCTCGAATGGAGCATGCATACAAACGAACGCGTAAATCATTGTCGGCCAGTGTCTTTAATAATGCAGAGGTGGATCTAGTTTCCTATTTCAGGAAGCCGGCACGCCAGCTGGCAACAAGATCACCAGCAACTGGTGGTCAGTGACAATTGTGGGATACGGAAATTTTCAGCTTCTAAATTTAAAATTAGTTGGGCGGTTCACCAAATGTATCAATTTTAACACATAACTTTTTGCCAATCGTCTCCACAGGAATTGCATTACTTATTAAAGTTATAGTGCTTCAGTTTGCTTGTGTCAGTCTGAAAATTGTATCTGAGAACACAATCAATTAATCTAATTCAAAATGCACCATGTTGGAAACACAGTCAAATTACTGTAACCATGATGATTTTCATCTGAAAGAAATAACCAAAATTAAGGTTTCAACACCTTATTTTATTCCTGGCTTTTCTTTGGAAACTTACAGAGTTGCATTTTAATTCTGAACAGCAATCAGAATAATGCGTAACTGCGGGTTGCACCTTCGCCTTTGCACAAAACAATAGTTGTTTTTAGTAGAATTTATGATTTAGATAAATTCTGCGAAAGAAAAAATCGAACTTCAATTTCATTCGGTGAAATTTTCTTGGCGCAAATTCAAAATTTAGCTAGATAATATTTCTTGACACATAAACGTAAATATTCGATTTATCACGTTTAAATGTATTTTAAAGCATGTACGCAAATTAATAATTTGTTTCTCCAATTTTTTATATTTTTGCAGCAAAGAGGACTCTCACATCACTATCGACGAAAAGAAGTCCTGTTAACATTTTTAAGAAACATGGCATTAATATTTTTTCGATTCGTCACATAAGATTTAGAATGTATCCTTTTTTGTTCATGTTTATCTCATTATTTTCTCCAATATTGGCAGATTGCATTGTTTTTTTGTTAGAATCGTCCATTTTTAATTTAAGGCATTTATTTTTTTCTTTCCAAAAATTTTAATTGAAAGAAAAACAAAAGTTTAAAAAAGCCCTGTTTTAACAATTCAGGAATTAAAAATTACCCACCTTTCCTCCGGAATTCAGCTCGTTCCACGACGGACCGCAGTCGGACACCAGCATTTCTCTCTGAATTTCATGAATTACATGTTTCAGACATTGGATAAATAGAGAAGCTGATGTTTGAAACGATTCGTACTCCTCATCAATGCGCATTAAACAACTTGAAGTAGAAAATTGGAAAATTGGTTATGCAACAAACTTCGAAACAAGTCCTGTTCAGACGGCTGGCAGGTCAATGCGTTATCTCGAAAGATA
Organism: Oscheius sp. G VE-2021; assembly: GCA_022343465.1. Lineage (NCBI taxonomy): Eukaryota > Metazoa > Nematoda > Chromadorea > Rhabditida > Rhabditidae > Oscheius > Oscheius sp. G VE-2021. Next base: position 26,851 of record JAJQXH010000048.1, read on the forward strand.
AGATTTTATGAGTTTTGGACAACAGCTGGATTGCACACTAAAGTCGTCAAACTCAGAAAATGTGCAGAAATGAAGGATTTTGTTGTTTGCGTCAATAAAACAGTCATATCATGAATTGCCTTGTAACATTTCTATGTTAAAAATCGTAGTTTTCACTGAAACTTGCCTACTTAACTTCATTTCAATACAATTTAAAAACGTTGCTCAAGCAAAAAACAATTTTACCTGTCAACATAAATATTTTTATATTAATGGTCTATGTGAAATGCCAAACTACAATGAAATTATATATTTACAAAGAATGTACTCATAACATTCAGATTAAAAGAAAACTGAATTCTGTCTCGCACACGCCTCTTGTTTTCAAATAAACGGTTGGCTATTGCAAAAATCTGATTGAAATAAATTTCCGCTGTGATCACAAAACAAATGTTAGCTTTAGAAACCGTTAAAAAGACCTTTTCAGTTTTTTGTTGTTTGAAAAAAAACTGTTGAGTGATTGAAATGTTTTGCAAGCTGTTTAAGCAAAGATCTATAGTAGAACAGTAGTAAAGAGCAGTAGAAAGTTCATTGTTTAATTCAACTTGCAATTACAAAAGGCATATTGTTGCATTTGTGACAGGGTCAGCGCAAAAATATATGCATTTTTGTATTAACAACACAACACTTGACTAATTGATTTAAATTATTTTATGAAAAAAGTACAAAACTAAGATGAAAAATTAAATTATATTTCCAATATTTACAGTGAACTTATTAACAGTCAAATATTTCTATACAACACTTGTTTATACCGCATATAAATTTAACAAGTGAATTCACAAGGGTATGATGGTTGTCAATCAGTCTCTAAATTGCTGTAGTTTTAGATCAAACCACTCCACTGTTTCAATGCGGCTACTTCCGAATTTGCTTTAGTGGCGACTCTATTCTTTTTAAAGGGTTTGAAATTGCACTTCGGTTAGTTTTAGTTCTTTTCAACTACAATGACTTCTAGATGTCTTCAAAAGGGAAATTCGGCCTGTTCCCAAAATAGAAGCCTCGTCGGTTTTTGTAGAGCGGGGCCATAATCGTGGAAAGAATTGCTAATAGCACGGCTCCGCCAAGAGTGTGCATCCGTAATTGATCAAACAACCCGAGGCCAAGAACGCAGAGCACACAAATGGGTTCCTAAATGAGGCGAAGGCAAACAGGGAGCATTGAAATTGTCTGGAGATTGTCTTGAAATTGTCTTAAACAGAAATTTTTTATAAGCCAGTTTTATAAAAATTACTGTGCGTTTTTGTTTTAAAGTGAAATGGTTTACACGAATCATGAGAGCTACTTTGCCTACGTTCAAAAGAGCAACTTTTGAATTTTTTCCTTTACCGTTTTATATAGGAAAAGGCCGTTTTATATAGGAAAAGGCAGTAATGATCTTGAAGATTGTTTAAAAAGGACATATCCTTACTTGATGATATCTGATTAAAAAGAATAGACAAGCGTATTTATTTTCTAAAAAATGTGCAACATTGGAGTAAAAAATACAATGTAGTAAGGGAAATTAAGGCAATTTGAATTTTCTATTCAGAAATTCGAAAGGACTTTCATAAAGTTTTCGTCACTCAAGTCAATGAAATAGCGCGTTAAGGGTCGTTAGAAGGGTACAATTGTTCGAAACTGGAAACATATTAAAAGTTTCCAATTGGATATTAACTACACTCAAAAAACAATTCGACACTAACGATCTATATATTAACCAGCGGGTGGCGCGCCTGCGGCGCGCCACCCGCTGGCTGGGGGCTGGGCTCCCAGACCCCTTATATTCTCGTTTTGGAGGTTTCAAATACTTTTCAATTTTGCCTATAGGTTAGTGAGAGACTAACTGGACCACCCTCAGATATAGTTAAGAGGACACATCAGTAACCAATAGGTCATCGGTTGGTGACATGTCAAATAATGATGTCTTTTGTGGTATTATGCAACATAACATCACACAATAATTTCATAATGTTGAAATCTTTTTCTATGTTGACCTAATATTTTCTTATGTTGAGATTTTCTTTTACTTTTTGATCTAGGATATTTTTGTTATTTGTAGAGCGTTTAAAATCCATACAACAAATCCCTATAAGTTGTTTAGAAGAGACTCGAGAAACAAAAACATTTTTTTATTCATATATGTTTTTATTATATACTTTTATTGCAGTTGATTATTTAATATTCTGAACTCATAGATAATAAAAGAAGAAACTATTTCTTGTTAAAAAAAGATGTAACTTCATTAAACTGTATGGTTTTTATTGGAATCTCCTATGAATTGAGTATAAACATATTATTTTTTATGTATGTTTATGTATTTTTTGCTTTTGTATTTAGTGCAGGCGTTTTATAAGAATTCTGAACTCGTAGCTGTTTAATAAAATGCCTTTTTAAACTCAATTGTTGTATCTGTATAAAAATAAATGAGTTTTAGTAGAATCTTCTTTTTAATCGATAATCTGACACACAAACACAATCTATTGGCAGTTTAGGGTGAGAAACTTTAGAAAACACATGTTGTTAAAAACAACGAAGCCGACGTTATGCCCACGACACCAACCCTACACGCCGCGTAAAATGATGATTTTGAGCTCAGGACTAATTTAACCACAATACAATTGCTTAACCCTCTGATTATGTCGATGGGGGGGACTGGACCACCCTCATAGGTCGCCGAGAGATCAACTGGACCACCCTCGCAGGTCACTGAAAGACCCACTGAACTACCCCCATAGGTTGCTGAGTGACCAACTGGACCACCCGCAGTAGTCGTGCCGACACCAACTAGACCACCCTCACAGGTCGCTAAGAGACCCACTGGATCACCTCCGCAGATTGCTCAGACGCCAACTGGACAACCCTCAAAGGTTACTGAGAGACTAACTCATTGATCACTTACCGTAACTTTGTCACATCTGTCGGAGTGTGACATGTCACAAAGTGACGTCATTGTGACATTATGCAAAATAATGTCACAGAGTGACGTCATCAGGTAGAATAACTTTCTCTTATGGTGACATAAGAATTTCTTATGTTTAGTTTTCGACCTCGTTTTTGCTCTAAAATGTATTTTAAAGTTAGGACAATGTCATAAACACCTACCGAACATTCCCTTTAAAAATGGCTTGTGACGTCATCGGTAACAATTACTTATTCTTCATAAGATTTTCTTAGTATAAGAATTTCTTATGTTGGGTTATTCAGATTTGTTTTGCTCTTGGATTCGCACAGTAGTTTCTGTTGCGTTGCCCTGTGCATATAAGACGATTTGATACAACGACAATTGAATTTGATCGCGGCGGGGGGTCGAACCCTTGACCAATTTCACCATGTTGAAAACAATGCCACTCGGTCATTTGTTATCGGCTGAATTTGTTATTGCGGCATTTGAGTACAATTACCAAAGACTATCATTTGCACAAAAAATCGAGGAGTTTGGTTAAGTTTTGCTATTATCGATTTTTGGCACGCTGTCGCGGTAAGACCCAAGAGCGGCAATTGTTTATGTGTACGCTCTACAACATTGTAAGACATTTGAACTACGTTAGCCAAACTCAAGGTGTCTTGCAAAAAAAAAAATTGGGTCACGGTGGGGAGTCGAACCCTCGACCTTTTTCGCCGTATTGGAAACGATGCCGTTCGGCCATTTGTAAACGGTTCTCCTTGATATTCGAGCATTTTAATACGTTCACAATTAGACCAACCGGACCACCCCTATAAATCGAAGAGAGACCAACCGGACCACCCCCATAAGTCGCTGAAAGACCAACTGGACCACCCTCACAGGCAGCTGAGAGGCTAACAGGACCACCCTCAGAGGTAGCTAAAACACCAACTGGGCCACTCCCATAGGTCGCTGAGAGACCCACTGGACCACCCGTATATGTCGTTCCGACACCAACTGGACCACCCCCATAGGTTGCTGAGAGACTAACTTATAGATCACTTACCGTGACTTTGTCACATCTGTCGGAGTGTGACATGTCACAAAGTGACGTCATTGTGACATTATGCAAAATAATGTCACAGAGTGACGTCATCAGGTAGAATAACTTTCTCTTATGGTGACATAAGAATTTCTTATGTTTAGTTTTCGACCTCGTTTTTGCTCTAAGATGTATTTTATAGTTTGGACAGTGTCATAAACACCTACCAAACATTCCCTGTAGGCAAATAGCATGACCTTGTGACGTCATCGAAAAGAATAATTTTTCTTACATAAGATTTTCTTAACATAAGAATTTCTTATGTTGGGTTATTCAGATTTGTTTTGCTCTAGGATTAACATAGTAGTTTCTACAGCGTTGCCATGTGCATATAAGACGATTTTTTACAACGTCAATTGAATTTGGTTGCGGCGAGGGGTCGAACCCGTGACACATTTCACCATGTTGAAAACACTGCCACTCGGCCATTTGTTATCGGTTGAATTCGGTTTTATGGCGTTTGATTACTGTTACAAAGGACTATCATTTGCACAAAAAATCGAGGAATTTGGTTAAGTTTTGCTATGATCGATTTTCTGGCACGCTGTCGCGGTGAGACCCAAGATCGGCAATTGTATGTGTGTACGCCCTACAACATTGTAAAACATTGGAACTATGTTAGCCAAACTCAAGGTGTCTGCGAAAAAATTGGGTCAAGGTGGGGATTCGAACCCTCGACCTTTTTCGCCGTATTGGAAACGATGCCGTTCGGCCATTTGTGAACGGTTCTCCTTGATATTCGAGCAATTTAATACGTTTACCTAGTACTATTGTTTCAACATACAACTTAAGGGAAACTCGAAAATTTTAGGAGACACACTGACACACACACACATACAGACAGACCGACATTTGCGTCTTATAAAAATTAGATAAAAGAACTAACTTTTGCGAGAAAAAAAAACCAAATGTCTACGATGGCTCTGCGTAAAATTATTATAAGCTTTAGGAACTAGGGTTCGCTTTGTTAATAAAACTTTGATGTTTTTGTGAGAAACGAAATGACCAGCCTGAGTCAAATATAAAATCATTAAAACAAAACTGAAACATCTGAGCGATGTTATGTCGGAGTGGGATTGAAACAAAAGATTTTCGGTCGCAAGCTGTCCATCTGACTTTGACAGGTTGGGGATCAGGTGGGTCCACGCACATTTGAAAACAAATTTCAAAGCTTTGGCTAAATTTTTGGAAACAGTAGGCAAAAATGCCTGATTTTATAATTTTTTTTAAAGATGAAGCCCGAAGAAAGAACGATAATCCATCAAAAGTGTGGCATAAAACGGAAAATTGCAACATTGGTGTAAATTCAAAAAGTGACTTTAAAAACACAATTTTGTTAAAACGTTTCGAAACGAAACAGTTGATAATTTCCCAAAGTTGCAAAGGAATTGTCTTCCACGGCAAAGGTAATAAAAACAAGGGGTCGATGTTCACCTTTGTGTTTTGGCAATCACACCTGTTACCACAACTTCCGGCCTCTGTTACAAAGTGATCACCGCAGCTGACCACAACAACACAAGGGATAGGGAAGGATTCCAAGAGATTAGAGGAAGAAACATTGAAATGAGGGTGGTCTCATACGATAAACAAAGATATTAGTATTCCGAGAGAGTTGGCTAGACTTTGAATGTAAAAACAAGTACCATTTTTTATGTTTCGATTTGAAGACCAAATAACTTAGTTAAATGTTTCAAATAAGTCGTAAAAATGAAAAATAGTTCAAGTAAATGATCTGAAGTGAGTATTGTTCCTTGGTAATTGCACCGCTTTTTCGAAAGGTAATGATTTTACTATGAATTTTAAAATCTTTTCAAAACATATAGAAAAAAAATATTATAAACCTTCATAGGCTAAAAACAGTAAAAAATCACTATTCAATCGCAATTTCTTGGGCATACGGTAGATGAAAAAGTTTTTTCATAAAACAATGTTTCATTCATATTATAAGTTATTTCAGGTTGATACAAAGCATTCAACTATTCCAACGAGCACAAAACACGCGTTTTTAAATGAAAATTGTTACTAGAAAAGTAAACATTATATTTTAATAAAAATTAGTTGGTAGCGGTTATATTCGGGCAAACAGAAAAAAAACTAACCATTTAGTTTACAAATGTGGTTACAAGTTCAACTTATTAAAAACAAATTTTCAAATGTTTTTACCAATTTCAAAATGTTCAAATCTTTACGGTTTAACAAATAAAAATAAATAAAAATCTTGAAAAACATGAATTGGAAAATGCAACACGTGTGTGAACTTATCTCCACAGCAAACAAATTAGTTCTTTGCAATTGTTATATAATTTTGCACTACCTATTTTTATAACTTTGCATTATAATTCTTCACGCTCAAATGTGAAATTGTTAACTTTCGCAGTGAAACTTTGGAAGCGCGTTTTGGGTGATTAGAAGGGGTACAATTGTTCGAAACTGGAAAAATATTAAAAGATTCCAATTGGATATTAACTAAACTCATAAAACAATGCGACACTAACGATCTACATATTAATACAAAAGTTCAAGGGAAGGATGGCATTCGATTAGGACCAAAAACATAATGAATCTGGGGAACCTTGACTTTTTGCACGCAAATGGAAAATGCAAGAGCACCCGAAATTTGATAGAAAACAAACAAAGCAACGGAATTTGGTGTGTGTTCGTTAATCGAATCCCTTGTCCGCAGATTTTGTTTTTTTATTACAAAAATATAATTAAAAGCATCTTTTTAAAAAATTCAAAAACCCAACTGCAGTGGACAAATATGGGCGACCGGACAACATCAACGCCTTGGGGCGGAAATGCATAAATTCCATGTCAACAATTTTTGTTGACGGAAACGCTACAAATTTGTTTATATCTGCTGATTTGGATGACTTGGTCTGGGATATTCCAGAAATAGGACGTGGGTAGTTGTGAATACAATGTAATTTAGGTGTTGTTTACACACAAAAAAAGAGACAATTTTTTTGTTGTTGATTAAATGGAGAAAGCATCTTAATTGTAAAAAAGATAGAGACAACACTTTCACAAACATTTAAGTAAATTAACGTTTATTATTTAAATCACATAAGTTTCATTTTGTTTGTAGCGGCAGAAAACCCAGTAGTTGATATTCATTGTACTAAATCATATAAATGCTCGGAAACATTGAAAAAATGTATGTTTTTTTTTAAAGTTCATCTTGTCGAATTTCTACTTCAAATAAAACCGCGACTGAAACGGCGTGGCTGAAACCCGTAGCGGAACACCGGCCTGACGGATAGGTCACGCCCAAGACCGTAAGTTGTGGAGTCTGGGAAGTTATTCGCAAAAGCCCCTGACTGTTCCTTTAAACATAAATTTCTATTGCTGTTTCACTTTATCTAGTTCCCCTATATATAAAATTTTGATACAATTGTAAAACGTGTTTTGTGGCAATTGATTTAATGTGAAATTGACCAATTCACCTACCTTCTTCCGGCAGTTCGTAGAACAGAAGCAAAACCATCGCATCAATGAGTGCTTTTTCTCTCGAGGAGGGCTCATTCCAAAAAAAACATCTCTAAAAATAAAGTTTGTGAAATTTTCAAACTTACCAAGAAGAGAGAAAATTTCGAATAAGCAAGCATTTAAAAAATAATTAAATACGTTAAAAGAAAAACAGTTGTGACACAGCTACAAATTAAAATGCGGGCGTTCTTAGCATGGATGGTTGATTGTTGTAATCAAAAGAGGTTGCGATTAACACTATTGTGAAACATTAAAGTTTTTTCAATCACCTGAATATAAGGTTCGTGCACTGAGTCTTTCGTTTTCTGTAATTTTGACATTTATTATTTTAACCTTTTTCCTTATTAGAAAATTTATCGTGATTTTTTTCTTTGAAGATATAAAAAAGATTAATGAGGTAGTTATTGTTTAAACTACTGCTTAATAATTAAACTTAGTTTTGATGATTGGCAAGCAACTTCTATCGTTTTTGGTCGTTGCTTTTCTTAAAATTAAATCAAACGTAATTTATGTGTAAGTTGATCAGAAGGAAACATATTCCGGGAACGCAGTTTGCAGCAAAAATGATTCAATTTTCCAACGCAAGCAGGACACACTAAAAAAGTACGGCACTGAGTCTTTCGTTTTCTGTAATTTTATAAAAAAAAACCTAATAAATTGTTTTTGAAATAAAGTGTGACTTAAAGTGCATACAATTTTTTCTTTGGGTTAGCATTTCATTTTTTTAAACATGTTTTAACATAAAAAGTACATCTTATTAACATAGGAACTGTTTTATAAACTGAACTGTTAGGAACTTTAAATTTAACGAAAACTAGGCATCTAAAAAATTTGATTTGCAGGTTTCCAAAACAAATGCATAAAACTCGTAATTGAAACTATTTTGAATACAATTTTTTTATAAGTTCAGCATTTTAACTTTAAAATTAGTATTATCTTCTTTGAAAATTGAAACTAGTTACTTTAAAACAGTGAACAAATATATAAAGAACCCAACACCTCAAAGAACTGCATTAATAATTTTGAATTTGCATTGATGTGCGCACGTAACAGTCATACAACATTTACTTAAAAAAGTAATTTAATTCAAAAATAAATAATTTTTCTTTTTCTTACAGGAAAAAATAGACAGAAAATACAAAAAAAATGGGTGGCGGCCAAATGTGTTGGTCAGCACTGGTTTCAGAGCTGTTCAATAACCTTATCACTCAGGGAATGGACGACCAGACGTGCGCTTTCAAAAAGACCAGCTGATTGTGTCTCAAGACATTTTTAAGACACAAATTCAGACTTTAAAACATTTATAAAATTGCGGAGGCTACTCAATCGATGAACAATGTATACATTTGGTAAGGGTACTTTCGTGAAACATTTAGACACTTTATTTAATAAAAAAAATTATTTTACCAGAAAAACATCGATGTTTCGGTTCTAATCCATCCATCCATTGTGCAAACATTTTTTAAAATAAAAAACTTGTAAAGTAACAATAATACTATCAGCAGAAAAATAAATTCAAGTGTTTCTTCCCTGAATTTATTCGGTACATATACGTGCCGGCAGATAAATTGGAAAAGGGAATACCCAGACGATGGTAAGTAGAGCACTGAAACAATGGAGTGATGTGGTAAACGTGAACTATATAAAATTGGTAAAGACTAGTTGAAAGACTATAAACGTTGTCCTTTAAGTAAATCGCAACTGAAACCAGCAATATTTTTACTCCTGTCGGCAAAGAAACACTTAGAACCAGCCCGGTAAGGTCAATATTTATGAGAGTAACTTCCGGAAGAAGGATGTTTTCAAATTCTAAAACTAAATTGTTTGTAGTTAGCAATAGCTATTTGTGAGAAGGCACATAAGAAGATGAAGATGAAGTTTACTTTCGCAAAAATATATCTTGTGGCGGAAACTGTCGAGTGGTGTGTTTTACAAAACTGGAAAAAGAAAAAAGTTTGAAAATTGCAACTCATGTAAATTCATAATTTTTTGCTAAAACATAAATTCTCATTTTAAACTTTTCAATCATACAATTACAACAAGAATGAGGGCTTTTGAGAGTGGATTCTTCAGAAGTTTGACTGAAAATGAAACGTCTAAAACATTTATTTATAGTTTAGATCTAGCAGAATTTTGAAACGGGATTTACAAATAATCCAAGCAAGCACACTAGGGTACCACTAAAGAATAAAGGGTTGACTGAAAATGACAGAAAACATTCAAAAGACAAGTTTTGGGTATGGCTTTTTGGGCAGTTCACCTCGAGAGAGGTGAACGTTCTGGTTCGACGCCTGCGAAAAGAGCCTCCGATTGCGGCAGATTACTCGGCCACAAGATCAGCCGAAAATTTCAGAAGTTCGCTGGAAAATAGGACAATTTCATCGTTGGGTTGTAAATAAGCAAAAAGTATAAAAACTTGTGTTTTTTGAATTTTTTATAGAAAAAAAAACAGAAAACCATAAGGCAATCTAAAATAATAGTAAGTAATTTATTAAGAAATTTAAATAAAAATGTAAAACGTTTTACTACGCTGTTTCATTCACACTTTAAAGTTTGAGGCTAACCATATTAACCAATATAGCAGACAATGTTGCATTTCATATATAATTGTTTGGCAAAATATAAAAATTTGATTGAATTTCGCTAAACTTTTATTATTTTAAATTTATTATAATAGTTTTCAAACGTAAAAAAGGGCCTCGAAACAAACAGCCCTCGAAAAAGAAGGAAAGTGGCTGAAATGTCTGACGACCATTGAAAAACACCATCGTTTATGAATATAGCCGTTAAGCACGACACATCAAATACCAAGCTGTTTACGGCAGCTTATCCAAATCACATTTTGTTGTGTGAATGTATGAGCGTGTGATCGCGTGTACTTATGCGATGACAGTGAATGTGAACTCGAATATGTGCACTTGTGTCTCCATGACGTAAAAAAGAACATAGACTGATCTTCGTGAAACGTAAAGAAGGGTGACATTTATTGCGACTAACATCGTAAAGGTTTGCACGTTCGCCGCCATGCAGAATGTTACGATTTGGCTAATTTGAGGCATTGCCCTAGGAACATGTGAATAACAACGCGTAGTCATTATTATTGGCCAGTTTTTGCATAATTTTAATTTAATTGTAAAAATAAGAATGGAAAGATGTTTCAAGAAGACGCCCAATTTGACCTTTACTCTGCATGTTGGTAACTCCGTTTTACTGCAAAAACACTTAAAAATACAGAGAAAGAAAGACAGGAATGTTGAGAAAAAAGCATAGGCCCTCGCAGAGCTAATTGAAAGAAATGTTTTAATTTCTCTACAATTTTTTTTAAAGTTAACAAATCGCTTTATGGCTAAAAATAGGAAACAGTCAATTCAATACACTTTTAGACAAAGCTGCTAACAAAGCAGTATTGATGATTTTCGTAAAATTTATTTTAAATTTATATAAATGTTTCAATCACACGGCAAATTTTACCATAGCCTGTCGAGTTGGTGCTTCCTTTTTGCGGCAAATTTATTTAATACAGATCCGATTTCTGGAGACATTCATCATTACTGACAGTGAAACAGTTTGGTTATTTAAATGGCGTGATATGAATAATTGAATAAATTTTAACTTCCGTTTTTTGGCACTGTGGACCACTCAAGAAACAAAAAAATAGCATAACAAAGTAAACTTTTTCTGAGTTTCAGGCAAACTAAAATCAATGTTTCGACTTTTTTTTCAATTGCAAACAAAGAAAGCCAAATCACTGCGTGGCTTCTACATTTTTGTAAACCTTGTTGGATGCAACAAGCAAAGATTTGTTTTGCAAATTGCAAGCAATTCGGATTGTTAAATCTTAAAATTTGTATTAAAATTGTAAAAAAAAAAACAAAATACAGAATTTAAAGTAAATTTTTCTTTTCACTATGTATGTCCTGGCAAGATGGACGCTTTAACAGAATTGTAATGCATCTGTCTGTTAAACTTGAGCATAAAACACTCAAATAATCTGCCAGGGACAGTTAAAAATTGAAGACCGACCTCGAAAAGTGTACTCCTGAAATTGACCTCCTTCCGGGTCCATCTCAAAAATTGGCTCGTGGAAGAAGAAATTCCCGGAACGAGGAAAAAGCCGGTCATTTGGGCCGTCGGCGTCCACTCGGGGCATTAACTGGCGAAAGCCGAGGCGCCTGGGAAGGGACCCGGTCAACACGCGGATTAGGAAGCACGCAAGACACCGATGGACCCAACTAAACCAATAAACCAAAGCTTAATTGCTCCATTTTGAGCGAAATTACTTTAAATTTATTAGTCTTGAGAGGATCAAACAATTTTGAAAGCTTTAGATAATGTGAATGTAACATTAAGAAGAGGCTAACCCATAAATGTTCAACGATTTTTTTTGTTGAAAATATTTAATAAATTACAATTTTCTAACAATGTTGCACAATGGGTAAAACAAGTTCAGCGCTATCAAAACCAATTTGAGACGACAGACTTATTTTATTTTCCTATTTTACGTAATAGAGTTTTCCGTAATCACTTTATTCAATGTGTGAAGAAATTCAGTTCGTATTAATAATATAAAACACTTTTCACAATTTTTTATTAAAATTATATAATTAAAAGACATTATTTGGTTAAAAGGATCATCTGCATACGTTTTTCACAACTCACTGCGTGCTTGTTTCTGAAATTGATATTCTCTGAAGCTGTGACATCCTTATAATCAAAACGAAACATTCACTTCACTTCAATTTTAAAAAATTTATTAAAATTTTTAAAATTTTGTTTCAGATATTCCAAATTAACGTACTTCATGTTTTGTAACCCAAATTTTTCGAATAGGGTCTACAGCAATTTTAAAATAACTCCGTTCTTATGAAAAATATGATAGGGGAAGGACTTGATTTGGATGGCAAATACCCCAAAGGGCAGGGCCGGAAATTGAGAATGGACGCAATTATGTGTCTGGTTGGCCATATGACGCCATGTCATCTCAGAACATACGAAAAACATGAAAATCGATAAGCACAATTCTAAACATTATTTATTGTGAAATTCATATAATTCGATTTTACTACATAATTTGATTGTTTCAATAAGGGCTTCAATATCTGAAGATTTCGAAAATCCCAGTAATCCCAATGGGAGCATCTATATTTGTTTTCGATTGCTATTATGGTTAATTTTAAGGTTTTGCTTTAAATAGCTTTTTCTTTAAAAAAAACTTTCGTCAAATTATGTGCCAATTGTCATGAAATACCATATACCAAACCGTATACCCTGATGGCCCAAACACTGAATGCAGACTATCAGCAATTTTTTTTCCATTGGCTTCAGCGGGAATGTCTATACCACGCAACATGAATTACATGATGTTTATTTGTCTTATTCACAGACGACAACGTGTTCCTTTATGAAAACGCCCGCTGAGCAAATGTTTTGACCATTTATGACTATAAAACCCACGTGGTTGGAAATGTGCAATTGGAATGCAACCACTTATTATCCTTCTGTTATCTTTTATAGTAGGTTCTATGCAAACAAGTACTCTTTTGACTTTAGGTTTACAGTGAAGCCTTTCGTCAAGCTTTCAACCAAGCCCAAGTGAATGAGATTGAGAAGATATTTGGGTGAGTTTTCTTTTTTGGCAAACATTGTCTGCATGTTTCATCAAGGAAACTAAAAGAAAAGGGTTACAAATGCAGTACTACTGTTCTGTTCCGCAATAGCTTAAAAATTAACAAGTAAAACAAAAACTGTTTAAAGGGACAGTCAGGCGGCTTTTGCAACTTTGTCTCATATGAAAGAGAAAATTCAGCTGTACAAAAAACTTTTTCGGACCTTATGTCGGAAATCCCTAGTTTTTAAGATACTCAACCTCAAAGTAGCCGATTTCGGGTTTCCATCCGCAGAAAGTGCGGATGGCCCGGACGGTCAATGTGTCCTGCGTTTAGTGGCATTCAAATTTGAATGAGACATTGAGGGAAATGAGGAGTGCGCGAGACAATTTAGCATTTTTGAATATGCAAAATGGACGACCGTATCCTATCATAATGAAATGAAAAGGCCCCTGACTGTCCCTTTAAATAAGTTCTGCATTACATTACTAACATTAAGATTATTAATTTCAATTTGTTCTGTTAATTGTTTATTTCGGCCGGAATTTGCCAGTTCATAAATATAATAATTCACTAGAACAAATGTCAAAAAATTCAAAGCTTTTTTTACCACATCAATGTTTAGTCTGTGCATGAAACGTGTTAAATTTGCAATGTTTTTCAATTGTGTTTTAGCGATTTCAGTTTTTGTCCAAAATTCGTCTACTATAAAATATTTCAAATGACTTTATCTAATTTCTTATTTATATAAAACGTCCAATTTTATTGCACCCTTGTTTACATAAATTCCCAATTTTTGGAAGCTTTACTCACTTATATGTTCCACTGATACCTTTAGTTAGACCATAAATTGAGTTCATAGTTGTTACAATACACACACCCCCACACATTCATACATACATACACTAGTAAAAAAACAGAGATACGTTTACATAATTCTTTGTACCTCTAGAAAAAATAGATCTTTGTACCTCTAGAAAAAGTAGATTTTCAAAAGCTTGGCTATTCAAAAAGATTTGTCTAAATTAAGTCAGTGTTACATTTTCAAATTGAACAAGTTATTTTTCCCAAATTTCCTTCTTTTTTTGCAGTATTCAACTGGGATCAAGTCCAGAACGCCGTGCTCGTCTCGTTAGATTTCTGCAACAACCTCTGACCCCAATCCAGAGGAAAAAGCTGCTGCAGGCTTGGAGCCACGCCAATGACAAGCATTCCCAGATGAGGAAGAAGAGGGAATTCCCTCCTGAAATGGTGAAATATCCATATTTTTATATATTTTTTTTCAGTCTCTTCCCAAAGAAGTTGCCCAATTTTTTCGAGCAATGGTGAAAGCTCTAGCCGATGAAGAACCAGAATATCACCACAAAATTCAATAAATAATTCATTTTTCTGTATACAACTTGTAAAACTACAGATTATCCACATACCATTGTTCTTCAACGTATTCAGTAAATTGATAAAAAACCGACGGAGGATGAAAGTAAATAAGAAGCAAGAAAATAATTTTTTTTAACTGAATATTATATGGATGTTACAAATTACAATAGGAAATCCAGCAGACGAGAAGTATAAAATAGATTAAAGAAGTAGGGGGAGTTTACGACAAAGTGATATTGTTTTTAAAAAAGCAGAATCCGATTTAAAACACAAAGTGAAAGTTCAAATTAATTTTTCTTTTAGTTCAAAACAATTGCATCTGGGAACGGCGAATAAGCTCCTGAACATATTCTTCAGGCTCTTTTTCGTGGGTGAAAATAATTTTGTGATTGTCGATTATAACCAAAACTTCTACTTTTCCCAGTGTGATTCCAACCATTCGGTCTGGAAAACCAGATTTATACAATCTGTGCTGCGAAACATTTCGAAGAACACTAGCAGAGTGAATTTCGGAATTCCACAGGGCTTTGTGAGGGATGTCTTCCAGCAGAATGTGATCCATGTTGGATGGAAAGTCTCCGTCTATGTAGCTGAACTTTTCTAACAAGTCCAATTTCTGCTCTCCTGACAGAAGCTTCTGAAAGAACATTCGGATTTTGGGGGAAAACATTGTCAACTTACCTTTAAATAGTTATTGATCCCCTTATAAGTGATTTTTGTGTGTTGCAGTGAACATTTGGAAAAGGTTAATTCCTGGAATGTTGCGTCATCGATTGCTAATATACAGTTAAGCTCCTTTATCTATAATACATAATTTAAATGGGTTTTATCTTCCAAAAAGTATATTATATACAAAACGGCAAATATGAAATATGGCTTACCTTTCTTATAGCCGGGTGCCGCAGAATCAGGGGGTTCAACAAAAAACAATTGAGTTTTGTTGGGCGAAGTAGCTAAAATGGTTAAAATGGGTAAATAAATAATTGGAGAGCATGATTTTAAAGGAACGCTCAGTAACGTATCCGGCCGCTTTATCCTTGCTGCATCCACCGATCTCGTACGGGTGTGAATTCCATGTCAGAAAGACAGAGTTTGCTCCGTCTTTTTTAGCGGGAACATTGAAAATTCAAAAGTGACGGCCAAAAAAAAGAAATCAGCGGGCAAACGTTTGCATATTAATAAGAATGCCTAAATGTCCTCATTCAACATTATCTCATTTCCGCTATTCTAAAGGCTATTTTGGCATGATTCCAGTTTGGCGAAAGCTATAGATGCATTTTTATGCAGAATTCACCTAAACGAACTGTTAGAACAACTTTTCAAGCTCTTTAATACCAGATAAGGTCTGATGGTTTCTTTAAGAATTTGAGATGTTGACGGAGACCGAAAGCATATAAAGATAGAAACAGGAAAAAACCAACCTCAACCATCTCTCCAAACAATTCTAAATTGCATGTAACATCAAATACAAGTTCCAAAGTCTTACAATACCATTTCCTTTGAAACAGTCGAATAGTTTCACGACAGATCGCATCGGTTAGCTCACGCTTAAATTAAATTTTGTTTTTTTTTAATTTTTAAAACCTCACAATTTGAACAACGTTGAATTCAACCCTCGCATGTCGTTGCAAGATTTTTAGGGACACGTGTTTTCTTTGCGGTCCCAACTTCCACCTATATAGGTCTGCATGCAGCTCCTTCAACTCAAACAATATTTCTATAAAAAAATATTATTTCACTCACTGGGATTTGGAGAGTCTGAATTATTAGGTTTACGTAGGAATTACGTAGGTCAGGTCTTTTTTCAGACGTTTAGACAGATTCAATGTGAATGAAGAGCTCATTTGAAAATTGACAAAGTCTGTGAATTCCAGCTGAAATTTTCGATTTTTTTTTTGTCAAAATAACATACCTTGTTCATACATTCGACGCGAAGATGGTCAGGCAGCCTGGCAAAAGAAATGACCATTTTGGTTTGACGCGAGAAACTAGAAATAAAAAAAAGATAATATTGTTGTAAAATGAAAAAAATAAAAGAAAATAAGAGAACATCCATAGAAAGTTGTTAATAATTTGAAAAGTTCTGTTTTTGTGAAATCAGTGTTTCAAATAAAATCATAAACTTTGGTAGGGAAAAATGACATTTTTGTTGATTACTTTAAAAACAAAATGATTTTTCTTTCAAAGTTGTTAATATATTTTAATATTAAAATAAAATGGTTGTAACTCATTAAAGTGGCCACCAAAATTGGTGGGTTTTGAGAAAAAGCGGGATTTTCAAACAATGACACTGTATTGATTTTGTTGGCATTCAAATGCGCTTTTTCGAAGAACCGCTTGTTTTCGAAGAGCTGCATGTAACTTCGCTTTTTTAAAACTCTACATTTTGGTTTTAGCTTTATTTATTTTTTTTAAATTTCCTGCTTTTTTTAAAATTTAAGCTAAAAATAAATAATATTTCAAGTATTGTTTCTGTATTCTTTTAAACAGTTTTTTCGTTCATGTATTCGATAAACCCGTAATGCTAGAAGCCTCTATTGTGTAGTTTAACTATAATATAAAATAATAAAGGGTTTTTCTCTTATTATAAATGTTTCCGTCAGATCAAAAGTGTCCCTACCACTTTTACGATTGCAGTGTTTCAGGATTGTTTCAGAGACTCCGTTATCTCTGCTGATACTGGGAACAGTTACCTGCACACTCAGCATTATTCCTTATCTGGGCGAGCAACCGTTCGGTTGCCATTTCTTCTATCTCGTCTGATTCAAAAACAGCACCTCCTCCTTTTTAACCCAGAATTTCATTTAATTTTTTTCGATTAAAATATTATATTGTCATCTCGCAACCAAATTTAAAACTGGAGTCCAGTCGAGAATTTGACCTAACAATACTTTTCAAATATATAAAAATTGCAAATTCTCGTTTGCTGATGTAAATAAATAAATAAAATTTAAGTGGAATAAGTGAAGCATCCAGATAACAGCATTAATTCATATCAAACGTCTTATAATATTCAAAATTTAAAAAAACCTTTTATTACAAAATTCAATTAATTTCTAAACATATGATTAACATAATACGATCAAAATTAAACCTTTCAATTTTTTATTTTCAAAAATAATAGGGTCATCTCCCAAGTCTGATTGAAAACACGGCACTAACTCCTTTTTTAACACCGAATTCTAATTGTGTTTCATTCAAATAATTAATTTTCCCCTGCGTAATTTCATAACCACATTTTCAAGCTGGTGCTCAGCACATATTTTGGCCAAACATATATTTTCAAATAAAAAATAGGGCACGAAATGTACTGATTTATTACAAAAAGTGAACTGGGACTAGTTAGACATCGAAATGAAACATTGAACTCAACAGGATAAAAGGATATCAAACGTCAAATAAGAAATCAAGAACTTCACTTTAATTTCAGTTTTTTTTAAAAGTCGAACGTTTCAATTAATTGTCAAACATTTGATAAACAATTAGCATTGGTATAGTTTGGTTCCACTTACCATTGGTATGGTAGCTGAAGAATTAAAATAGGTTTTCTCTAAGCAGTCAGCAGCCCTCGGTCACATGAAAAAAAATTGTGTTCGATTTGGCTGAAACGTGACTACTTAGGACCCATAGACACGAGATATAACGTTAGTTCCGAATATTCTAATTTCACAGCGAAACAATAGCACGAAATGTAAAAATTGTCATAACTCCCTTCAACATTGTGATATTGACAAATAGGAGGGCTTATTCGATTATATTGAAAACTTTAAAAAGTTTTAAAAAGTTTTCAATATTATCAAAAAAATGTGATAACCATAAATATTTTTGGACACAAGCAGATATGAACAATTTTTTTTTAGGTTGATTGATCGACTGTTTCGTGCCTGACTGAATTAAAAATAGATGTTTAGTAGCGTTGGTGACCACTTTGTACTTCCAAAAATGCAAATATCCCTCTAAAACTTTTATACCCCCTAAATTATTATATTGTCGACATTATAATTTCGGCAAAAATCTTGGTTCAGTTTCCCGAAATATTTCTGAAATTTTTAACGTAGATTTTTGAAGCACTTTCTCTATTTCTAAAAAACGTGATGTTTGTTTCTGAAAGGGATTTTGTAACAAATGATTGTTTGAAAATGCTATGTTCTATAACTAGATGCCAGCAAAAGTAATTTTCAATTGATCGAATGTTTGGACACTGACTGGAGGCAATAAAGAAATTTGCAACATTGGTCACCACTGTCCACTTCCAAAAATGTTAATTTTTTGCTAAAAATGTTTATTTCCCCCAATATTTGTAAAAAATATTTTAACATTTACACATTTTTTGTTGGCAATACGGGATGTTTGGTATAGAAACAACTCTACGCATGAAGCAGTAAAATGATAAGGCTTATGGGAACGCAGAATAAAAATATGTGATACTTATAAGAATGGAAACAAAATTACAGATACAAATGTTTTATTGATTATTAATTCTTTATTTATTGTCCTTGCAACATTCATCCTAAAATCAGAAAACATCAAAAAATGCTCACCCGTTGGGGCAGGTCTTTAGCTTAATTTAGTTTGAAATGCTCAAAAAAATTGTTTTAACTACTACCTTCCAAATTTGTAAATACATTTAAATTATTCAGATTTTTCCACTGAAAAGACAATTTTCGAGTTATGCTTATGCTAGCCACCCAGCCAATGTCTCCGATCAGAGCCTACTTGTTGCATACAAATACTATTTTTTTTATGGAAACAGTGAAACAGCTTAAATTTAGTTAAAACATTTCAAAGCCGTATTTAAAATGTTTTTAATGATTCAATTGAGGATTTGAAACATCATATAAAAATAAGAAGAAAAAACTAAACATGTGCAAAATTCAATTATTTTACACATTGATCCAATGTTTCGCCACTAACTGAAGGTTGAAAATTTTTATAAGCATTGGTGACCACTTTGTACTTCCAAAAATGTTAATGTTTCGCTAAAAACATTGTCTAAAATGGGAATATATTCATTAAAAAAGAAACTAGAAACTCCTGTCAAATGCTATTTCTAGGAAAAATGTTAAATATGCTAAATAAATATATAATGCATTTCTGAATATTCTACTGTCTACCTCATTCGGCACAGACTAAGACTGACATACTACACATTAATTTCGAACGGCACTACAAAATATTGGTTTCTTTTGCCAAAATATTATTTGAGAGCATTTTTATTCTGAAAAACAAAAAGTGTGTTTCCGAAAAGGTTAAAGGCGTTACTACTCTGAGCATAAAACAATGGAACGGTAAGGCTTTTGCCAACAGCTTTTATTATTCTCTTTTCATTATTAACTTTATTTATAAAACATTCATTTAAAAATATAAAAATTCCAGAAAATGCTGACCCGTCTGACCCTTTGGGGCGCGGGCCTGGCCTTCTTCGACTTGATCGTCTCGGGTATGCTCACCATCGCCAACTCCATGGCTCATCCCGATGTTTTAACGATAATTTCTCCTTTCCAAGGGTTAATTTTTGTTTTCTACGTTAATAGTAGAAATTTCAGGTTGTTAGATTTGTTAGCCTTCGGATTCCTCAGGACCTACTTCTTCACCAAGTTTTCAAAATTACTCCACAAATTGAAATCTGACGATTTGGACGACTGTAAAAAGGTGAATTGTTTTACATTTTAAACATAAAGAAATGTGGGTTTTAAGGTTTTGACCATGGCTTCTCTCGTGATGCTCTGTTTCGGGCCAATCAAATTTCTATTTCTGGTGGATAGTCTTCCTCAAGGTGAAAAGTTCATTTTTTTTTATTATCGTTTTAAAACAACAAAAGAAAAAACAAAGAAAAAAGAACCAATGGACTATTTTAATTTTGGCTTGAACTTGCTTAAATGACATTTTTATCTAACATGTGTTTAAATAATTGAAAAAATTAACGATGGAGTAAAAAAAGGTAAAAAACATAAGTTTTTTTTAAACCTTTTTCTTTAAAAAAACTGGTTGTGAATTTGATTCATCCAACTGAATATGTTGATAAACCGTTTACTTTGTGGAAATGGCAAAACATTGCAGAAAACTAAAAAAAAAAACCTTTATCAAACATAAAAAAAGTTAATTTTAACTCTTTTGAGAAGAACAAGTTTAGGAATTTCCAATTTTCCAAGTTTCCCATAATTAACTTTTTGCTTTTTTTCAGTATTTAAATCTTTCAAATTTATCGAGTTTTCTTAAGATTGATTTTAAGGAGGCATATTATAGGTTTGATAATGTTTGTATAGTAAAAACTCACAAGAAGATTAAATTTAATATTGCAACTTATCTGGACTAACGAAAACATTAAAAAATAATTTTAATTAGATACATTTTGTAGGCTATTATGTTGGAATTACAATTACTAAAAATCGATTAGTTAGAGACTTTTTAATTTTACAAAACCTTTGGTGTTTTAGTTGGTTAACAATTCCAAGCTTTGTTATTATTTCTGCTAAACTAGGAGGATTCCGCATTGAAAAGAGTTGAGACGAGAACTATTGGTTTTCATGGCTTTATTTTCTATTTTTTTTTTAAATTTTGATATTTTTTTTGTTTTATTTATCTGTTTCACAGATACATTTTAACACCTTTTCACTTTTTGCTCAGTTAGTAGTACGATGTGCGGTTGAACTGCCCCATTTGGCCTCTGAGTCACCCGGCTGTTTGCTGATGGCGCCCGGTTTAGCCATGAAATTGCCAGCGTGGCATCGAAAATGTCAGCAACACCTGGCTTTTCCGTCCAGCTTTTGCTTTGACCTTCGTCATTTTGATAAAACTTTTTATTTTATTTTGGATCATTTTGCTTATTATTTGTTTCATTGTTTTTTTTGTTGTAAATTTTGAAACTATATTAAGATCAAAATGGGTTCATCTTTCTCCTTATTCACAAATTGGTGGTATGGCCCTCCGGTGAGACTTTTGATGCTAGGATTGAATGCCGCTGGGAAAACAACTATTTTGTATCGATGGAAGGAGGGAAGAGTAGTTTTTACTATACCTACAATTGGTAAGTGATCTTTGTTTCGCAATTAGTACAACATTTTACTTGGCAAAAAAAGGCTTTATTTTTCGTTTTTTTTTACTAACAATGGTGGAACTTACTTCATTGTTTCACTTTGTACTAGTTATTTGTGATATAAATGAAGCAGTAGCTGGTTTTTAAAACTATAAAAAGGCAATCATAATTTTTTTGTAATAAAATGTTTTTATATTTAAACATTCAATACTACAACTATATCGAAATTTTCTGAAAAAAAAAACAACATTGAATAAAACATTTTCCGTGATCAAACAAGATTATTGAATACGTGAATTCAACGTTTCGTTTGTGATATTGAATGTTTAAATTTTAAGACTTGCACTGCTGCCATGAAAATTATGTGTAATGCAGAAAATTTTTTGCTCGGCGTCCACACAGGATGTATTATCAACACTCAAAAGTCACACATACAAGACGTACTTGAAACATTTCATTGACCAACATTTTAGGTTTCAACGTCGAATCCCTCCGGTTCAAAAATATGACCCTAGATGTTTGGGATGTCAGGGGAGAGGAAACTTTAAGAGCATTCTGGAAACATTATTACCCTAATGCTAAGGTATTGCGATACTTTAAAACTTTTATTTAACAATTAAAGGTCGTAATTTACGTCATTGACTCATCTGACAGAGAAAGACTTCCACAAGCAAAGGAAGGGCTGGACTTTCTCTTGAATTCTCCAGAATTGAAACCAGGTTTGAGTTTTTATTGAACTTTTTAGCATTTTTTTCAAACTTTAGATGTTAAAATCCTGATTATCAACAACAAATGTGACTTGGAGGGGAGTTGCAGTGCAGCCGAGTTGGCCAAGATTTTGGGTGTAGAGACGGAGAGGGAGGTATTTTAATTGACTATTTTATTTAAATTGATACGGTGTTTTAAGTGGACGATTTCAAACTGTTCAACAGTTACTGGTGAAGGACTGTTCGATGGATTGGAGCAGATTTACTTATCGCTTACTAACAAGAAGAAGATGCAGTTTAAATGAATCGCAGTAAAAGTGCAACTCATAAAATTACATAGAATTTATTACCTGAACACAGTACAAAATTTTCTGTAGGAAACAGAATAAGGCTAAATTTTCTAACAATAAAAAATAATTACATTTTTTAAGTTAGATCTTTTGCAATGTTTCACTCAAGTTTCATAGAAATATTGCAAAGCTGCTAATCGATGCTCTTGAAATTTTCTTACGTTTAGCTGTAAATGCGTTCTTCACCAAGTGTAAATTTGGCAATTTGCCACATTACTCCACCGTTTCAATGCAGCCTTAACATTGCAAGAGTGAACTTCTAAGTGAATAATGTTTTTCATATGCATTTTAGTCTGGTGTTTCAAAATTTTGTAATTTGCGTTTTCGCTTTTTAGACTATGTAGCCCACGTTTCAATTTTCGAAACATCAAACTACAAAGAGTCTGACCCAAATTTCATCATTTCCGTTTGGCCCGAAACACCCCGCATCCCGATAGCGCCATGTTTGGTTCTGGCAATTTCGAGGCGACATCAGTGTTTCGTGATGCACATTTTCTTTTTTGAATATTCATGGACTAGTTTGTTCTTCAACCGTTCTTTATCATTATTATGAATTCTCACTTTTCTTAACTTGCTTTGTTTTCTCAATTTGCAGATGTCCAATTTCAGGTCAAATGGGATCCGCCTTGTCCTATTTGTCCGAGTGGTGGTACGGGCCTAATGTCCATATCCTAATGCTCGGACTGACATGTTCTGGAAAAACTACTCTTTTGTATCGATGGTATCAAGGAGAGGTGATCAAAACGACGTCAACTATCGGTGCGTTTTAACAATCGTCGGGAGGCTTATCGGCCGGGATGGTCTTATCACTTGCGGAAAAGAGAAAGAGAGATGCAACACAAGAATAATGGAACGCAAACACTCATCCTTTAGTAGACGAGTGTTTCGAATTGTAAAAAGTTCAACTGAAACAGTGGAGTGGTTTTAAAAAAAAAGCCACATGACGAAGAAATGCAACTCACCCAAATACCATTGTTAGGCTTCAACCGCGAAATCTTCCGCTACAAAACTACGAACTTTGAAGTTTGGGACGTTACGATCAACCGTCAGCTTTGGAAAGAATATTTTCGTCAACTCCCACTTAAGGTTTCTTCCCTAATGTATTTTTATTGCAAATTTTATAAAGGTCATAATTTATTGCATCGATTCAACCGACAGAGAAAGATTACCAGAAGCAAAAGACGATTTAAAGTTTATACTGAAAAATCCGGAATTGAAGAAAGGTATTTTTTCTAATTTCAAAAAAGTTTTATTTAATTTAGATGTAAAGTTGCTGATTTTGAATAACAAATGTGATCTGGAAGGAGGGTTTACGAAAGAAGAGCTTGCGAAAAAGCTGGACTTAAAAACTGATAGAGAGGTTTGAGATTTTTCTTCATTTCTGCTTTTTAATGTGAATTAATTCTATTTTCGAATATATTTATTGTCTTTTTTGTTATAAAAATATTTTTAGTGGACTATTTCAAACTGCTCTTCTGTGACAGGAGATGGATTATTCGACGGAATCGAGGAGATCTACCAGTCGCTGACCAAAAATACGAAAATGAACTTCACTGAATCCAATTTGAAGGCAAATGAATTTATTGTTTAGGATTTTCAATTAAATTAGTCGTATATTTTATGCTTTTTAATAAATGTTCTACGCACAAAGCAAGAAAACCAGAAAATAAAATGTGAATGTCACTTGCCACATTAAAAAAAGAAAAAAATACTACTCAACCCCTGACATTAAAATTTATTTTGTACGTACATATAAACTTTGATGGAAGAGATGCTTCGAACATTTTCAATAGTTGTTTTTATCTATATGTCTGTAAAAAACATGTATGTCGCATTGAGAAATAATTAAATGAAATTCTTTTAATTAGCAACTGTTATAAAAATTTAATAAACTATGCATTTACTAACTACATAGAATTAAATGCTTGTTAGATTTGAAGTAGTAACCAATTTTTGTAGCATTTAAAGCAGTTTATTAAAGTTCTGATTAAGACAAAACTGATAATGGCCGGCGTAATGAATTTCATCTTTTGATAATTCCTTTAACAGTTCAGTGCAACATCCACTTGCATTTCACATCCTGGGTAGGTATGACTGTAACGAAAAGAGATAAAAAACAATCGTAAAATTATCAGTTGAATAATAATTTTAAATTTACGAAAAATTTGATGATAAAACTTTTTGTTCCGAAAAGATAAATGGCTATAAAAGATAAATGTATTCTGAAAAATAATTATATGCTCAAAACATTAAAAAAAACATAAAAAATTTCCACTTTGTACTCATTAAGAGATGTTAACTAAACCAAACTACGAAAATAAAACATCTCCATTACTTTGTCAAATGAAATACGCTTTTATTGGAAATAAAAACTTTAATTGTACTTAAACTTCGCAATTCACCATGAATCGTGAAAATTATTAAAGTGATCCTTCAAAAGTTTTCTGCAACATCCACTTGCATTTCACAGCAAAACTTTGGGCCACAACATTATTCATCGAAAATTGTAGCAAAAGGCGTGTACAACTCAAAGGAATATTCTGTCGACAAAAGTATCCTTTGTGAAAACTAGAACATATAGTTTTATAAATTGTGTTATTCAAATGGAATTTCTTTTATACCAGAGGAATTAAATAAATTGCAATAGCGGCTGCGGCTGCGGCAGCACTGAAATAGACTAAACTTCAAAATCTCAAAGACTGCGTGAAACATTAAAAAAAAGATCAGTCATTGTTTTTTCTTCACCTGAGATAATTTCAGGAACCTTCCCCCCACCTTTGGACATAGCGGCAATTGTCTGGAGCATGGTTGCCACCATCGTACTCGATGTCTACTGGAACAAATGCTGCAGTGCCGTGAGACACGAAGAAGAGTACAGTAGTCTGGATGATCTGGATGATGTGAGGTTTATTATTTTATGAAAACTCACAAATCTAAAAATTCTAGTTTACATTTATTATACAAAATGTGTATTAAATTAATTTTATATTGACGTTTAACTGAATGGTTAAACGAGCGGAGTCAATAAAATTAGAAAAAATCAAAGTCTTTCGAATTTGGATGAATAGTTGAAGTGAAGTTAAAGAATTTTTTTATTCAAATTTGGCACTAAATGATTTTTTTTAAACTTTCACATTTCCTAAAATTTTTAAAATTTTCCAAAAATAAAATAAAATTCCATTTTTAGGAAGACGAAGAAGAAGAACACATGAAAAAGGGAACTTTTGCCATAATGGCTCGTCTGTCCCGTTACTACTGCAAAGAATGGCCTCTGAATACTGTCGGCCTCTTGGCTCTGGCTATTTATTCTCTTTGTAACTTTTTTTGAGTTTGAAGTTCAAATTATGTTTTCAGCAAAAGTATTTATCCCCTATTACACTGGAAAATTAGTAGCTCTAATTGTTGAATCTAAATCGTATGCTGATTTGACTCAAGCCGTTATTGTTATGGTGGTTACGGCACTTATAGGGTGAGCACACACACACACACACACACAAACTTTTCACCTTTCAGAGCCCTTTCGGGAAGTCTCTCTCGAGCTGCTTTCGAATTAGTAGAAGCTAGGATAAATATGGCAATTCGTAAAGATTTGATGACGTCACTAGTCCAACAAGAAGTGGCGTTTTTCGATAGGAAACAGACAGGTGAACAATTGAAACCAGATTCATAGCATACTAAACTTTTTTCTGTTTTCATATATAGCATATCTGTTTTTTACTTTCTTTAATGCAAAAACTTTCCGCTTTTCTCAATCGGAAAAAGGAAATTTTGGTTTTTCAGGCGAAATCCTGTCTCGTCTTACAGCCGACTGTCAAGTAATGTCAGATACCGTCGCAAATTGTGTCAGCACTATTTTGAAGTGAGCTATTTTAAAGGAGGTTTTTAACATTCTTAAAACCGATTAAGAAATTTTACTGATCTGAGATTCATAAAAAAAATTTAGTTTTTTAATAATATTTTATAAACCCTTTTTTTAAACACAATTAGTTTGACCGAATTCGCAATTGCATTTAAAAAGGATTCCTTATCTACAACTTTAATTAAATAATGCAAAAATTGAATGATCCAATTTTAAATCGTCACAATGTTTTGTCTACGTTTCATTTGTTTCACTATTTTATGAATGCAGTCGGCCTCCGCCATTGTAAATGGCTAAATTGTTATTTAAATGTTAAAGTAATACATTAAATTCAGAGAAGCAGTTATGTTCGCTGGCTCAATGGGAGTGATGATGATGCTCAACTGGCAATTAGCTACCGTAACCCTCGTCATGGTTCCCATCATTTTTATTTCTTCCAATTATGCAGCTCAGTTTTATGAGGTATTGAAATTTCTCTTTTTTTTAATACGCCATTTTTAGGAAGGAGAAATGGTTACTTTGGATGCAGTAGCTAAGTCGAATATTGTTGTTGAAGAGGTGACGTTTTCTTATTTTTCAATTAAATTCTAAACATATTTTTAAAGGTCTGCTCCAGTATGAGGACCGTTCGGTCGTTTGCATGTGAGAACGTGGAATCCAAGAGATACTACGATCGGCTCAGTGATACTGTAATTGTTACGAGGAAGTTGGCCACGGCTGCTCTGTGTTTCTACTGGGTTTCGGAGGTGGGTATTATTGGGATATTACATGTTTCACATCACATGCAAGCAGGCACACATTACTTACTCCGAAGTTACAGAATCTTAAATTGTTTGGTTTGCATTAAATTATAGTATCCGCTTATATATAGAATGCGCATTTACGATCACTGTTTCAATTACCTTTTAAATTATTTTGCAGTTTAGCATTGATAATACGCATGTCAATGCGTTTTGCAAACATCATATTTGGCTCATATCATTCAAAGGCCCTTAAAATGTGACATTGTCAAAAAAATTAGAAATTGCGAAAAGAAACATCCATTTGTATTGGGCGCAGTGAAAAAAACCTAAACATGTGCTTCATTTTCAATTTATTTAAAATCAATAACAAATATTTAAATATTCAAACCAACATCAGTGCGAAGTTGTAGACTGTTTCCATTTCAGTATGGTTAATTGAAAACTAATTATGATTGTCCGTAAGTGTGTTAAAAATGATAGTTGTTAGCTGATTTTTCGCAAAGTTCAAATAAAAAAGGAAAAAATTAGAGCGTTGTGAATATTCAATTACGCCAGACACAAGTTCTGAAAATGGGTTTGCAGTTTTGAATTTTTGAAAATCTTCGAGATCTTCGAGTTTTTTCAGCGACAAAGATGCATTTTGATCAAGCTAAATTCCTTAAATTCTAGGATGTTTAAAAAAAGGTTTATAGCACCTTTTGAAACTTTTTTGGTCGGCATTTTATTTATTTAATGAATATTAAATTTATCGTTGAAAAGTGTGCTATGTTGCAATTGTTTTTTTTCCGCAAATGAAAATGAAGGTAACACACAATCAGAACATTCATTGTTTTATTAAATACTTGTTTTAAACAAAAACATGCTTGTGTGAAAATGTAAGATTCTTAAAATTTTCAAATCTCAGCATTCAGGATTTGTGAAAGATAAAAATCAGAAGGTCATATTGAATTTGTCATAACAAGGACGCGCTAAATTCATGTTGCAAAGGAAGATATACGAGGAGAATATGTGCAGAGATTTTTAATTGCTATTTGCACCTAGCTGTTTCAACCATACCATATGAGAAACGTTTAAGGTTTTCATTTAGTGTTCTCAAATGATGTTGATTATATAGTCATTGCCAAAACAAAATCGGCGAGGAAATTTTTGCATATAAATTAGAATGTCTAAATCTCCTCCTTCAACATTATCTCTCGCACTGCGTATCTCATTTCCGCTGGGTCATTTTGGCATGATTCCAGCTGGGCGAAAGCTATAAATGTTTCAGTGCCTCCAAACCCTAAATCTCGTTGCTGTGCTATGGTACGGGGGACATTTGGTACTTCAGAAGAGAATGAAGGCAATTTTATTTTATGAGAATACATTTTTAAACATTTTCAGGGCGAATTCCTAGTTTCATTCCTCCTTTACCAAGTCCAAACTGGGGAAAACCTAAAAATGATGGAAGAAATGTATGCAATGATAATGATGGCTGTTGGAGCCAGTAGGAAGGTTATTTACCATCATTTATTTAAACTTCTAAATTAAATTCAGGTTCTCCAGTACATTGACAGAATTCCAAGACTTCAACACTTCGGCTCCGCTCGTCCCTTCAAAATGCCTGGAAGGATTGAATTCCGAAATGTGCATTTCACTTATCCGACAAGGCCGGATAGACCTGTTTTGAGGGTGAGTTTTTTCTGGTTTTCGTAATTGTTTTTGTTTTTAAAGGTTATTTGTATTTTAAGAAAACAAAACATTTCGTTGGAAATATGAGGCATATTAAACGTCTCATATTTCCAACGAATTATTTGTTTATTTGCATTTATATTATTTTTACGTTTCATTTCGGATAGACTTCTTTTAAACTAATACGGATTATGGGTTGAAAAACAAAAAAGAAGGCTTAAAAAAAGAAAAAAAAAAACACCAAAAAATGCATTACAAAATTAAAATTGTTTTATATAGGCCTAAAATTTTATTCTTCGTTTAACAATTAAGATTTAGCATTTTTGATGAAACAATGGTAAACTCGATTATGCGAATAAAACATTATATTTATTTAAATATATTCTACTAGTTTATATTTTTTAGCTTAATCAAACTATAAAACATGCATAACCACTTTTCATGATTAACCATTTCCACTCGAAGGTTTCGTCCATTTTTCTAATTGTCATACCCATTTTTGTGACTAATGAGTCTTGTCTTTCTACAAAATAATATGTCAAAAAGATATGATAATGAGTATTTATCGTATTTTTATCTAAAGTCGCGTGTTGAAAGTTATTTCTCACATGGAATTTAGTTATAAGTTAACATTTAACGGCAAAAGTTGTACTTCCTTTGATTTCCGGTAAAAAATATTTTTGAATTATGATTTTAATATGAATGTTTCGCCTTACACGGAAAGTGGAAAGATTAATGTGAAACTTATTTTTAACAGGTATCTTATATTAGTCAAGTTCTTGAAAATTTCGATCGGCCAATTATCGTTTTAAAAACACGAGGTAATTACTGAAAAAACCGTTAATAATACCTCAATCAGTATGGTAGACACTTGTTTTTTTAAAATATAAAATAATCCATTGTGTAAAAAAGAACAGTATTAAATTAGTTTATGCTATGACCAAATTCAGGACCTGAGTTTCGTCGTGAACCCTGGAGAAACCGTTGCATTGGTCGGGCCTTCAGGAGCCGGAAAGTCCTCCTGTATTTCACTTCTGGAAGGATTCTACCACCCGGATGCAGGCCAAGTTCTAATCGATGGAATCCTTGTGCACGACTATGAATATCAGTACATTCACAGGAAGGTGGGGCTCTAAAGTAATTCAGTCTTCAAAAATCAACCATTTTTATTTGATGGACAATAAAATAAAGTAAACAAAACAAGCAAAAACAAGGTACTTATATTTAAATTTTGAAACACAAACACATTGTTTTAAAAACACTCGTTCATCAAAAAAGTAATTACACCATTTTTTTGCTCTTTTAATTTCTAATAACTAGGGTTTTACATTTTGCCTAATATTTGATATTCCGAAAATTAAATTATTGGTTTTTTCACCCAAAGATTGCCTATTTTAATAATCCTTTTTTTCTGCTTTTCGTTGTCTAACTAACATTAAATAGAAAACGCTCAAAAACTGTATGCAACAATGCAGGAAAACATAACTAAAAAAACATAAATACAATTAGTTATATTTTTGTGAACATGATTTATTGTTTCATTTTTTTGTTATTACGAATGTATCGGCAAGTTGTTGTCATGTCCACAATAGTTGTGCAATTTGAGCAATGATTTGAATAAAAATATAGTTTTCTAAAGAAACTTGTAACGATTATCGCAGAAAGATAAAGAAATCTTAAAAAAACATTGAAATTTTCCTTCAGATGGCTCTAGTTGGACAAGAACCTGTTCTTTTTGAAGGAACTGTAACTGAAAATATCCGCTATGGTTGTGGAGATAAATCAGAAACGGTACTTTTTATGAAAATTTTTGGGTTTACACTATAATTTAGGACTGTATCAGAGCTGCAAAGCACGCAAACGCACATAACTTTATTATGGACACAACTTTGAAGTACCGCACGAATGTTGGAGAAAGAGGAACTCAGCTTTCAGGTAATTAATTGGCATTTTCAATTGAAGAGCATTTTCAGGAGGACAGAAACAGCGAATTGCCATTGCGAGGGCGTTGGTTAGAGAACCGGCCATTTTGTTGTTGGATGAGGCGACTTCGGCTTTGGATACTGAATCGGAGCATCTTGTTCAGGTATTCAATTTTTTTTGACAAATTGCCCAACATTCGCTTATTTAAAATAAAATTATTCGCTTAATGAAATGAAAAAGCAGACTAAACAAATAATGTTATAACTTTCTCCAGCATCGTATTTTTTTAAAATTATTTCACATTATGCTACTGTTTTTATTATATACTTAGCATTTTTACTGCTTTTCAATGATTTGAATACTCATTCAACGTTAGCAGACAACTTTTGCTTTTTAGAAAAATTTCATCCCAATGTTTTGTCATTCTTACAAATTTGCAATGGAAATTTTCAATTTATATATGTAAAAGGTAAACAAAAATAATTATAAAAGTTTATCGAAAGAATAACGGGCAAAAACAATGGTATTGGGTTGGTAATGTTAACGAAAAATGAATTTAAAAAATATGTTATTGAAAAGCAAAAAATTGAAAAATGAGGATTTGCTTTAAAAATCAACTGAGAAAACAAATCTTTAAAATAGTGATTCCAATCTTTGCCCCAACTTCTAAACCTTTTTAATTCCAATACTTACAGTTGTAATTTCCATACATAATTCAGCCTTTTTGGCAGCATTTATTTTAAATTGAATGTTTCACTCATCTTCTAATTAAAGAAGCGTTGCAGCCCCATGTTGCTTCGAGCTGATTTATTCCCAAATTTAATAAATTTGGAAAATAGGGCAAACGAGTTTTTTTTTTAAATCTAGAAGGACAAAACACCTCAATCGTATGAACATCGGTTACCATTTTTAGATACAATGGCCTAATTCAAAATAAATTTAAAATGAAAAAGGGAAATTTTGAAGAAGAAGAAAAATGTTTAGGAGGCCATTTACAACAACCTCGCAGGAAAAACAGTCATCATCATCGCTCATCGATTGTCTACAGTAACCAGAGCTAACAGGATTTTAGTGATCCATGATGTAATTTACTTTTCAAATTTGAATAGTTCGTATTTTCAGGGTAAAGTAGCCCAAATGGGAACTCACGTAGAACTGCTGGCTGAAGGAGGCATCTATGCCAATTTAGTCAAGAGACAAATGATGAACGAATCACCAGAAGCAGAAGAAGTTCAGGAGTCTAGAGACAGGTTTTTTCTTGTTTTTCTTAAAACATACATTTTTTTAGTTCCGATCCCCCGTCGTCAAACGCTGATTCCAACCAGTCAGTTGCCAGTTCTTCACTGCAAGATAATTGAAATGTTTGCTAAAGATAAAAAAATATTACTGATAAAAAATGTTGATCTTGAAAAAGATTTTTTATTATTTTGTTTATTTTTCCATTTTACTTAGAAGAAAGTTGTAACCGTGAAAGAAAATATTTTAAAGGGTTCAGAAAATGCCAGATAAACAATATCTAAATCGATTTTCCCTCCATAGAAGCTTAATGTTTCAGCAGATTTTGAATTGAAATAGAGTTGTATCCCAATATTGCGGAGGATTCTGAAAGTATATGTTTTACTAATGAGAAATGTTGAAAAGCTTGGGAGAAAAGGTTTCATGTTTTTTTTTGCGCAGAAGTATAGGAGAAAAGTATGTCGACAAACACTATTCACGGAAAGTTTAAACCCGACGATGCAAGAGCTCAAAAAATCTTTCACAAGCTTGCTTGAACTTCCGAATGAAATCCTGGATGCCTAAGTGATTAGAAATTATTAGAGATTGAGAGGGTTTTAAAATCAGAACTTCTTTTGATTTTGATCTTTTATTCTATAGCATGTTGTTGTGCAAACAAATTAGTTAGGTGATCCTCGATGTTTCCAGTAAAAATAAAGAATCACCAATACAAAAATTTTATTTACTGAAATTTTTTAAAACAAAGTTTACATAACAATAGCAAATGTTGAAACCAGGCGGGGATTGAGACCAACGTAAAAACTTGATAACCTCGACTTCTACACTAACATTGAAACAGAGACATCAACCAAAAAGGAGGCAACAAAATGGTCGGGCCGGCCCTTAAAATTAGACCTCTCTTAGACACAATTAAATTATTCAATTAAAGGGACCATCAGCCTCATTTTCAAAATCTGGGCTAATCATATGCTAATCAGCCCTTTGTGAAAAAAACGTTGCTTGGAGGGGTGTTGGGAAAAATTATCATAACTGAAATGAGTGAATTAGCATAAGAGTCATGCTGATTTTGAAAAGGAGGCTGATGGTCCCTTTAACATTTAGGGTAAAAAGTAGGAAGAACAATTGAAAGAGGCACTAAAAATAGCACATCATTAGAATTTGAATTCTGGTGCTCAGTTCATCAATTAAGTTTCGAACAAAGAAAGTACAATTTTTAATCCGAACGACTGGTGAAGTAGACAAAACACGGCGTGTTCAATCGCTAATATTCCATGTACTTTCGGTCAATGTTTCATAATTCGAACTCTTATCGAACATTCAACCAGACGAAAGCAGGTTGTTTTCGAATAGATAAGCCCAATACGTAATGGAAACGATAGTTTAAAAGCAGTACTATTCGGTTATGGACATCCTTCCAAATGCTCTTCAATCTTCTTTTTGTTGGTGAGTACTTAGATCTTGTAAAATTCCAAAGGATGACTTTTAAATTTCATCTTAGCTATTTCATGCAGTTTTTTATTATTTAATTAGGTGTTTTGACGCATAACTCCTATATTCAGTGGTCTTACTTTTTGGACATGATCTTCCGATGAGCTTTCAGTGATCATAACAATACCAAGTTCGGATTGCAAAATCTAACTCGAAACCCTAAAAATTAATACTTTTGCCAAATTGAATTGGTTTATAATGTTCTTGTTCGTTTTCTCGTAGGTAAAAACAAAGACTGGAAGAATGCTATACAGCAGAAGCCAAAATCAAATATTTTGCCACCGAACACGGCTTAAGCTGTGATAAGGAAGACTATAAAACTTGAAGAAATAAGAACAGAAAACGCATTCACATCATGAAAGTTTTTCTTCTTCTCGGTGAGCAACCACTTTTGGAAGTTATAACTGTTTTACTTAAATTTCAAAAGTTACGAAAATTTGCACAATGTTTCAGCTAATTTATTTCCTTTTTTTGGATTTGCCAAAACAGTCGGCACGTGTACACGCACTCTTGTATGGAACTTTAATTTTCAATTGAATATTGTGGCAGAGTTTAAAAAAAATGAGCAACCAAATTTAAACTTTAAAACTAAAGCAATGAAAGGGTGGAAACGTAAAATTAGTTGTTTTTTTAATTAAAAGGGTTTCTCAATGTTTTCTAAATTTTACCTCTGTGAAGTGAAATTTTAAACTTTTCAATTAAAACATGTATATTGGAAAGATGGCTTCTGAGTTCGAATAATTAAAAGTAGTTAATAATTAGTATTCTAATGCAATATAATAATTTCAGCCCTTCTCGCCCAGGGCTCTCTCGGATGCTTCTTTGGAATAGGTAAGAAACAGCCAATGTTGTTATTAAAATTTATATAATTTAGGTGATGACTGCCCGAAACCTTCCACCCAACCATCGTCATCTCAACCATCCGCATCTCAACCAGCTGCCCCACAAAAAGGATTCGACGCAGCCAACCAACAATACATTGTTGATGTAAGTTGTATTTTTATGATAATTGCAAATGGGTCATTGTGTATAAACTTAGTCAAGTTTATTTGTGGGGGTTTTGCCACATCATTCCATTGTTTTTGCGTTTTCCAGCAATTTCAGACTAATTAGCTGTATTTACTGTATTCCAATCATGATTTCAGTGCCACAACGAATTCCGCTCCATCATCGCCAAGGGAAACTATGTAGCCAAGGGCAATCAGCAGAAGCCTGCCGCCAGCGACATGGGAAAAATTGTAACCTTCCCTTTTGTTAACTTTTAAGCTAATGATTCAGACCTGGTCTGCCGAAATCGCCAAGTCAGCCCAAGAACGAGCCAACCTCTGCGTTTTCCAGCACTCTGGAAACGACCAAGTTGGAGAGAACCTGTACATGTCGATGATGTCTAGACAGTACACTAAGACTAAGGTAATTACCTAATTAAGTTTTAAACACAATACTTTTAAAGTGGTTGGTAATATCTTGTATTAACCTTAATTTTCAGCTTCCCGTCAACGGAACTGGAATTGCTGCCTGTAATTCCTGGAAGAATGAGTTCCAAACCGTGGGATGGCCTGGAAAGTCTGTCAATTTTGACGATGCTCCTCCAGCATCTGGTCACGCTACTCAGGTAGGTATCGAACAATCATAACCACATCTAAAGCTACCTTTTCGTACATTGACATTAGAATTTTAAACTTTTGTTATTGGGAACTTGAAATATTAAGATAAATTTGAAAATGTAATTTTAAGTGCTTTTTGTTTTTAATTTTTAAATATTGAAATTTACAATCAAACAATTTTAAAATGATATTTTCCAAACTAAGTCAGCCGCGATGTCTTGCAGATGAGCACTGAAGAAAATATTATCAATTTTGGCTACAAAAATTGCTATTTTTAAAGTTTTGCGAATTAAAAAAAAACACTTAAATTTCAATTTAAGTATCTTGAAAAACTCAACATGGTTAAAACTTTGTATTATAAGTTATAAATAAGCACTATTTTCTTCTTAAATTTTTTAATAGCTTAAAAGATAAAAAGCTTTACGAATAATGCAAAACACTTTTTTTGGAATGCCTTCAAATCGAATAAAACATTATTGAGAAAATACGTAAATGCTGTGAAACATGAAAGCAACATAAGTTTTTTTGCAATCGGCATTCTTAATTGTTGACGACAATTCGCCTTCGTCAGTGCTTTTGTTGTTTTAAAACACTTAATAAAATACAATTTCCTTCAGATGGCCTGGGCTAAATCCAACCAAATCGGCTGCGGAGTCGCCCAATGTACCACAGCTGTCGAGGAACAGATCTACATCGTCTGCCAGTATAAAGCACCGTAAGTTTTTTTTATTTCTGTACTTTTTTAAACGGGTTTTAAGTTTAAAAACATTTTTTCAGACAATTTGAAATTTGGTATTTTCAGAGGAAACTACATCGGCACGGACATCTACACTCCGGGAGAGACCTGCTCTGCCTGTCAGAGCAGCTGTGAAGTTGCTTCCGGACTCTGCGCCTGAATCTGGGCTTTTACTGTACAAAGAAATAAATATTGAAATCCTAATAACTTTTGATTTTTGCAAGAAATAAGCTTCGAAGAAGAAGTACTCTAAGAAAGTGCAAATTGGAAAATGGAACAAGCGAAACATTGCGATGTGGTTACTGATTTTTAAAAGAAAAATATTTTACTTACTTTGAAACTTTTTAGGTTTTTTTCATATTTCTTCTTCATTCTAGGCAAGAATTATTTAAAAAACATTTGTTATAAACAGCATCGTGTGTTTTACCGCATGATCATACTGTGTCAAAGTTGCATTCAAAATTTGTCCACTTTGAAGAAAGCTAAGGTTAAAAAATGAAAACAAAAATTTTTCCACAAATTTGGTGGTTTCATATTATTCGGCCGACGAGTTGATCTAAAATTTGAGTTATTTTTTTTAATTCGTATAAAAAACAGATTTTTTCACATTTTTCACAAAAATTCTCCGAAAATTAGGTCGTCAATACTTAAATTGCTGTTTGATGCATTATGAGATCAAACTCAAAAGAAAAGTTATTTACCGCATTATTGTTTATGAAGTTCTATATCGGCGGAGATCAATTTATTCAAGAGCCAGAAATCAGTGTTTTCCATTTTTGAGTAAGATACGAAAGAGTGGTTTGCAATATTCATGAAATATTCAAAACACATCCAATTTCAGAAAATGTCATCTTCGAATGAATCTCTTTCGGAAATAGAAAATGGAACTGATTCTGATTATGAGATGCACATGAAAGTCTTTAAAAGAATTACCACTCCATATTTCGTCCCAACTGAAACAATTTCAAAAATTTCTCACATTTCATTTCTCATTTATTGCGTAATGTTGTATCTTCTTTTTACAAGAAGCTCCTACATCAACCGTTACCAGAAAGGCGTTGTAATTCAAAGTCTCAATCAAATGTTTTACGAATTGACTGTTATTTGCCAAAGATTTGTGGGTTTTTATTGATAAATTAATTTTTATTTTGAATTTAGGGGGTATACACGTTTTTGTCATTGTGGAACAAGCCTGCACAAGCAATTCTGATGGCGGGATCACTGTCTCGTCAATTATATTTCACGATTCTATCGATTTGTTCTGTTCACTGGAAAACTATTTTAGTTAGGTTGGTTAATTCGAAGAATAAAATAATTCACACACACACACACACACACACACACACACACACACACACAAACACACACACACACACACACACTCACATACAAACACGTTTTCAATTTTTAAGATCTCCAAAAGTCGACAGATTCCTCTACTTTCTTGTTCTATCTGTCTGTGCTGTAGAGATAACTCGAATGCTTCTAATTGATATATGGCAGTTTTACGATAATCCAATAGGATTTTGGGTAAAACATTTTTCTTTGAATTTGTAATTTCACAGGTGATGTTTTCAATTCCTCCAAAGTTCATCCTTCCTTGCGTTAGAGCCACTCTTATGGGTGTTAATATATTTTGTTTCATTGCTGTTAGAAAATTTGATACGACATATTTCTCCGCCGATGTGGTACGGGGGCAGAAGAAAATGTCCAAAGGGCTGCTAATTAGAGTAAGACAATTTTTCAAAAATGAGTATAAAAAAATTTAAAGGCTATAATTTATTGCAATTTTCTAGTCGCCGAAGGAATTGAGCATTTTTTGCTTGTGTTCATAATTCGTTACCGTAACTACTCGGAAGTTTGGATTCAGATGTACATAATCATTTCTAATGTAGAGTGTTAAAGATTTAAACTTAGTTTTAAATAAATTCTTGCAGTATGCGGTTTTCATTGATTGGAGTTATGCGCTACTCGACTCTTTACTCATTTGGTGGTCTATCTCTGGTCTTCTGAAGAAGAAGGAGAAGAAAACCAGAATTGTTTCTGTCATTATAACATAAAAAATTTTATCCTATTTAAAGTGATTTTTCTCGTTTGTATTTGCCCATTAATTCGTTTAGACTTCGAAAACATAAAGCTTAAAAACTTTAGGGAAATTTGTTTTAATCCGACTGTTTCCATTCGTTTTTATTGCATTTTCTACTACAAAAATGGAATGAAATTTTAGAAAAAAACGTGTTTGATTTAGTTTTAACTATTTAAATATAATTTTTAACCAATTTGGATTGGATGGGCATTAACGAACGAGCACCTAATTATGGATTTTGTTGGAAGAAGTGATAAAACATTAAAATAAGCATAACAATTTTGCAATGTTGCTCAGTTGTTACAACTGGTATTACAATTTTCGAGGTATTCACCCGAATGTAGAAAACATAATTTGAAATTGTTCAATTTGATATTCTGCCCACGCTGCTGATCTTAATTGATCTGTCAGTTGGGTTATTTTCCGAAATCATATCAAATTCTCGTAACTGTTTTCATAAATTTTCTCTGAAAATCAAGTCGTCGATTCAATTTCAATGAAATATTGGGTTAAGAGTCAGTCTCAGTAAAACTCGAGCGGCGCGCTT
Organism: Oscheius sp. G VE-2021; assembly: GCA_022343465.1. NCBI lineage: Eukaryota > Metazoa > Nematoda > Chromadorea > Rhabditida > Rhabditidae > Oscheius > Oscheius sp. G VE-2021. The sequence goes on from JAJQXH010000048.1 coordinate 65,313, forward strand.
AAAGGCACTGACATTGGAAAAAAGTCATGGTGTCCGAATTGGCTCAAAGTTGCTGTGGAAGCTTCCTATGACCTACTGAGTGTATTCTGTAAGATTTAGCTCAATACCATTTTTCCGTCTGGGGTTACGGTAGGTGGTCACGAAAACGGTATTTTGGTCCACAATGGTCAAAATTCAAATCTGGGGTGCTTTTTGAAATCCTCATAACAAGCTGACAAACAATGTAATATAACACAACTTTGGTTTCCTACCTTAGAAAAAAGTTACGAATTTTCAAAGACCCAAAAAAGTGGTTTTTTGCTCCAATCACATGCAAGACTTGGCGTCTGAGGAATTAAACTGTTTTCATTAAATGCGCCATAAAATTACGCGTCAAATAAGACCTTCAAATCAAAAATCGAAGATGACTATTATTGTTAAAAATTTAATTTAATGTGAATTTTCACTGAAAACACGCATAAAAAGGCCATTTTGACGGTATGCCATTTCCATGTTTCAGCCAAAATGGGGTAGAATTTGCATCAATTATGAAAAATTTTGGTCTCATTTGAATATTTCAGAATGTTTAGCGCAATTTCGAATAGTTTAACTTTTTAACGCTCAGAAAACAACATATTTAACACTCAGAAAACAACAGAAAACAACATATGAAAACAGTTAAATTCCTCAGACGCCAAGTCTTGCATGTGATTGGAGCAAAACACCACTTTTTTGGGTCTTTGAAAATTCGTAACTTTTTTCTAAGGTAGGAAACCAAAGTTGTGTTATATTACATTGTTTGTCAGCTTGTTATGAGGATTTCAAAAAGCACCCCAGATTTGAATTTTGACCATTGTGGACCAAAATACCGTTTTCGTGACCACCTACCGTAACCCCAGACGGAAAAATGGTATTGAGCTAAAACTTACAGAATACACTCAGTAGGTCATAGGAAGCTTCCACAGCAACTTTGAGCCAATTCGGACACCATGACTTTTTTCCAATGTCAGTGACCTGCTCGACTTTTAGAGAGACGACGTTTTAATTCGAGTGTTATAAACATTTTAGATGAATATCTTTAATTGTATGTAACATTGGAAAGGTTTTATTTTCTGGAAAACAAATGTCAAAGATGCAAAACTTTTTCGATTCTGCTAAGAGTTCAGGTTCTGCTGCCATTTTTATACGTCCTTTGGTTTAATCCTACTTTTTATTTTCTGCAAAAATATTTTTTTGCATTCAGAATAATAAATGGATATCTAAAAATCATCTAAACAATCTCCGGGATAAACTCATAAAAAAATTTTCCATCGTGTTTCTCTTAAGAACCCGCTTTGAACAATTGTTATTTACAGCTGATGATGAAGGACAACTTCCAATTTCTGAAACCGTTTTTGCGGAACATACAAGATAATATATTCTGCAAAAAACATTATGTTATTTGCAGTTTGCGGTATTTTCAGAATTGGCCAAAAATTAACGTCACAAATAATCATAAAATTCCCCGAAGATTAGGTCGTAAATTGCATTCCATTGGAAGAAATTGTTTATTGAAGGCCATTTGAGATATAGTTAGATCAGACTCAAAACAAATTCTATTTACATCATTTTCAAGTAAATAAGGATTACTGTAGTTCGGCTAAAATTTACTTAACTTTCAGTCAACAAGCATAGGATTTATGTGGCAGTTCTTAATTGAGGCTGCTGTCAGTCTATTTTAATTTTTTGTTTGCAAAAACATGTTCTAGAGTTTTAAAAATGAACATTCAAAAATAAAGTTGAATTTAGTAATATGGTGTCTTCTACTAAACACATCTTCAAAACAACGACAACGGCTCCCATAACTCCGAGCCCCGCAGAAATCCCCTTCATTATCACAATGAGAATGATTACGGAACAATACGTACGGACGGATATATTCGAATCAATTTCTTACATTGCAATTCCTGTTTTTTGTGTAATTTTGTATCTTCTTTTCACCAGAAACTCCCACATCAACCGCTATCAGAAAGGGGTTGTGTTCCTGATTGTTAATCAAATGATCCTCATTCTAAGTGGGATGTTTAAACGATTTGTAAGTTTTTTTCAGTTGTTTAAGGATTTTTCATAAAGGGAATATTCGATATGTTGCCACTGTCATCTACCGTGAGGCTGACTATTAGAACCCTGGCAGATATGTCTATTTTCTATTATTTTATGATTTTATCTCTTTGTTCGGTGCACTGGAAAACGATTGTAATCAAGTTAGTGGAAAAAACTGATTTGTTTGCTCACTCACTCACTCTTTTTTTCATTCACTCACTCACTCACTCACTCACTCACGTAACTATTTAGGTCTCCGAAAATGGATAAAATTCTATATTTTTTTGTTTTTTTCACATCAACCATTAATATAACTAAAGTTTTTCTAACGGAAATATGGAATTATTACGATAACCCCATAGGCTATTGGGTAAATCATAATTTTTTTTCAAAAATATTATTTAATCGTAGTTTGCATTTTCAATTCCTTCAAAGTTCATCCAGCCTGTTATGGAAGCCACCCTCATGGGAGTAAACATTTTCTGTTTCATCGCCGTTCGGAAATTTGATACGACAAATTTCTCCGCCGAAGTGGTACGGGGGCAGAAAAAAATGTCAAAAGGCTTGCTAATAAGGGTATTTTTACACAAAAGTCCAAATATATGAAATACAGGCAATTTTTTATTGTAATATGCTAATTTGTGATGCGATTACTAATATTTTGATTGTTGTCATAATTACTCACCAAAACTCTTCTGAAACTTTGATTCAAATGTTTATAATAACTTTTAATGTAAGTTACTTTTAATGTTAAATTAATAACTGTACTTGAAGTATTTTACCCTATTTGGATATGTTTTTCAACTTATGGATTGTTTTCTGACTTGGTGGTCAATTTCTGGTCTTCTGAAGAAGAAGGAGAAGAGAATATCAAATGTTGCTGTTATTACAAAATGAAAACGGCAAGAACGAAAGAATCTGCTGATTTTTTGGAATAAATTGATTTGAATCCTGTTTTATACAACTCGCACAACAAAGCAAATATAGCATTTTACGGGCCTCGGCCAGGAAAAACTTAGAACTGCTTATAACTCTTTTTATCAATTTTGAAAATCATTTAATTTCTATGAAACAAAACGTTGTTCGGCTGCTACTGTGGATTGAGCATTGAAATATGTAGATATGAATCTTATTTTACAGAATTGATAACAAATGCAACAATTGCCGGTGTGTGGCGAAGAGTAAGGCAGAAGAAACACACTTTATTAATAAAGAAGGCGAAACATTCAGATGTTGCAAAAATATAAAAACTCAATTTTTAAAACTTATTTTACTCTACTTAATCTTTCTTTAAAACGTGTGACACATTTTCACAGCGGGAAAATTGAAATTTGCCATTTCTAATCAATAACACAAGCTTTATTTTTAATTTTTGATTTCTAGAATTTCAAAATGTAAGCAAGTGAAGTGAGTTTTTTAAAAATTTCTTTAGAGTTGCCTTTGTTTTTTTCAATTTCATTTTTTTTCAATTAAAGTTTACCTGCTTTGATGAATCTACAAAGTTACAAAGAACCAAAATCTTTTAAACTGAATGAAAATTCAAAGAAAAAGATTGCGAAAATAATTGTTTTCGTATTTTCAAATTTTTTTAAACATAAATTATGTCAACAAAATGTTTCTGGAAACTAAAAAGAGAGTGCAGTCTAAGTACAAGCGTTTACATTAACACATTTTGCTGCTATTAACAAAGTTATTTGCAACTTTAAAATATTTATTAACAATCACACGGTTGAAGTTGTATTATACCAGTTCTACCATCGGTTTCCAGTCTTGCACAGATCATAGTAGCCAACAATGCTCTTCAGAAGGCCGTGGATTTTTTCAAGAACTTGGGGAAATTCCTTTAAAAAATGACAATTTACGATTGATTATAAAGCAAACCGGCAGTTTCCTTCCAACGTTTTCTCCCCTTTCCAGAAAATCAGCGTAGATTTCAACGAAAGTTCCTAGGATTTCAAATCCATGGAAAGGGAAGATGTGGATGTAGGATTCTTTCAGCTGAAAGAAGTCAGTTACAAAATGAGGAAATAGACACGTGCACACGTACACACTTATACACACATACACAAATACACATAGACATCTACACATACACACATACCAAATACACACGCACACATTCACACTTACACATACACAAACAAACAGAAGCTTACCTGATCCAATGTAAAAGGAATTTTGCCTTGGACTTTGGTTTCTAGAAGTGAATAGTATCTTTCAAGAATATAGTCTGTCTTTTCCAGACGTTCTTGACCGGAGAGAGCGGAACAAATGAAGGCAGAAATGTCCACAGCCGGAGTTGAAAGCACTGGACTCTAAATTAATTTGTTGTGAAATGACGTCAATGTTTTGTCCAAGCTTTGAGTAAAATCAAATTCGAGTTAAGTAATGGTTGCACTTCGCTATTTGTTCCTCCAACTAACCTGGTAATCCACAATTGCTTCCAATTTGTAATTTTCTCCTGTTTTTGACCACAGAAGATTTGTGGTCCAGAGGTCACCGTGGGTGATCAGAGGGGTCATTCCTAAAAAAAAAATTGATAGTATTTTCATGAAAATAAATTATTTATTTTCAAATAAATCAGTTTGTATAAGTTTATTCGAAAACACTTGATTGCACGGCGAATATTTGAGAATTTTTAGCGTTGCGCATGTACCAAATCATTTGTGATATGTATGAAACATTTGACTGTGTGTTCAAAAAAAATTCAATTTTTTAAACAAGCGCCATGTAATCCATTTTAAAGTTCAAACTCACCCAGTTTAATGCACAACTCGTCCATGTGCTTGAAGTAGTCCTTAGAGGTGATTTCAAATTTAATTTCATCCAGTTTGTTGACCAACTCAGGATAATATTCTCCAGCGAATCGCCGCACTGACTGCACATTTCGAGTTATCAACTTTAAAAAATGGTATATATTTTCAGTTTTTCAACTACATCATTTGTAAAGTAAGTAGCGCAGACTGAACTAAACATGTCGGTCACTATTTTGCTTCGCTCGTCGTCGGAGAGGCGGAGAGTCACGGCATTCATTTCAGCGATGGCCTCGAGCACCTGAACTTATTACTTTTAAAATAATTGACAAAAACCAATAAAAAGTTGATTGAATTCCCATTTAAAAAATCTCAATTTCGATTATATTTCAGTGCTTTTGCGAATTTTTATATGATGATAAGTAGATTATTTCTCATTAATGGGACGACATTTTCTTCTGCTTAAAAAAAAATTTAACATTTTTCATTTTCAGATATTTCCCTGATGTTTATATTTTTTTAAATATATAAAAAAACAAATTATATAAAATATGATAAAAACAAATTCCAACCTGCTCAACTTCGTTCATGTTCATATTGTCCACGATATGAACAGGATCCAAATTTTCAAAGAAGGGAATGATTATAAATCCCTTCAGAGGGTTTTCCTTTGTAAAACGACGGCTAGCGAACATCTGAAAAACTTTTTCAATAAAAAAGACAACGGAAAGATGGAGACAAGTTGCTCTGATTTTTTAAACATTTCGTAACGTTTTTCAATGTTTCTACCTTGTGTTTTAGCCTAAAGCTAATAATAATCAACAGTGCACGAAGGAGACAAAACAATAACACTGTATTAAGCAATATATATTAAGTAATTTTTAAAGTCAATGTTTTTCGCTGTTTCAAACATTACCCAAACTCAAAGAATAGTCGGAAAAGAGTTTCATAGATGTTAAGATGGTGATACAACAAACATGTTTAAAACAAAAACGATCAACTTACATGTGCAGCTTAAAAAAAAATAACAATAGAAAAATTGACATGTTTTGTGAATTAATTTATATTTTTTCAATGTTTTATTTTGCAAGCATAGCATAATACTCTTTGGATAACGAATGTCAGTTGTAGTCAAATAGGACTTTTGTTTAAATATCTCAAAATTCGCTGTTATTTACGATGTTTCAAACATAACCCAAAACTAAAGATTTGTAGAGCATGCGTTTCGCAGGCGCTCTCTTTTTCTGGAAAAGTTTTAAACAGAATCTAAAAACTTACATGGGCAGCTTTCAAGCCGGGAGTTCTGTACTTCTCAAACATCTCATAAGCATCGACTTCGGAATTGTGCATCTGAATTTAGCAGTCTTTTCATTCACATATAGGCATATGTATGTTTCGGTTATAATGCAAAATGTTTAGCTAAAAGCTCAACATTATGATTCGACTGCAGTATTGAAAGGCAAATGTGAAAAGGTAGACATGTTGAGTATAACATTAAAACAGTGGAGTGATATGTAAAATCACCCATTTTATTCAGAGTGGTTTTTACAAAGACCAACCTCTTTGAATAACTTCTGCATTTCTGGGGTCTGTGCATTTTCCTCATCATATTCCATTTGAGGCAATTGCGAACAAATCTAAAATTATTTTATTGAGAAAACTTTAATGTTTTCATTTAGATACCTTAACTGCAAATTTCTTCGGAAGTCGATCATCTTCAGTTGTCCAGTCCGGCTCAACCAATGCAATTCTTGAGAGAAAACCCCAAATGTTTCAGACAGTTTCCAGAAAACAAATTTAAAATTACCCTTCCTTCTCCGATATGGGTTGCCGATCGATTAGGACCAAGTTTGCATTCGATTCCAAAAGATTCAGTTAAAACTTCTTCGACATCTTCCCAAGTGACGTGGGTCTTCAGAAGGCCAACTCCTACATCGCAGAGGGTCATAACTGCAACAAAATAGAAAAGTTCTTTAAGTTAAAAGCCCAAAAGCACAGACTGGAGCAAGTATGACAGTCAAGTAAAGCCGAAGAACCTATACTGAAACATTGGGCCATTTTTTAAAAGATTAAAATTTAAACTAAATTTGCTAATAAAGCTAAAAATTGTTCAGTTAAATTGCATTTACATAGTTCCAATGTTCCACAAAAGTATTATAAGGACAGAAAAATGAGTTGCTTATATAAGGTAACTTCTCATATTCTTTGAAAACCTGCCTTATCAGAAAACTATAATAAGCAAAAATCACACACACACATAACCAGGAATTAAATGAAAATTCGAGACACTCATTGCCCTTTTGGAACAATACAAAATTCGTTTATTTGTTTTATTCTTTTGTAGTTGTAATAACAAAATTTTAAAAACAAACAGTTTGAAAGCAAAGAAAAAAAATAGATTGTTTTTTTTCATTTTCAGTAAAAAAAGAGACACTAGAACGTTGAAATAAAAGCAATGACTTGTAAAAACGAAAAAATGAAAGCAAGACGTTGGCGGCGTTTGCTGCAAAGCAAATTTGAGTTTCACAATTTGTTTTCTTGAAATTGTGTTCAATTCAAAACAAAAATTACAATGCCAAAAATTATGTAAATGAAGCAGAACAGTAATGCGAAAATTTAGAAATTGAAACATTAATGCTGAAACATTAACTTATTTCAACTAAATGTTTAATACCAAAATCTTTTTTTATACAGTAAACATAAAATATTTGAGAAATTTAATTTCCCGGAGCTTTTGTGGAAAAGAGAAGGAGCAGAGGAAGGCGAAAGCACAAAGAATGAACTTTTGCACTTGGCTTTTACGCGGCGGCCATCGATTAAACATTGCACAACAGTGACGCCGGCCGGCGGCTATGATGTCACACCTGGCAAAGAACACAAAATGGGTCTAAAGATTAACTTAATATAAATTTTAAAAAATCGGAAATTTCTGAAATTCATGGAATATATAGGAAATACTTGGAATACTTATAACAACAACCAAATATACCAAATATACAAGATCACATTTTTAAATTTTTACCAATAGTGGAAACATGCAAAGTAACTAATAAATATGAAAAATGTGAATATGGAACAATATAAAAATTATATTAGTAGAAACTGAAGAAATGGGTAAAAAGGAAGGCATAGTTTTCCATTTTGCAGTCATATCTCACCACATTCGTTTTCATTGTCTATTGCGATCATAATATTTTAGCACGGTTAATTTTTTTGTATTTTTAGTAAAAATAAAGACTAAATTTGAATACTTAAAAATATAAGTTCTATAAACGAATCGAAAAAAAACTGGAAAAAATGAAATACCTATGACAAAAACCACTATTCAATATTGCTCCCATGTTTCAAGTTTTCAATAACAGCTAGAGCATTTAAACTAACTATTTAATGTCGGTTGTGTAGAAATTACAATTTGTGTTCGGAACAATATTTTTAACAATATTTTATTTTAAGGTAAATTGTTTGTAAAAAATTATAAAAAGTTGGTGAACGTCAAAAAAATTAAAAGAAACAAAAGAAGCGTGGGAAAAACACATAAAACATTTTCCAATGCATCAGTTAGGTGATAACGTGGGAAAAGGAGGAATTTTAATTTAGAATTGAAACAAAAAGTAAAAAAAGTTAGCTTATGGGAAACACCGACCTTCTAATTTGCGTAAATGTTCACCTACAAAGGGGTTCATTCTCTACCCACCGCTCCACCTGGCCGGTTCGCCTTTTATTTCACCTATTTTTCAATCTTTTCTCCTTTTGTCTCTTTGTTCCTCTCACAACCAAGCCTTCTTTCTAAATCTCTCCCTTACTTCTACACCAACCTCCCTCACTGAAGCCGCTTTCAGATGTTGATTTCAAGGCTCTGTCGTCTCATCGCCCTTGGCTTCACCATTGCAGCCTTTCTCTTCACTTGCATTGCTGCCTTTGCACGTGGGCCTCAACTTCTGCTTCTTACGGTTGTTTATAGCCAGTAATAGCGGTGCTTCGCTTTCTGACGCGGCAGGATTCAAAGCCTCCTTCGGTTTCGCCCTCGCCATGTACATCATCGCTTTCCTCGCCGAGATCATTGTTATCGGCTGCATCTGCGTTACAACGTAGGATACTCAGTCTTTCAAAATCAATTCTATTCATTTTCAGCTTTGTTCCGAATATGCCGGACCGTCTCGTCTTGTATCTGATTATCGACATCATATGCCTCATTGTGTCCTTCTGCTGCCAGTTCATAGCCATCTGCATTGCGGTTTGTTCATCGTAGAGTAATCTTAGAAAATGTAATCTTTCAGTCAGGTAACGGTTTGGGCTACCTCATCGGAATGGGATGTATCTCGGCTTTTTTCAACTTTGTGGCCGCTTCGGCGGATTCTTTCGCTTTCCTCAAAGTTCGCAATGGAGGAGACTACGAGGGACCGTGCTGAAGAATTTAAAAGTGAAAGAGACAGTGAAAGTAAATGGGGTGAGATACGGAACAATAAATCTTGCCTACAACTGGAAAATCAAAGAAATTCTGATCGATCGTGAAACCAATGTTTTAGTTTAATTTTATGTCATGTCTCAGGTTTGTCCGCACATTGTAGCACTGAAGTCTCCGTCTTTCTCTTCCTCTTTCTCTCTCCCTCCGCACATTTGCGGCACACATGTTCAATCAATGCGTTGCATCTTCATGGTCACTTCCTGCAACATCTGCTCTCGCTATAACCTTTGCTCTCTTGATTCCTACGCGGTTCTCTAAAAACGTTTATGAAAAAGTAGCTATCTCTCATTTATGATATAGACAAAAAACTCATCTTGGCCTTTCCGCCTTGAATCCTACGGGTAACACCTAATCTGTCTCATCCATCTGGCCTCGGTCATACGGAGGGTCACAAAAACCGCAGTTATCCAGCATTGTAACCTTTCTTCTTTCCCTTTATACCTTTTTCACTCTCTATCCCTCCCTCTCCCTCTCTATATCTTTCTTTCTCTCTCTCTCTCTCTCTCTCTCTCTCTCTCTCTCTCTCTCTCTCTTTCCCTCTCTAAGCACACCTCTTTCTCAGGTCTCCATGAAGTTAACCACAATGGATGCTTCAAATCGCTTCGTATCCGGACTATTCACTGCCTTCGCATCTACTTTTACATCACACGCCCTTTTCACCTGTGGTTTTTTTTATTAAAACTTACATTTTAAAATTTCATTTTATAGATTGGGTGAAACATGAACAAGTGTCCATTATGGAAATCGAAGACTGTTCAGTTTTTGATCATGGATCATATGTGGAGACCTATTTGATCTTCGGAGCCTTGGCTTCAGCCTTAGTCGTCGAGATTCTTCTGGTCGTTTATATGATACTTACAAGGTTAGTGAAACTGTTCTGCCACATCATTCCATTATTTCAAAGTTTCACTTACTTTCAACATTTTATTCTTCCTCAGACACACTCGATTCACAAAGAAGGACATTCCACCAGCAATCTTTGTTTTCCTTGCTCATGTCGTTGCTCTAGCTGCCTTTCTGATGACAAAGGACCAATTTACAAAGGCAATGCTTCAAATTCAAGATTTACAGTGCTTCTTTTCAGACAGGCCACAGTTTCTACATGGGCGTGGGAGGAGCTTTCTTTGCTGCAGCTTCGGTGGTTTCTCTAGAACAAGGTCGTCGCTTTTGTGGCAAAGCTGAAGATAAATCTGATTTGGTCTGTCGAGAGATTTAAACAATTATCAACAAAGAATTAGCTTTCTGTTAAACTAACTATGTTAAATGAATGTTACAAAACAGATATGTGAAGTTTTATAGAAACCAAACCATAGTGTTTGACCATTTTACTTGGTGAACTTTTCCCTGATCATTCCATTGTTTGAATAGTGTTCCAATAATGTCTTCGGCTACTTTTTCCCAGTTGTTTATGGGTCCGTATTTACTCTAACCATGCCAACTGGCGGGGACCAATCGATTTGTTACGTCCGCGAGGTCAATTTGTTTGTTGCACACCAAAAAACCTTTGACCACCCGAAAAATGTGATGCGGCGCCCATTTTGACCCAAACAGCGCTCAAAACAAGTTTTCGTTTAAATTTTAACTTATTTTATGTGATGGATCATTTTACTGTTACACTAAATTTTTAAGTTTTTGTGAAAACCGTACATTTCAATTGTCCGATGTCACATTCCGCTAACTTAAAATCAAAACATTCAAACGGTAGAATAGTGAAACAACCTAATGTCGTTATTGTATTTGGTAATTAAGAAATCGTTAACAAACATTGCTGTATATTCATCGCAATGTGTTTCAAAAGTTTGTAAAAAACTTGAAACATTGACAAGACGCAAAAATGAGTAGCTGGCTTGAAAAATTTTCCCTTGTTTTGATTTACAAGTCAATGTTAATAAACAATACAGTCAAACTAGTTCTCCTGATGAGTATAGTTGTGTGACTGCCCTAATTATCGTCGCTAGTCAGCCCTCAATATCGATTTTTGGGTTAAAGGTGAAATTCCGCCTCCCATACTCCGTCAGTTTGCTTATTAGCATAAGAGACACCAGTATAGATTTCTGTCTTTGGAAATCGCGCGATTTCCCTTGTTATTGAGATTTACAAAGATTTTTCGTTCCCAAATTCAAAGCCAAGGTACTCATGTTGTCTTTTCAAATTGTTTGCTATTTTTACGGTGCTTGTTATTTGTCATTACTTGTTCGTTTCATTCAAATGATATCATCTTTTTTTCAGAATGTACATTCCTGATCGTCTTCTGGCCTTCATCTGCGTCACTCTTGCTTTCATCTTCAACTGCCACTCTATTTTCACATGCGGTTTGTCTTCATATCTACATTTTTTAATGAAAATGTGACTTTAGGTTGGATTTATCGCCGCAGGGTTACAATTACACCGTTTTTCGGACCGAGATGTGAGGTCTTTGATCACGGAAGCCATTTTGAAAGATACTTCATTTTCTGGACTTTGTATGGTTCACTTCTCATTCAAGGTGTAATCTTCATGGACATTCTGTTTTTGGGTTGAAATCAATGGGACCGGGGCCACGCAAATATATCTATAGTGTCATTGATCTTGTGATGCTATTGGTCGTTTTATTCATGCAGTTCGCCGGCCTCACGCTTTTTGCAGTTGAGAAAAATTATAGGGCTGAGGTGAGAAATGGGTGAAGGGGTGTGTGTGTGTGTGTGTGTATGTGTGATCTACCTGCTGAAACCTCTAAGTTTCAGTTCGGCATCGGCTTCTACATGTCTTTGATTGCTACCTTCATTACGGCTTTTGCAATTTACGCCTCAAAGCACAACACTCATCCGCATCAGCAGGAAAACCTTATCAATGATGACGACAAAGAACACCTCATCACTGACGTCATTTAATATGTAACTGTATAGAAACAAATAGAACAGTAATATGTAACTGTATAGAAACAAATAGAACAATTGTTGAAACAGTGGCATAATGTGGGAAAACAAAAATGTGTATAATTAGGGGATACTTCCACAAATTGAAAACCGCAATTGCTAGATTAATGCAAATACAATACAATACACATTAATGTATTGAAGTTACACAAATTTTATAAATGAAACATGGGCTAAATGTGACTTAGAGTTCCTTTAGGAGAACTCTCTCAGGAAGCTGTTTCTGGAGCTCTTCAAAGGAATTCTTCAGTTGTTGCATTGAAGGACGCGAGGTTGGTTCCTGGTGCCAAGCCCTAAAACTTTATTTTATGGGCAAAATGAGGTCTTACTTTAAGATGACGTTCTGAAGGTCTTCGGGGCACACTTCTTTGTTGAATTCTAATCTCTTGCCTTCTGTTATATGCTTCCAAGTTTGGTGAGAACCCATGCCCTCGAAGGGAACCCTAAAAGTTTAGCTATGAAAGTTTCTATAAACCACAGTGGTTGCCAAAACAACTACGTTCCTGATTCTCTAGCGGTTTAATTAGTAGAAAACAAAACATATATATTTAAAAGAAACACATGTTTTAGATACAACTTTTAATCAAACCCACTTTCGATGAATCAGCTCCCACGCAGTTATAGCTAAGCTATAAACATCCGTCTTTGTGTCGTAGTTGCCTTCTGCTTCATTCATTTCCGGCGACATGTAGGGGGTTGTCCCCGTCCTTGAAAATACTATTGCTTTTTTATTAAAACAAACTTACTCAGCTGTTTTCTTCGTCTTCGAATTTTCGGTGCAAGTGCCGAAATCGCAGACTTTAACTCTGCCGCTGTGCTCTACAAGAATGCTAAAACAGTGTTTTTTTTAAAATTGAAAACGGAATTTCTTACTTATTAGGTTTGATGTCTCTGTGAAGTGTGTCATTAGCATGCATTGCTTCAAAAGCGCAGGTTACTCCATGCAGTTGTTCCAAGGCTGTCTTCAGGTTGTACGAGTATTGACGAGGGTGATTTGCCGGCATTAGAGGGAAATCCAACATGTCATGGATTACTGTAAAATATATTTAAATTAAAAGTTCTGTGCTACCTTGGTGAAGACTCCTCTCAATATGTTCCATTACTATTCCAATCGGCAGAAAATCAAAATCTGACTTTGTCGAATAATAGAAACCGTAGAGCTTCACAATGTTTGGAAGATCTTGCAGCCTTAATTTATTTCTTTATTATAGGCAGTCAAAAGTGATACTTCATCATCATTTCAATTTCCTTCTCAAGCTCGTTGTCCGTAACGTTGGGATGGTATTCTTTCATGACGACCTGTCTGAAAAGGAAAATTCAGGTTTTCTTTTTTAACATACCCGAAAGTTTTATGATGGCATAAATGTGCGCTGCCATAAAAGCCTCTGCCAATTATCTTAACGGTGGTAAATTCCTTCTCTGTGAATTTTTTGAAGTCGTCCCGCATCGGCGAAGAATTGCTCGACGAGAGCTAAAAGTGAGGGTATGAAAGTGTGAGTGAGTTTACATATGCAAATTTTTTAAACCTGTTTTAACACATACTTTGTTCAATTTCGCTGTTACGTCAGTGTTTTCTTTGGTAGGTGGCAGAGCTGATTCCGAAGTAGATAAATATGCCTTTCGCTTTTCTCTAAGGCCAATCCATGCGCCGTGGCCAAATCCAATTCTTGCGATAGCAAACTAAGAATCGTATAAAAATACTTTCTGAAAAACCCACTTTAGTCAAATCTTTAAACGCTTCGACATATTCCTTGCTGATCATTTCTGTCATCCTGAGGCATACATCAGTTGATTTCAAGGATTTCGTGATTTCGAAACCTGACAGGATATTTTTCTTGGTGGTGAAGATCTGTAACCATTTTAATCACTTCCGAATGTTTCGTACCTCATTTTCGAGATGTCGACCCAGAACGGCAAAGATGGTATCTGTTCCCACTCTCAGTAGGAGATCAAGCTCATCAAACACGGGGTAATCGCTTTCTGACTCATTTTCCAAGAGTTTTGTCATTATAGCAACCACATCAAACAAAGGTACATTGGTACTACCCCAAAGAAGCAAGATGGGCTGGAAGAGTAAGGTGAAAGAAATCGATATTAGAACCAAAACAGCAAACTAACTTACTTTTGATTTATCACTTCGAGCAGTCACGTCGTTTCTGCCAAACTTTACGAGAACATCCTATAAAATTCACTTTATACTATATAGCAGTTGGTGGGCGCCAATTTTCAGACAATTTTATTAAAAAATACGCCTGTACCATGGAAAAACCGATTTCTAACTGGATGCGCAGCGCGCCGGTGGTATAATGGTGGACGCGTTAGACTGCCAATCTCGCGACCCAAGTTCGAATCCCGCGTGAGGCAAACCTTTTTGCTTATCTAGAAGTAGTGTTTCCAGTTATTTCCAATTTATAATTTTGCGTTTTCAATCTATAAACTTTTAACTGGTAGAGTATTTTGAATTTCTGTGAATTTCGATTTATATATATTGTTTTTTTTGGTTTTATTATTCAAAGAATAATTATAAAAAGTGAACAACTCATTGCGTGAAAAAGCGAACCGCAGAAAGAGTGGGTGGTTTGGTTCCTCATCGTATAAAAAGAGAACAATAAATATGTTAGAAGGCTATAAAAAGAGAACAAAAGAAATTTTAATTTGACACAATTTTCAAAACGCTAAAACCACCTCTGGCAGGAAGCTATCTTCTTTAACCAAAAATATTGGCAATAGATAGCAGTCAGCCAATTAATGCAAGTTTGAACGATTTATCGCCAGAGGTGGTTTTGGCGTTTTGAAAATTGTGTCAAATTAAAATTTATTTTGTTCTCTTTTTATAGCCTTCTATCATATCTATTGTTCTCTTTTTATACGATGAGGAACCAAACCACCCACTCTTTCTGCGGTTCGCTTTTTCACGCAATGAATATGTGAACTGTTTTTCTGCAATCTACCTCAATTGTCCTCGAAACTTGATCCATTATCTTTTGAATGTTCCGCACGGAATCCTCATAGATTATCGAACATTGGAGAATTCTGAATTGAAACTTGCTAAAAAAAATTGGTTTAGACCAACGTTTTATAGCAGTAATAGGTTGAACTGAAGCGCATTATGCCTTGACGTAGTTCCACTAGTTTTTTCGCGATGTCATCGGAGCTGGGAACAAAGAACGAAATGAGGTAGAAAAGGGTCGAGTTTGTATAAAGAAGAAAATCCACAACAGACACCCATTCCTGGAAAGGGATTAATCTTCTGAATTCTGAATTACCTCTGTGATTTGAAATCCAGCACAGGCCTTGGATAGAAAAAGTTGGATTTTCTCTGCATAGCTGATGTACTGATTGAATGACGAGAAAATGTTGATTTGAAGTGTTTCTTCGTTTACTTCACTTTTCATTCCAAAATATTCTCTGCCACTTTCGATCGCCTGAACGTTTCTGATATTGTAATTATATCACTGGAGACATTCTTAGCTAGTACTTCATCGTTGCCGTAAAAAACATTAAAAATCGATGTTTCCTATTGAAACCCATCACCATACTAGTTCAATGTGAGAAACTGTAGCTTCTACACGATTATAAACAATAAACGAACTGCCTTTTCTACTCTTTGAATTTTTCTGTCGATTAGTCTTCGAATTCGTAAGATTCTCCACAGAGAGCTCAGCATTTTCATCAGTTTTGAAAACAATTAGCACAAAACTTTGAAACCCCTTCTAAAAATCGATATTGAGTTAAACCTCTTCGAATTAATTTTATAAATCCTAGGCTTTATGCTACTTTAGATAAAAATTGAAGACCTGCCCCCCATTCTATGCCACTACTTATAAGGGTCCCGATCGAATTTAATAGAAATATATAACTTTTAAAGGGGCGATTTCGATTTTTTTTAAATTTATGTATCTTTGCCTTAATTCATAATCAGAAATAACTCTTTTCACTTGCCTTCGCATTGTTTATGAACAATTCAGCCGTTTTGTACCACGTCTTCCCCTCGAGATCCTCTGGTTTGGCTGTGCCTTTGAAAAGCAACTGATCCAGTGGATTTTCTCCATAAAGTCGAAGAATTTGTCCAGTATGGAACTCTGAAAATCCCCATTTTAACCTTTGACAATTCATACGTGACAAGAGAAGCACATCCATCTCGAAACGAATTGCTGCCTCTTTGCTCTTGAAGATCAAGTTCAGAATCGTGGTCTTATCCAAAGACATAACGATTATCTTCCCAACACGATACACAAACACATTTCCATCCCTGAACCAGCATACTTTTGCAATTTGAATTTTGAACTCACATTTTGTATTGTCGGAAGTCCGTCTCGCAGTACCAGCAAAACAAGGATTTCTGGAAAAAGGATTAAATCGAAAGTTTCCTTAATTCCTACCATGCCATGTCTTGCCAAACCAATCGATGTGCTTTTTGAACTCTCCTCGCCTTTCTCTTTTTCATAAAAGCGTTGTAATTTTGCCACGTCCGCAATTGATAAAAGCTGAAATTCGGATACAGAGTAAAGAATTAGTATTGAACTTACGATGTCGCCTTTTTGAAGTATAGATTCGGCAATTTTTTGTGAACATCCATTTTTCTCGAGGGTGAAATTTCTGTTAAAAAAATATGTTAACAATGCGGTTTTACTATACTAAATGATCCGAGTATTCTGTGTCAACAGAAATTGCTTGAGTGAAAAAACTTTGAATAAAAACTTTGTTTACCGTAATTTCTTTAGATCACGTAGAATTACTGGAGGGGTGTTTCCACTGGTTGAATCTTTCCATGTTTTGGATGGCTGAAACCACTTTGTCAAAATCAAAAACAAGTTAACCTCAATGTTTTGATGGTCTTTCCAGGCTTGTTTGATTTTTTCGTCCGATTGGCGAATGCGTTCTTCCTGGAATTTCTCTAGAGCATCTTGAATGCGATTTTGCAAGTTAAGTTGGCTGCTCAACTTAAAAAGTGGATAAATGTGTTATACACAATTGAAAAGAGAGAGAAAAGTGAGAAAACAAATAAAGAAATTGAATTATTGTAAACTGGTAACAGGCTGATTCGCCCAGATGTTTCAGTAAACAAGTGAGTGACATTTGAAACCTCAGATGCCTTTTAAGCAAATGACCTTAAGACAAAAAGCCAAGGAAGAAGTGAAAGAGACTGAAGCCACCCCTCATTTGAGAATGAGTTCCAGATGTTCTCGGCGTAAACAGACTTTGCCGATTTCTCACTAGCCCATTTGGACGCCCATCAATCGCTTTCCCGATGACAACGGCAGTTGTTCGAAAGCTGCAAACTAAGCATGATTCACTGTTGCAAACGTGATTAGAGACAAGAAAAAAGGTTTTTCAAGTTTCGCTTATTTACATATCGACAAAACTTTTGTAGATCTAGTTGCTAATTGTGCCTGAGAATATAAAGGGTAAATGATAAACGGAAAACAATTTTAAGCACAGCTGAAGTGATTACGACAACAGAGTGATGTAGCAAAACAAAACGTGAGTTATTCTGCTAAACATACCGGACCACGCTTCTCAACTTGGCCTAAGAATCCAAAAAGGCGTATTTTTTGTGGCACTTTTATATGTTTGCATTGTGCGGCCACAAAAAATGCGATCACTCCTTTGTGATCAAACGTTGCCTGGAGCGGTGTTGGTAAAATTATGCTTATTGAAAAGGGGAACTAGCAAAGCGCGACTGGGGTCGTAATGGTTAAGGAAGTCAGACAAGAAGAAAAAACTGAAAAGCAAACACCAACAAATGAAATTAGTTTTATTCGGACAGCTACATATCGTCTTTCTCCGATCCTTGTAGTTGCACCTGAAGAACCGTCTCAGGAAGTTGTTTTAATATTTCTTTAATCGATTCCTTGAATTCCGTCATTGATGGACGCAAAGTGGGATCCTGGTTCCATGACCTAAAACTCTTTCTTACAAATAGTGTTCTGTTTATATTTTTTAAAAGAATACCTAGAGATAAGGATTCGCAAATGTTCCGGACAGGCTTCTTCATTGAATTCCAATCGTTTGCCTTCCCTTACGAATTGCCAGACAACAAAAGAGCTAAAGCCTTCGTAAGGAATTCTAAAAATTTCAGGTAAAAGTAACATAAAATAGTAAAAAAACACTTGTTAATTGTGATTTCAAATACTATAAAAACAATAAAAACTCACTTTCTATGAAAAAGTTCCCATGCAGTAATAGCTAGACTGTAAACATCAGTCTTCTCATCGTAAGTACCTCCATACATTTCTGGCGACATGTAGGAGAACTTTCCACATCTAGAAAAGAGATTGGCGTTTTTTTTATTTCAATAAACTCACGCGATCGTCTTGTTCGTATTAATATTTTCAACACAGGTTCCAAAATCACAAATTTTAACTTGGCCGCTGGGATCGACCAGAATACTGAAACATACAAGTGGAATTTAAACAAGGGAATGTTTACTTCTTTGGATCCAAATCCCTGTGAAGGATGTTCAAGGAATGCATTGCTTCCAAAGCACTGCAAACTCCCTGTAATTGATCCAACGCCGTTTTCAGGTTGTATTCGAATAAGAAGGAATCGTTAGATTTTTCGTGAATAACTGAAAATTGGGTTTTTTCTTTAGCCATTAAAAATTACTTTGCGACATACTCCTTTTAATATATTCCATGACAATTCCAATCGGAACCCCAGAAAAATCGGATTCAGAAAAATAATAAAAGCCATGTAATTTTACAATATTTGGAATGCCTTGGAGCCTAAACAAATTTTTCAGATGTGAAACATTTGAAAACCTTACCTTGCTGTCATTTCAATTTCTTTCAGCACTTCTTCGTCGGAGACATTTTCCTTGTATACTTTTAAAACCACGAGTCTAAACTATACATTTTATGGCTTTAGAAAATGCATACCCTAGGGTAATATAAGTGCACAAATTAGCCCTTCCGTATCCTCCATCGGCAATCTCTTCAATATGGAAAAATTCAGTGAAAGTGAATTTCCTCAGATTTTTCCATTTTGACAAACTGTTCTCAGCCACCTTAAATAGAGGATAGGACTCGTACACTAACTGACTCACACACACACACGCACACACACACACACACACACACATACACACACACTTACTCACTCACATACACAGCGCTCAGTCACTCGCTCACCGGCTCGCTGACTCACTGCCTTACTCAAGCACTGACACACAGGCACTCATACACATACGCACTTACTTACGCCCTCACAAGCTCACATACTCACTCACTCACTCACACACACATGCATTAACTAACTTGTGCCGGTATGTCGATTTCCATGTATTCGCTATTTATGCTCGCAGCTAATTCCAAGATTGGCTGGAATTCTGTCCATTTGGCTCTTAGATTCAACCACGCCCCTCGATCAAAGGAAATACACTCCATTGCAAACTGAAAGTTATCGATTAAATTAATAGTATTAAACTTGTGGTGTATTTTTGAAAAAAAATTCTCACTTTTGTCAAATCTTTAAATACTTCGACGCGCTCACAGTTCAGTTTAGAGCTGATATTTATTTGTCCATAGTCCCAAAGGTGTTCTGTGTAAATATCCTGTGCAATCTTAAAGATTTTAGATAAAAAAAATGAAAAAGGCGGAAATTACTAATGCATTCAGGTTGTTCATCATGAGTTCAAATGTTGACTCCGTTCCCTTCATCAATTCCTTATCCAGTTTTTCAAATATCTCGAACGTGATGGCCTCCGTTTCTATTTTGATTGTGATTTCTTTCTGTAGGTATAAATCCATAGCTGCAATGATATCGAAAAATGCTCCCTTCTGAAAACAAAGAGAACTGATGTGTGTATGTGTGTGTATGTGTAGAAACTGAAAGAAAAACCTTGTCTGATGTTGATGGCGCGACCACTTCTATACATGTTGATGTTCCTTGATGTTCTTCAGGGTTTCCACGATTCTCAGAAATATTAACAAAATATGCCTAAATATGTTTGTAACATTTTCTTTTCTTTAAACTTTACATCCACTACGGTCGAAACTCTTTCCATGGCTGATCTCAACAAAGAAACAAATTCGTCATAATACTCCGCTAATTTATTGTCCCTAAATATATAATTTTAATTAAATGTTTCAGCATGTTTAACAAACTTTTGATGGTAATTGAGAACACTGCTAAGGCCTTCTCCAGACTGGCAAAGTGCCGACCATTCAATCCAATTTTCTTCAGATCTTGGAATACAGAGCTCTAATAAATGAACAACTGACTCAGTTGTGTCTTCAATGAAATCCAAAACTGAACCCCAATCCTGAACTTGATTTGAACGGGTTGAAATTGCTCATTTTACCTCTGAAACTCGAATAGTTGCGCAAGATTTCGATATGCGGGGTTCGATATGCTTTGCGTATTCGATAAATTCTTTGCATTTGTCGAAAATGTGTTGGTTAAGAATTTCCTCATTCAAATCCGGTAGATTCCAATATTCTTTGTTGCCGTCCTCTTCCTTAATTTCTTTTTTTAAAAGACGAATGAAAAACCGTGAAGGACCACTTTTTGACCTTGCCTAAATTTTTCATTACTGTATCCTGCGGCCTCCGATCTCGTACGGGTGTGAACTTTTCCGAGCTATCACGTCAGACAACCAGAGTTTTCGGAATGTTTTCAAGCGGGAACAGTAACATTTTTGAAATTGATTACCAAAAAGTCGATAAATCGATGGATTGACCGGGCGAGTAAACACCGTGCACGTACATCGACAAAATACCGGTCATCCAAAGGTGCCTGTTATATATTTCACAATAAACTTTTTAAGCTCTTGTATTTGAGACGAAGTCAAAAAGATGCCTTACGGTCCCTTTAACAATGAAATAAGTGTACCTGAGCTGTCTCTATCAATGCCTCCGCCATTTCGTAATACTGGGTTTTTTCCAGTTTTTCTGGATCACCCGTGCTTTTGTAAAGCAACTTCTTTGCTGCACCTTCTCCTTCGATGCGAAGAATTCTACCACCATGGAAGTCTGGAAGTATTGTCTGTTTTTAAAGTTTTCGTGTGTGTGAGTGAGTGTTTGAGTGAGTGAGTGAGTGAGTGTGTATGCGTGTGTGAGTGTGTGTGTGTTTCAAAAAAGCAAAACTCACTTGACAACATTTGAACATCCCTTTCAAAGCGTATAGCATCATCCTTACAGTCAAATGTCATTTTAAAAAATTCCTTTTGTGACAGAGACATGACAACGATTTTTCCAACACGGTAAAGAAAAGTATTGTCTTCTCTGCAAAAAAAACTTTTTGTGAGAAACTGAAAATAAAACTGCAACTTACATTATTGTTTCCTCGCAGGAATCTTCCGTTAACAGAAGAAAATAAGATTTCTGAACAAAGAATAAACAAAAACGCTCTTTATAGTCCTCACCGTTTCAGTTCTTGCCAAACCAATGACTTTCTGATTTTTCTCTTCTTTAACCCAATTTCTATTGTAGTAAACGTGCAATATTGCATCAACATGAGCGATCGACATGAGCTAATAAAATTTTAAAAATCGTTACACATAAAATTGAAAGAACTTACAATATCTCCACATTTTAGCAAGCTTTCTCCTTCAGCTACAGATTGTGACAAATCAGTTTGTTGGTAGGTGAAATTCCTATAAAAAAGGTTTATATGCAGAATTATAAATGTTCTAAGGCACAAAGTACCTTACCGCATTCTTTTTAATTTTTGCAGGATTGTTTTCGGGGTCTCTTCAGAATCCATGTCAAATTCGTCCATTGAATTTTCAGGTAAGTTTGAATTGGTTTCAAGCTGACCATGAACCGCCTGTTTAGTCGAATCGCCAGAAGTCATGGACTGAAAAAGAAAGTCAATTGAAACAATTGAATGAGCACACTTTGTATAGACGATTCCATTCTTGCCTGATTTGTTCGTTTGACTCGGAAATTCGTTTCTCCTCAAAATTCTTTATTGTATTGAGCAATCTCTCAACCATTTCGGGCCGATCGCCCATTCTGAATTGTAAAAAGAGAATAAACAATGTAAAAATATAATAAACAATAGAAAAACTAAAAGGAACGGAGAAATAATATATTCTGGATTAAGAATTAAACTGGAAAAAACCAGCCCAGTGGAAGAAATTTCATCAGAAACTGGCTCTCTTATCTGGCAGACGCAAAATCAATTGAACAAACAACAAATAGATTGCACCATCTTCTGGAGAAAATACATTGGGATTAGGCAAAGTCCACCCAATTTGTTGAGAAACCATCAGAATTTTAAATCAAAGCCATTTATTAAATTCATGATTGACAAATTAGCTTTGAAACAAGGTTCAACTCTACCGGAGAGTTGAAATCAAGATAAATTAGACTGGTGTCACACCCAATGTCGATGATAGAAATGTAGGTCCAGTTGGAATTCCAGTGACTCCAGGTATGGGTGGTCCTGTGGGGATTCCACTGACCCCAGGGCTTACTCCAGGTATGGGTGGTCCTGTGGGGATTCCACTGACCCCAGGGCTTACTCCAGGTATGGGTGGTCCTGTGGGGATTCCACTGACCCCAGGGCTAACTCCAGGTATGGGTGGTCCTGTGGGGATTCCACTGACCCCAGGGCTTACTCCAGGTATGGGTGGTCCTGTGGGGATTCCACTGACCCCAGGGCTTACTCCAGGTATGGGTGGTCCTGTGGGGATTCCACTGACCCCAGGGCTTACTCCAGGTATGGGTGGTCCTGTGGGGATTCCACTGACCCCAGGGCTAACTCCAGGTATGGGTGGTCCTGTGGGGATTCCAGTGACTCCAGGGCTCACTCCAGGTATGGGTGGTCCTGTGGGGATTCCAGTGACTCCAGGGCTAACTCCAGGTATGGGTGGTCCTGTGGGGATTCCACTGACCCCAGGGCTAACTCCAGGTATGGGTGGTCCTGTGGGGATTCCAGTGACTCCAGGGCTCACTCCAGGTATGGGTGGTCCTGTGGGAATTCCACTGACCCCAGGGCTAACTCCAGGTATGGGTGGTCCTGTGGGGATTCCAGTGACTCCAGGGCTCACTCCAGGTATGGGTGGTCCTGTGGGGATTCCAGTGACTCCTGGGCTTACTCCAGGTATGGGTGGTCCTGTGGGGATTCCAGTGACTCCAGGGCTAACTCCAGGTATGGGTGGTCCTGTGGGGATTCCAGTCACTCCAGGGCTAACTCCAGTTATGGGTGGTCCTGTGGGGATTCCACTGACCCCAGGGCTAACTCCAGATATGGGTGGTCCTGTGGGGATTCCAGTCACTCCAGGGCTAACTCCAGTTATGGGTGGTCCTGTGGGGATTCCACTGACCCCAGGGCTAACTCCAGGTATGGGTGGTCCTGTGGGGATTCCAGTGACTCCAGGGCTCATTCCAGGTATGGGTGGTCCTGTGGGGATTCCAGTGACTCCAGGGCTCATTCCAGGTACAGAGGTAGAAGTTAGAGCTGATTCTACAAAACTTCCACCTAAAACACTCCATTACGTCTTTTCCATTCAAAACTCACTTGCAAGTAGAACAGAAATGAAGCCCACGTGAAATTTCATAATTGCCCTGAAATAAAGTAGATTCTCTTAAAAACAATGATCTTAAAAACATGGGTGTAAAGAAAAGATGCAAAACTGTTCAAGTGATGGTTCTCTTTCAGAATCCCTCTTTTTATATCACTTATTTTCCATACTACGCGTCATAAAACGTTTATTTTCACTGTATTGTTTCAAAAAGATCTCTGTCGTTTCAAGGATTAATAGTGTATTGCTGTCTGCAACCAAATTTGATATTCAATTTAAAAGAAAATACCATCATTCCGTGGGTGATCTTTTTGCGAATTCTCAAAACAGGTAGCACTTGTTTTTGCTGTTTCTTCTAATTCAGCACAAACAGTCAACTGAAGTCAGAACAGTTAATGTTGTATTTTACCGATTTGATGCCATTTTTTGCCAATTCAGTTAATGAAGCAAGGTTATGTTGATAGAGACTTTATTTTTTTCAAAATTCGTACGTCCACATTCGAAAACAAAGTTTCTGAATGAAGAAACTAACACATAAACTATTTTATCGTTAAGCGAAATGTTTTTTTAAAGGGACCATCAGCCTCCTTTTCCAAATAAGAATGATCCATGTGCTAATTCACTCATTTCAGTTAAGATAATTTTTTCCAACACCCCTCCAAGCAACGTTTTTTCACAAAGGGGCTGATTAGCATAGGATTAGCCTAGCTTTTGGAAAGGAGGCTGATGGTCCCTTTAACCTTCTTCTCAAAGATTGCACAAATGTAACAATTGATTTTTAAAACCAAAATGAGCAAAGAATTTTGAAAAAAAATCGCTTTTTAATAAAACTCTCTCAGTCAGAAAACTACACGTAGAATTCAAGTTTACCTCAGAGTTTAGTTGTTTCAGCCAATTGAGCTCAATTGAGATAAAATTTTTAATTTGCATAAGCTAATGTGTACTCGTTAACTTAACAATACAGATGATCACTAGTCTGCAAAAAAAGAGTGTAAATGTTTCTACAAATCAGTGTTTTGAATTTCTAGGCCACTCGTATGTTGCAACTATTTATCAGTAAACAGCAAGAATAAACAACGATAGTGATTGAATTTTGTCCCAGTGAAAAATCTTTCCGGAAACAATATGCATTTTTCAGTCAATAATAGATTGAATATTTTATTCCAATGTGGCTTTACAATAAAACAAAGAATAAAATATCTTTGCAGTCAAAATTTAAACAGGTTTCACATTCTCCTTATTGTACTTGAAGATTTTCGTTAGAGAATCCGACACCTGAAAAGTCTATTTTGCTCAAAAATGTTCTGATTCCTTACGTTTTGACCGAGGCTTTTCTCAGGATAGACGAGGTTTGTGATGTGGTGGTAGGTCCTTCCCTTCGGAGAAATCGCCAAGAATTGGGATCGGTAGTAGGAAAGGGCCTCCTCACTCGTGTGGATCTGAATATTTTTTTTAAAACTTAGTGTTTGTTTTTAAGTTTTTTTTTCAATATTTTAAAAACAAATGTGGCAAATTAGCGAAGCAAAAGACCGCGAACTGAAGAGAAAAGTCACGGTTATATTTTATGCATGTTTTGTAACATGCACAAAACAATGAAAAAATTAAATATTTACAGAATTAAAATAAAATTTTGCGGAATTTCTGCTTATTCTCCTTTGTTAGCCTCAACATATCAAAAAGAAATTTGTAGTTCTCTGAGTATAATAAAGAAGGTTATTGATTGCAAACTCCAGATTAGTTTTGTAACTTTTCTCTATCATTAAACTATTTCTTATCGTATTGAAATAATGTTATAAAGATATATTATGTTTATAATCAGAGAAAATTTAACAAAGTAATAAAAAATTGCGTTATTGCGGATAATTTACTAACATTCGACCTCTTATTGAAAAAGACAGAAGTGAAATTATTAATATTTATTGGCTTTTTCGTTTTTTATTCATAAAACCTGAAAACGATTCAATAAATTTAAAAAAAAACTTAGTGTTTGTTTTTAATTTTTTTTTCAATATTTTAAAGACAAATGTGGAAAGTTTACTTACATGCTGGGCAAGTTTCTCAAATTTCATAGACAGTGCTTTTTCCTCGAAGATGTCAATCCTGTTGAGGAAGATGATGAAACCAGCTTGGACGAGTGCCTCGTGCATCAGAATTTCTTTGTAGACCTTTAGTGTTTTGTCTTTCAAGTAGCCCTGAAAAAATAGAAGTATTTATTAGCTTAAAATTTCAGCAGCACAAATTTCAAAACGTTGAGAAATTTAATTGTTCCTTGGGTCTTCGGTGAGCGAGCCCTGGTTTAAAAAAATTAATAATTGATAAATTATCCAAAATAGGGTGTTTTTGATAGACTTACTTTTACGGTTCTAATGTTCAGCAAATGCTACCAGATAAATAAATTATTGAAATTGTAAAAAAAGGGAATTATATTTCAATATTAAAATAACCAAATATTGATCAAAAGTTTCAGTTTACTCTTCTAGGAATGCGTTTTTGATTTAAACGATAGGCGTCTTCTACACTCAAAATTTAGTTGAACCAGGCCGATCCAACAAAATTGAAATACTTTAAAAAACTCAACTTAAAAGGAATCAGGAAACATGGAGATATTTTACACACCAGGATTTTTTTGTTGTTAAAATAATTTGAAAAATTCAAAGTTTTTTTAAAAACTCACATCAATAAACTGGGGATCACAAAGCTCCGCCAAATCTACCACAAACAGAACGGCTGCGGTTCCTTTGTAAAACTCGGTCCACGTCCTTCTGGCGATGTGATGTCCCGGCAATTCGAGTAACCTGTAATATTTCTTTCTGTTCCAGGACTTATAAAAAAACGAATTGAATTTACCTAAAACGATCGGGTCCAGACCGAACCAAATAGTCGGAAATTCCCAGAGTTGGGGCGTAGGACATGAGGACATCCACTTCTTGAGGAACGTAGGTTGTGGCCAAAATTCGATCCACGTTTTTGATGAAACTGGAAATGTTTATTTCTAATTTTTTATAACATTTTTTGTTTGTTTGACAGTTTCATGATTCATTAGCCCCAATTAAGGGAAACATTTTTACTGAACTCATTCGTCTCTTTGGTCTGCATAATTGTTAACTTAATGTAATTATTTACAATAAATGTCAACGTTTTTCTGAGTTTGCTTTTAGTAAACTAAGCAAAAAAACCGGAAAGATAACAAATATTTGGAAATGCTTTCTTCAAATATATCCTTATTGTTCTTGGCGCAGATTTCAAACGATGTAACTACCCGATAAAACGTGGGAAAAGTGCTTTTTGTATTTCTTTAAAAAGATATACATATTGTAGAGATTATTCTAACTAATTTATTTAAAAAATCTTCATTTTTTCAATGTTTTATACCAACTTTAATATATCATTGCAAAGGATACTTTGCTCGTTTTCTTCTAGTCGATTCTCTCTTAAAACTTTTGACTTGATGGATTTTTGCTCAAATGGCACATTTTCTCACTGTTTAACTACTCGCTAACAATTTTTGGCTCCCGAACCAATCAGTGTTGTCTTGTTCTGTCCAATATATTAAAGCAACGAATGATAAACTAAGTTTAAAGAAAGATTTGCATTTAGGAGCGTGAAGAAAATCTTTTATTTGCAATTTTTCCCAATGTTTCAATTTCTCCTTATCAGATTTGTCTAACCTTTAAAACTGATGCGCTGCAGGAGCAGATTTGTGCCAAAGGTTTCTTTACTTTTTTTCTATACCTTAGTAGTATTTAATTATTCTCTCATGAGCTTATACAAATTAATTGTTCTCTAATCACACCTTTTCTGCCCTAAAGTTGATCTTAAGTGATCCCTCAATAACAAGCTGTGCGTTTACCTCCCTGGGGAGTTTTACAATTGAATGAAACTAACTTTAAACGAATAAACCATTTCAAAAGTTCGTTGAAAAAAAAGAGAAATAGATAATCGAACTATTAAAAACCCTGATTTGTCTTAATTTGCCCGGTTGGATTTTAGTTTCTTATTATTACGATTAGGAAAATTGGCAAATATTTGCACAGGCAACTTATACAATGTTTCATTGCGTCTTTGAATGTTTTGGCGCTATTTCCAAAATGATGGAAGGATGCTCGCGATGAATTGTAATTTACTTTTTTACATTCCAGAATAAACGTATCCGAAACTATTTTTAAACAATATTTTCATTGAGATTTTTTATTTTTTCATATGTTTTACTGCAAAAATAATAAAAATTGCTTTGTTTACAATTTTTAAGTACGGAGTCAATGGAATCATATAAAAGGACATTTTTCCCGATAATTTTATTTTCTTTTGTCTTTTACGTCTATCATGTCTAATGTTTACAAACAACCTACCATTAACACTTAACTTTTAAATTTAACATCACATTTGTGTAAAATTGAAACACCTATTTTCGTTCAGTGTTTCATAATGTTCTGTTAGTCCGCCGTTATTGAAACTTACAATGTGCGCGTCACTTCCAAAAATGTTAAAAATAATTATAAGTTTTACGGATTTTAGATGAAAATCTTGTTAGGTTTACTAATTCTACAAACAAACGTTTAGATACCAACCAAAAAAATAAACAACTTACAACTGGTAGTTTTTAAGCATGGCTGGCATGTGGCGATTTGCCGTGACGCAGGCTTCGTAGAGTCCGCTTTTGTGGATTCGAAACAGGGCGGCGACCACGGCTTCGGACAAACTTTCTTTGTGCCGGAAATCGGCCAAGGCTTTGAAGTCGGCCTGAAAAAATTAGAAAATTTATATGTTTGAATTTTAAAAACAATTTAAATTGATTAAAAGACACACTTTAATTTTTTATTTTTCGAAAAATAGCAATCAACCCAAAATCGGTCAACGACAAACTCTTATTGTCAGCTTTTCAAATTAAGTTTATCTTTTTTTTTAATTTGAAGTGTTGAACTAGCCTGTTGTTCTTCTGTGAGTGTAATATTCAGTTCAATTGACTGAATTTCCATTTGTCGGAAAATCTGAACTAAGTACTGCTGAACTGTATGTTGGTAGTATTCTAATTCCATAGCTCCTGTTCTGCTGAATTTTCTAAAACAAAAATTGCTGTTTAAATTTTTAAGTTAAACTTACACTAACTGCCGACACAATGTTGTTTTACCGCTGTCCATGCAACCTGAAAAAAATGAAATAAAACGTTAGCCTGATTTATTTTTAAATAGTACTAATTTCTGTTGCTCGAATGTTTTTACGTGGTCTGATATTTTGATAGCATAACAGCTTTTGTTGTAACTTTTCTAATAATTTTCAATATTCATTAAACTATTTTCTTTAAAATATTTGCAACATATAAAACATACCAAGAGAGTAAGCGCGGCCAAGGCCGCGCTTACTCTCTCGGGCTCTTAAACGGGCGGCCTTCGGCCGCTTCAATGGACGGCCTTCGGCCGTTTGAACAGGCGGCCTTCGGGCTCTTAAACAGGCAGCCTTCGGCCGCATGAATGGGCGGCCTTCGGCCGTTTAAACGGCCGGCCTTCGGCTGCTTAAACGGGAGGCCTTCGGCCGCATCAATGGACGGCCTCCGGCCGATTAAACGGGCGGCCTTCGGGCTCTTAAACGGGCGGCCTTCGGGCTCTTAAACGGGCGGCCTTCGGCCGCTTCAATGGACGGCCTTCGGCCGTTTGAACAGGCGGCCTTCGGGCGCTTAAACGGGCGGCTTTCGGCCGCTTAAACGGGCGGCCGTCGGCCGTTTAAACGGGAGGCCTTCGGCCGCATCAATGGACGGCCTCCGGCCGATTAAACGGGCGGCCTTCGGGCTCTTAAACGGGCGGCCTTCGGCCGCATCAATGGACGACCTTCGGCCGCATCAATGGACGTTTCAACACTGGATGGCACGGTGCAACCGCATGAATGGTTGAGAGAGTAGACAGTGAGGGGAAATGAGTCTAAGAATAGCATTCACGTAACGTAGACTCATGGTCCGGCCGGTTTTCCTTTTTCCCAGGAGGAAAGGATAGCGTGAGGTTACGCTGATAGACGACACACACACACACACACACACACGGAAACCATAGCGTTTTATATAAAAGGATATATTGTTTTTTCTATATTTTACTATTGTTTCAATAATCTAAGCTTCTAAACATTTTCCTAAAATAAAAACTGTTTCAGTTGCACTTCAATTCCAACAAAATTTAAGCTTTTTGATGTTTGTGGGATCAAGGTTTGAAAAAAGAAAATCCACAATTTGATTTGAAACCTTAGAATTTCTTTCAGAACAACAGAATAAAAACTCAATTTCTATGCATAGAATCAACGATTCCAATTAGTTTAAGCCCAAAGATAAAATTGCCTAAAATTCAAAAGTTTTTTTACATGTGTGTTTTTAGTAATTATTTTCTCTCAAGATAATCATTTCTGATAATATGGTGTTGTAAATCAAGATCCCAATTTTTATATATTGCAATTCATGAAATCTTAATTTTATAATTAGTTTTAAAATCCATTTAATCCATTCCATTGTTCCGATATTGCCTTATTAATCCCAGCTTTCAATATTTCTACTAATAAGCAATTTTCTTTGATATTAAACATTTTAGTTAATTTATAATAAAAACGATTTTGTCCATTTCTTCCCTTCCCCTATCACATGTCCCCTCGTGCCATCCCCTCGATATCACACCTATCGGGACAGGAAATCAGTTATTTCCTATCGCGGGCATTGGGTTACGGTAGCTTAGGAAACTAGGTAACTAATGGTTTCTGTGAAGCCGATTAGTGGGCAAAGAAAATGATAAATGCCAGGAAATAATTAAACTGGGAATAAATGAAACGAAAAGAAAGTGCAACGTCAATTGGGATTATTGTACTTTGGAATTTCTTACTGAATGTGGTGAGCATGGAAAAACACAAAAACACAGTTATAGAGAGGATTGGTGTAACAAACATTAGTTTTTAATGGTTTGCTCATCATTCTTTTGTTTTCCAAGTTTTTGTTTAAAAATTTTTAGTTTGACGATTTTTTTAAAGAAAATTGTGTCAGCTTAACTTGACTGTTTCAAATTGCAAAGAATGGTTTGCATTGTCTCTTTGGCAATGGAATTAGATGTTTCCGTTAAACAACAAACTTTTATTTAAATTATTTTATCTAATTTTTCGAGAGCATGAATCATTTAAATTCAAAACAAAAATTAATTTCAAAACATTGAAAAACCACACGTAACTGCAAACTTTTTGACCAAAATGTTGTAAATTTAAAAAAAAACAAGTCAAATCAAATCAAAAATTTAAAAAAGTTCATTGAAAATCTTTTTTAAACGCTATGTTGAACAGCTCTCTCTTTTTTCTAGCATTTCCAAAATAAAGTTTTTCCAAATTAAATGACATGGTTTTTTAAACGTTTTCTATTTTTCTCATTATTTTTTCTGTTCTAACCTCATGCAAATTTTTCAAAGCTTTCTAGAATACAGAATCAAAAACGTTTGAGCGATTCGAGTTCGGTTTTCAAAACTAAAAAGCTGCTGAAACGAAAAGTGCCCACCTAGCACCAGAATCTTTGGCAGTAGCTCCAGGTCAGTGCTGCTGCTGGATCGAAAGAGGATCTTTGAGCCCATGGAAGAAGTAGACGACCCCATCGCTTCATACAGTGAGCTAACTAGCCGGTTCTGAAAACCACAGTATAAAAAGCGAATAAAAATATCATCAATAAAGCAAATTTAATGAAGACAAAGTTTAGTTTAAAGCGTTTTAAAAAGGCAACATTGATGGTGACCGTACAGTTGGAGTAAAAACAGAAACCCTATTCAAAGTTCACCTAAATTAAAATAAACTAATTTTTTTAAAAAATATTGTATTTTTTGCATTATCCGCGTGTTTTCGTGACCGCATTTCCAAAAATCGCTGAAGAGGGGTTAGCGATGAATATAAAGCGAAGCATAGAACCAAAATATTTAGTACTTAAAAAATTTTGTTTTAAAAATGTTTTGTATATAAAACATTAAATACATTTGGTTTTTGAATTACACTAAATAGAATATTTGTTCAAATAGTGTTACTTGAATGTTTTGCCGCATTGGCAAACTGTTTAAGGACAGCGATATCCACTGAGTCGTCAGACATAGCGAGTAAATTCAAATTTTCTTTTGCACAGTTACATTTCTAATCATAATACTTGCGACCGCGCAATAGCTGCATTATCCGATTTCCATATAACAAACTTAAATGCCAACTTGGAAACATACTAATGCACTAACTAACTGGCTAAAAATCGAATTTGTATAAATATATCAGATTTCTCTATATAAATCTATTCATAAGTAAACTATTAAAATTGGTAAATTAAAACAATCGTGTCGGTTGAAAGGAGAAGTTTGTGATAGTGTTGTTAACTTTTTGAGGTAACTTGAAGAAAAAACGGACATAGAAAAAGAGTGAAAAAGAATGCAATCATCGTTTTTCCAATTACAATTAATCCCTACAGACGCAGATTGATCGAGTTGGTCATAAAGGAGAATGGCGCCCGTGGTTGCCTCGGAAAGGGCAGGAGGATCCCATGGCGACGTGTGGAGAGGAGCCCCCGCCACGCCCATCGCCACCCTTCTTTAGTCAGAAAAAAGCGACTCGATTTTTCGGGGGTGAGGGATCAGAAGGGAAGAGAGTGTGTTCTATTCGTCGTCCGATGATTGTGAAAACTTAAAAGTGATATAAAAATTCGAATTTCTAAAAAGTGCAGCTGACTTGAACTTTTTCAATCAGAATTTTTCTGTGGTTTCAATTTTCCTATCATCTTTCTCTTTGTCCTATCAGTCGTTTCAATCAAAATGGTCAAGCAGTCTCAAAAATTGTGTGCTGACAAACAGCGACTCGATGTGTCAAAGATGTGGCATCAGAAAAGAAGGCTACATACTTTAATGGGCAGTTATAAACGCCTCTAACTGAAATATGGCCTTGTTAAACTTACATTTTTAAAATAGTGTGCTTATAACTACGCAGTGAACAAATAAAATGGTTTAAAATCTTTAAATTTAGAGAATTCTGTGAAGCTAACGGTTTCTGAAATTTCAACCGAAATTCGTTTTTTTTATTGTTACAAAAGTAAGCAAATTTCATAACGGTTTTTCTTTCGCCTGTACTAAATTATTTTTCGAGTTCATTTATTAGTAAACTAAAAGTGTTGGTAAACAAAAAGAAATCGAAAAACAGCTGTTGGCAGGTTGAGCATAATTGAAACTTGTTTTATTTGAATCATGATATCGGTGTTTCATGGGTGGGGGATCAGCCAGGAAGAGAATATACATTAATATAGAAGAAGTGGCCATGAGGTTCTGATATTGAAAATTATAGTACTCTAGGATTTCATTATGATAAATACAATGAGCGTTTGAAACTTTGACCAAGGGTAACCACTCTAAAAGTCAACCTTTTCCTTTGAGAATATTCACTTTACCGAAACACGGGACTCTTTCATTAACTGCCAGTGTGAATTTGTCCCATGAACAACACCGGTATGAAACTTTGATTAGTTTTGAAGGTTTCTTAAAATGACCGTGACCTATTAACAGAACAATGTACCTTAATCTTTATAATAATATTGAAATAATTTTCGTTTTGTTATAAATCGAAATAAAATATTCTCGGTGCGCAAGATATTTTGACACAACTCAATTCTAACTGTGACTGATTATCGAGATTTCTAAATGTAAAAAACGAGAAGTAGTAGTAAAATGTGGTCAAAATTATGACGGGGTTTCTCGAAGACTATAGGTGAATTACAGACAGAGTGAAAACGCTGACTCTACTTCAATTATCAAAAATTGAATCAGTGCAATTTTCCCAAATGGAATTGCGTTTTTCGTTTGACGTAAGAGCCAGTTAATCGAAAATTGTTTTCTAGGGGTTTGTGTTCGACAAGTTGCATAATGTAGGTTATCAAACATCAGCGAAACACTCTGAGGAAATATAATCACAGGAATGATTCATGCGAAAACAAAGTAACAAAGTGGTTATTGACCAACTGAATCACAAGGTAAAAATTGAAAGAAAGGCTCAATTTGTTGAATTTGAAATTAAATAAACTTCCAAACTTGAGATCTTGTGGAAGTTTTTCGAATTTGAAGATCTTTTCGTTTCCTCATGAAATAGTGGAGTTATGTGGCAAAGTGTATAAATTGACCAATATGTAACAAAGAAACTTTACATGCAGCCTTGAAACATTGGAGTTTTGTAATTAAAAGTAAAAATGTTTCAATTTTATTTTAGAAACTTTAAATGCAACTTCGAAACAGCGGACTTATGTGACAAAAATGTTAGATCAAAAATTTAGACTAAAATAAAGACTAGAACAAAACCACATCAACTGAAACTCACAATAATCATGCACATGGAAGGACGTACCACTCTTTCTAGTAGTAGTTTTCTGATGTGCTTCTGAAAACAAAAAGAATGGTTTTGTATTTTGAAAACAAAAAGTGAATTTTAAGAAGGAAATTGCTTAATAATTTGTCAACAAAACGGATGAACGTGGGAGAAAAACATAATTATGGGCATTCAAGTGCTAATCAGCTGCAAATGAATACATATGAAAATTCGGTTGAATGAAGTGTAATTTGAAAAGGAAGAAGATTTTTAGGAATTTGCCTTTGGGTTTTGCATAGGGAATGGCACAAAAACATACAAATACAAAATTGCAGAACTGCTGAAGTTGCTTGAATGTTTCGGTCGATGACAAGATTCATGTAAGTTGAACCTATTCAAAGTGGATGTTTTCTGTAAATTTAAAGCAGTGCTTAAGAAAAAACCACCGGAAATATTTCGTAACAGGCCTAATTTTCCCACACGCACACACATACACATACACACATGCAAACGCACCAATTTGATCAATTTCTTGAATGTTGCTGTTACAAGAACCATTAACGGTTAGGAATGGATTTTCAGAAATGAACAGTATTTCTTATAAAAATAAATTTTGTAAGAAGATTCCGTTGAATTCTATTCAAATATTTCACAACAGAATGCTAACTTTTTTTTTCTATTTTCATGTAGTGTTTCTATTTAAAATTCTTTCATCCTAGAATTAGACGGCGCAATACTCACATGATCAAGAAAATATTGATAGCGTCATTTGAATGTTTATATCGGTTAGAATATTAGGCGAAAATGGTGCAATTTCAGTTTCTCGATCGAAACATGATGGTAACTTTTTTGTTGCTCTTTTGTAAAATTGATATGCATTTAAAATTAATTCATTGGCTCATCTAAAAAAGTAACCAGTGTACATTAGAAGCGGGCGATAAATAAAGTAATGTGAACAAGACAAATTCATTTGATTCTGACAAAAATATTCTATAGAAATAATCTAATTTGGAATTGAAGAATTGTTTCAGAGTTTCATTAGTGTGATAAAAAGTTTTGTAAGTGCCCGTTGCGCCTAGGAAGTTTGTAAACAAAATTGTCGTTTTGACTGTGATGGAAACTTTTCCAAAAATTCAAAAAAGTTCCCAGAAACATTCTGAGAGTGTCAGCCTACTTTCATTCTCAGGAAATGCGAAGATCAAAAACCAATTCATGAAATCCCATTATACTTCTCGCCAATGCTAGTTCTTGTAAAAATGCTAATTTGTGCCAAAATTGTGATGTCGTTTTTGGAAATTCTAATGTCGACATCAGAATTTTGGCACAAATTAGCATTTTTCCAAGAACTAGCATTGGCGAGAAGTATACATGGTTTAAATGCCAAAGTCGAAATGAGAAAAGGAGGCAGAACTTCAAATATGAAGCAGCGAAGTTAATTTTTTATTAAGGTTTTTTTTCGGCTATTCGCTTTCAAAGAAATACGAAATGAAGCATAACATAGTCATATTTACAATATTTGAATGCTTTCGCAAAATATGAAATCGGCCACAACATTTGTGAACACAGTTTCAGGATGTTGCTGCACAAATAATTTTTAAAAAAAAACTTTCACCCTTCAATTTTGTTTAATCTAACTTAGTTGAAATTTACAATAAAACTGTATAGACAAAATTAATTTCGTACTTTAGGGCGTCTACTTTATCTCAACGGAGTAAAAGTGAATTTAACCGTTATAGATCATTTGCAAAATTTGAAACCAGCAACAATTCTGCTGAATACAGTTTCGGGAGAATTGTGGAATTAGCGCTTTAAAAATTAATTTAAAAAAATAATATTTGTCACTTTCAAAATAGTTTGAATGCATACGTGTTTCAAATAACTTTTATATTAATGATTTTATCTACTAAGGCATTACGGAATAATTACTTCCGACATAAACCATTTCAAAGAAAAGGTTGAATTGTTTAACTGTTTCAACATTGAGATTTACCAGTGAGAGTATTATGTGACTAGTTAATAAAACTTTCATTAAAATTTTCTACAATTTGCAAAAACGTCAGGATCATGGGGTTTTCTTATATATGTGCCAGCCTACTTATTCTCATGAAGAGCAAAGATCAAAAACCTCAAGTTCAGGAAAATTACAGAAGTCCCATTGTGTGGCCAAAGTATCAAAGTGAATCCAGAGAAAACAACGAAAATGTCGAGAAATTTAAGTGAAACGAAATTTAAAATAATCGTAAAATAATAACCACAAGGATTTTTTAATCGGTGACTAGTTTTGTTGTTATTACAAAAATGAGGAAAAAATGCAAAAAAAAACAATTGTAAGTCATTTAAATGTTTAAGCAAAACACAATTTCAAGCTGTCGTTTTTAAAATAGTTTAAAATAATGTTCGTTTGTTTCGTACACGCCTTTTTGATACATATTTGATATTAATAATTTGTATAAACCCATAAACCACTTCAAAGAAAAGGTTGAATTGTCTGACTGTTTCACTGTTGTGATTTACCAGTGAGAGTATTTTGTCACCAGTTAATAAGACTTTCATTAAAAGTTTCTAGAATTTGCGTTCCAAAGAAAATGGGGATATCTCTCATTTGTGTTTCAGCCAGCTCTTATTCTCACGGAGAGCGAAGATCAAAAACCCCATGATCAAGAGAAATCACGGAAATCCCACTGCATCAGAGAAATGTCAGCGTCAAATCCAGGGAAACGAAGAGTGCATGGAGTCAAAAGGGCGCAGCCTACAACGATTGCGTAACACTTTCCCAGAAACTACATGTTTTGATTAAAGGGTCGATTGGTTTTCCGGCCGATTGCCACGCATTCAGTCAATTGGGTTGTTGGGGTGAATGAGGGGTGTAGAGAGAGAGAGAGAGAGAGAGAATCAAAGAAATGTAGTGAGTCTCACTCAAATAGCTGAAAACGCACTTTTGAGTTTCAGTTCTGCGGAACTCCGATCCTCTATAAGTAATGTTCTCTCAAGCGAAAACCTTTCATTGAAAAGCCGCGTGGGAGCAAGAAAACTGAGGGATCAGTCGCCAATTAGCGCCGTCTACAGAGAAATGTAAAAACAAAATGAAACTGTCGGCTGAATTACCGCCCTTGAAGAGATTATTAGCGTCTGGACATAGTATTCAGGGAATAGACAGACTGAAAACAAGTGGGAAATTGAAAGGGGAGAAACTGGCCTTATTAAAAGAATAGGGTATGTTTTAATGGAGTTTGATGAAACCAAAAAAGTAAACTTCTTAAAATCCAATACAATTAGTTTCACCCTTTCCAAAAATCGGTTATATTTCCATAATTATGTTTTTTTTTGAAAGAAATTATTTAGTTCACCGTTTTAATAAATGTGACAAGTTGTTTATTTTACAATAATGTACCACCTTTTGCACAATTCGTTTTAAATAATTCTCAAAATTAAATAATTTATTTTTAGTTTGGGTTCGTGTTTCAGTGTTTGAAAAAGTATTCGCTATACGATTGCCACACAGTTCGGCGAATTCATCTACTAGAGTTGAAAATGAAAATCCAAATGATGGGGTGGTTTTGGTTATGAAAATAATTGTAAATATTAAAATTTTTAAAAAAAGTTGGTTAAAAAAATAACTAAAATTGAAAATCTAAAGCATTAGAATTTAAGAAAACCCAAAAATGTACATTTATATTTCAATCAAAGGGAGTTTGTTTTTGTTGAAAAATTTTCATTGAAATTGGTCCTTTGTTTTTTGAAATCATTGAAAACTACCTCAACTCTTAATTTAATTACTGAAAAACAAGATATGTTTATAGATCTTTGTGTCTCTTTTTTCAAAATCTATTTTTGTTTCCAAAACAAATTATCGAGTGTTTAGTTAGCGTCCATGTTTCATTGGTTAAATAATCACTTTAGTTGGTATAGCAATATAATTCTGCAGGCTCCGATAAAAAAGTCAGCATAGTTTCAAGAAGAATGGTGTTTTCCCAAATACAAGAAATTCGTTTTTTTTTCTCCATAAAATATATAGTTTTTTTAAAATTTTAAATGTTTCTCTCTCGTGGAATGTTTCAAAACCCTTGAATAAGTTTACAAATAATTTCTTCACTAATTATTGGGGTAAATCTTAATAGCATCATTAATTTACAGAAAATTGCTCATTTACACATCTAAAATTGTCTTTGATATTTTTTGATTTTAACATCAAGCGCATTGAAATTCACTATCCTTTATAACATTTGAGGGTTGTCCTTCTTTCTATTGGTTAGCAGCGTAACGTATTAAGCAAAAATATGGGCAGCACCATTTTCTGGGTAAGCGACCGGTTTCGCGGTGGGAAGTGAGGAAATTAGAATGAGCCTCAAAATTTCCATGGGGTACATTTGATATTCTGCGGCCGAGGACCGCTCATTTAAGCTGCCGAAGGCCGCTTAATCAAGTGGCCGAAGGCCGCTCAATCAAGCGGCCGAAGGCCGCCTAATCAAGCTGCCGAAGGCCGCCCATTCAAGTGGCCGAAGGCCACCCAATCAAGCGGCCGAAGGCCGCCCAATAAAGCGGCTTTGGCCGCCTAATAAAGCGGCCAAGGCCGCCTACCCCAGAAAGTAAAAACCCGCGTAGCGGGTTTTTTCTTTCTGGTGACTCAACATTTCAAGGGTCTATATTTTTAAAAATGAATGATGTTTGATTAAGGGAAAAATTTTCAACACTTGAATTTTATTCTGAGAGATGGTAGAACTGTTCCATGGCTAAGGCCTTATTTGTAAAAAAAAAACATAATCAAAATTCGACCGCAATTGCTTGCTCACATTGAAAATTCGTTCACAAAAGGTTATTTCATCAATTTGATGCAACATTTCGACAGTGAATTGAATTTTGTAAATTTTTGTTCACACACTATTTTTAGAACATTTTATAGTAAGGCCAAAATTTCAACCTGAATCATGTTATTTTGAAAAACTTTAATTTAAGCATTGAATTTCAGTTAAAATCGGCGTTTCAAGGAAGCAAAATGTGGCAAATTGTTAAAATCCGCCGTTTATGGTTATGCAAAGAAACACAACTGCACCTGGCAACGCCAGAATTCAATTATGGCGTGACGTCCGAGAAAAGTTAATTTTCTTTTATATAGGCAGCCGTACACTTGACTTTAAATTGTTTTCCACTCGTGTTAATGGCAGGTGGATCAAACACCGTATTCACTTTAAAACAACAGTTTCAATGAACAGTGAACATTGGACTGGTGTTGAAAAAGAAAAGAAAGAAATCATATTAAATTTAAACAAAAATGTTGAAGGGAAACTGTATAAAACTGATCAAAGGATGTCCAATGTTTAGGCGTTTCAAAAAAAGTGATCTATGAATTGAATTGTTCCCAGAAACAAAGGCGAATAACAAAAGAAGCCAGACTTTGCAAAAACTGCTTTGGCTGTTTAGAAATGGAATTTGTCGTCTTCAAACAAAGAAACTATGTGACAAAAGTTGGAAAATAAATGTCTTGTTAACATATGACTTTTCACATTTTCGCCAATGTTTCTGACAAAGGGTTTAAGAAAGTCACGAATTTGTCGATAATATCCGCTCGTTAGCGAGATCACATTCAACAATTCATTAAAACCAAAACTGTGCGGTAAAACATTAGTCATAGTTTCAATTTGGTGAAAATGTATCAATTGTTTAATATTTTGATAATAATTTCCGTCAAATTTTCCATAGTTTTAATCAGGAGCTAAATGTGTGGTTAGTTACGTTGCACCTTCCGTGGTATGACCCGGTCCTGTTTTCAACGACAAAAAATTCTGCGGATGGGTCAAATCGAGTAACGGTGCCAAGCAAACGTGAGAACTGCAAATGAGTGATAAATGATTGAAAACGGTTTTTGAATGTTTCTGGAACATATAGGTTTTCACAGGTTTTGCTTTGTTGCACTTTATTTTCGAAAAAGTTTTGCTGAGATAAATATAACAATTAATTTTTAAAAAGGATAAAGTTTAGATCTGACAATTTCAAATACATTCACAATTCCATTGTTTAACAATCTGGTTCGCATTTTCGGACAGCTTTATTTTCGAACAGAGGAATAACCGAAGTCAATGTAAGAATTTAAATGAAAACAATTTCGTGAAACATCTAAATGTTCATTTGATACTCGCTCCTGCAACTCGGGAGAGAACAATTGGAAAAGCCAATTTCGGCGTTGCTTTGCTAGTTTTTAACGTTTGTATCCAGACGCAGATCCAAATTTACTGTCTCAGATACTCAAAAAAGTAAATTAAAGAACACTGAAACGTTCTTTCGACATAATCAAATCATGAAATCTGTCGAGTAATGTCGGACAAACCAGAATAGGCACAAGTTATAGTCGCACACAGTACTGGATTCTGGGAAACCGTGGATTGTAGGGCTACGTGCGATTTCGTGGCGTCGACGTCAAAACAAGGGCGTTGATAACAATTACCAGGCGAACAAGCTGAATCGATAGTGCGAATAACTGGGCCAACTGCCTCGGTAGAAGGTGTCAATGGCGGCAATCAGGGCAAAGGGAATGGGCACAGTTCCAGTGATTGTACTCGGACTTTAGATTTTGTCTTTAGAATTTGGCTACATGTTGTTCAACAAGATTGATACGGCATTTGGCTGATAACGTTGGCACAGACTAAAAATCATTATTGTTAAGCTAACAAAATTTAAAG
Source organism: Oscheius sp. G VE-2021 (assembly GCA_022343465.1). NCBI lineage: Eukaryota > Metazoa > Nematoda > Chromadorea > Rhabditida > Rhabditidae > Oscheius > Oscheius sp. G VE-2021. The sequence goes on from JAJQXH010000048.1 coordinate 105,974, forward strand.
TAAATTATCATTAAAGCGGAGTGATGTGGCAAACATTTGTAAAAATTCTTATGAGAAAGTGAAACAATGAAAATTGAAGGAATGACTTCGGTATGCATGCCTGGCTGGCTGACATATCAATATACATTCATCTGTAAATTCTGTCTGAAATATAAGAGTGATTTTCAATTTGTTACTGAAAAATTACACTAATCTTATCATCGTTGTAATACATTCAGAAAATTCTAATAAAACCGTTGACTGAGCAACAAATTATCAACTGGGAAGCACTGTTTTTTTTTCAAGTTTGCAAAGGTTTATACATCATTGAAGCAGTGAAATTATGTGAAATGAGGACAAACCAGTTTTTTTTTACAAAATGTCAACAATGTAAGCATCTAACACCAAATGACTTAATATTATCTTATTATCACATTTCTTATTATTGGCAGATGTTAATACTTCACGGACAAATGTAAAAAGACAATTAAAGAAAATAATCTGGTATAATTTAAGATATTATTTAAAATCCATGTTCCACAAAGGACAACTGAAAAACGAATCGTAGTTTAATCTATAATCTCAGACAAAGGGATTAGGCTATTAAAATGGCAAATTAATCCGGAAAAGTTATTTCTTATCGATAAACAGAAATTTTTCTATAAGTGCGTCGTGCTTGTTCCCTTCAGCGCATAACACTGCTGCTGAAACCCGTAGCAGATCGGCGGTGCGGCTAAATGTTCTTTGCCGGCGACCGTACGCGGCGCCAAAACACGCACCAGGAAAACGCCTATGACTGTTCCATCAAACATGATTTGTGCCACATCATTCCAGTTAATTATTGTTTTAACGTTTGCTGCTGAACATAGCTTAAAACGAATGTGCAAGTACATTTAAGCAAATATAAAGTTTAAATTAAAACTTTAAACTTAAAAGACGCTTTTTTTAAAACTTGAATGAAGAAACGGATGACATTGATTTTCAGTGTTGTTGCAGTTATGGCAAGGCTACAATGTCTGTACAAAAAATAAAATTAAAGATTGAAGCTCACTGAAACAACGGATTAAAATTCAAAGTTGTTTGCGATAAAATGTGATTTTATTCTGTAGAAACCCTACATTGAACTTTTCACAGTGATATACAAATGGTTGTTTACAAAATCATGTCATTTTCATAGATTATCTTTTTAAGGTTAGTAAAAGAAAGCTCAGTTATATGTTTCATTGAAATTATTTACGTTTTGTCAGTCGGAGGGTGAAATAGAGCTTTGTCCGAATAAATCTGATTATGTATAGTCTTAGCCATATTTAAGACCACCGCAGTTGAATGCTTTATATTATACGATAACATAAAATATGTAATTTTTAAAGAACATTTTTTTGGAAACTACGGCCTGTTTGTGCCGTTGAGGCAGGGATGGCGGTCCACGAGACCGTAATCCCTGATCCGGCACTGCCGAATCAGGGATCTCGATCTTCTGGACCGCCATCCCTGGCTCAACGGCACAAACAGGCCGTAATTTCCCACAGGCATCGCAGAGGCGGTTAATAGTCGCACTTGTGAAACATGCGCGCGATGTCCGCGACAAAAGTGAAAAATCGAAAAATGGTGCATTTATGTAATAAAATTTCTGATGGAAATTTTAAGACAATTATTTGAATAAAAAACAATGATTTTTTTTCTGAATAAAAAGATCAGTGCTGTTCTTACAAGAATTAATAATTTATGGTTTAAAAAATTAACTAAATCGTTGGATTCTCAGGCAATTACTATATATAAATCAAATTACGTCAAGTCCTTATTTGCCAGAACTACAGCTGTCGATCTTTCAGATTGTTGTTTTTCATTTTTTTTTCTCGAATGGAAACCTAAAATCTCCATCGGAAAACAGTGATTCAGCTCAATTAGACGAAAGAAGTCGGGTAAAACCGTTTTCTCTGAAATTAGCCATCAAAACAGGTTTGTTTTCGAGAAAAAGGGAGTTGTGTACGCACGGCTTATTGTTCAGAACTCAGAAATCACTATGAAAGACTGGGATAGATGAAACTTTAAAATAACAATTGGAATGTACGTCTGAGAAAACACAAACGAAAACTACAATGGAGCATTTTTGGAAAGCAATGGAACGTTTGTAGAAAGATAGCCTTAGAAAATATTGATTTCACATTTTTTATTCGACTTTAAAAACTTAATTTTCGCTTCCCATCAGCCCAGCTAAAGATCAAATGTTCTTTTCAGCAATCAATGAAACACACCGGTAAAAGTTACTTAAAATTGGAATAACTTGCTTGGTTTAAGAATGAATTATACAGTTTATAATGGTTTATTTATAGTAGCGTGAGTATAAAAAGTTGAATTCTTTAAATACCTCGTTGATTGATCCAATAAAAGGAAACTCATTTATTCTTCACAAAAGCTACTACGGCTGATTTGGGTGCTAGAAAGACGAGGGGGAATGTAGTGAGGTTTGAAAGCAGCAAAGAATTTAATTATGATGTGCAACATTTAAACATTGGTTCGTTTTTTTAGTTTTTAAAAGACATTTTTTATAGGATTATTAACTTTCAACCACAAATTTGACTTTACAATTTTCAATTCAACTTTACTTAAATTTTTACTTAAAAAATGAAATATCAATTGTTGACCTCTACGATATAGCAAAGACAAACAATTAACATTTTAAAGCGGAACAATTGAAACATTAAGATAAGTTTCTAAAAAAATTTTGACATTTTTTTAAAGATTTCAAAAATAAAAATGGTAAATTAAACAATGTCACTCATAAACAAGCGGAACAAAAAAGTTGTGAAGATTAAAATTAGAGCACAGAGCCACAATCAACAACAAGAAAAGTTAAAAATCATTATTTATGTTTTTAAAGTTGGTTGAATGTTACGCAAATCTTTCATTTGTTGTTTTGTTTTGTTGCCTCAATGTTTCATCCATGTCGCGAATTCAAATTCAAATTAAATAAAAATTAATTTAAAAATGTTTTGTAGAATTGTAATTACTTTCGCCCCATTGCCAATTGATAATCTCTAAATCATCAGCATTTCCTGAAATCCTCGTCTTCACCCACCTTTTTATTGCAGTGTTGGTGAATTGGAGGCAGTTTATATCGTGCGGGGTAGGTTACGCTCGTGGGAATTCTGCAGAAAGGCTATGATTATCCGCAATGACTTCGATTAAACGGAGACATTTGCAAGAGCCAAGGTCATAGAACTGGATTTTATTAGCTCGGCTGGGCAGATTTGATTAATGGGAAGTTCAAACAGAAATAGACCCCTACTGTTGTGGCAAAAATTACAGAAAGTACTTTGGTTTTTTCACAAGATTACTATGTATTCTAACCCAAAATTACACAATGCGGATTTGCCACATCCCTCCATTGTTTCAACTCTATCTTTAGCTGTGTACTGGTTGCCTGTTCTATTCGATCCTCAATTTGATTATGTAGTCCTGGTCAATCGAAGTAACCTTCATGGTCATTTGCAGCACATTATCAAAAACATCAAAGTTTAAAATATTAAGTAACCGGATCGAAACAGGGGAGTGATGCGATAAAAAAAAAGAAAAATTGTTGAAGAAAGTAGTTTCACGACACAATTTATTTGCTTTTCAAAAAAATTGTTTAAAAAGCAATAATTTTTTAACTTTATTATGCAGTTTCAGCTAGCATTTGTCTTTTCAACAACTGGGCCATTATTGCTTGCAAGTAGTCCTAATTTCGGTATTGCCTTTTTATATTCTAGGTTTTCATATTTTACTGTTTGGAACCAGTCATTTTAAACATTTATCATTGCTGGGTCTACTCTTTTGCCACTTTGTTCCATTGTTCCAATCAAGTTTTTCACATTACATTCATTCAGTATAGTATTCATATGTTCGATATACAGCTTTTGGCGACAAGAAAAGTTGATTTAGAAAATTTACACTTTCTTTTGCATTTAAATATACAACGTTATATTATTGAAAAATTAACTACCCATATTTTTAAAAAAACGGTGTGACACAGCAAAGTATATAAACAAAAGTTATCATTTCCAATTCAGTAAATTAAAATGTTTAAACTAAAATAATAAAAATTTGAGTAAGAAATCACTCAGATGATTCAGTGAAATACCAAAAGAAAAGGAAAATTGCAAATGTTAGTACATCAAGACATTTTCCGGGTTAAGAATATTTGCCCAGTTAGTTACACTAACGAGGCTTTACATAGTTATTTTCTAACAAAAATCCCCTGGAAATGTTTTTTTAGCAAAATTTGTAAACTTTGAAAACAACAAACCTTTGTAGTCTCCCAATTGTATTTTTCTAGATTGTATAATGTTTCATACTTTCATGATTATTATAAGCAAAAAATTTAGTTATTCACTTAAAATCAGAAAAATGAAAAATACAACAATATCACAAGTAGTGTAATTGAAAAAAAATTTCCTAAGTAAAAATTTAATTCTACACGATGTTTCAACTGAACCACGTATCTATTGAAAAGACAGTTTTGTGTTCTCAGCACCACAGGCATTTTTATCTTTGTAACGATTTTTAAATTGTTTTTGTTATTAGTTGATTCCGGAAATGGCTTTACACGGTTTGTTTTGAACGATATTTTAAATCTTCATAGATAGATCACTTTTGTGATGTTACAAAAATGTCTTTAGGACTGTTCAACATTTCAAAACTTTTGAAATTTAACTAATCTACATTTTCAATCTTCCATTTTACTTTCGTGAAAATGGTGCGCAATTAATTTAGTTAACGTTCTCAAAATTTAAAAAAATCTAAAAATAGAAAAATAGAAAACACATCAATTTACGATACTGGAACCGCCAAGAAACCTCGAACATCAAAAGTTACCTGGTGTTTGTCCCGCTGCTGTCAGAAATAAAATCTCCAGAAGATTAACGAAGTTGGCAATAAAATCAACGGAAAGGGTGGTTTCTCACGTAGGCAGCGGACTATAGGAGTGGAATGAATGGGAGGTAATCAGCGAACGATTGGAACGAGCTGAGCATAATCAGCGAAAATTGACGGGTTCAGGCAGAGAAAATGGGATCACGAGGTGGAAAAGGGAAAATCAAAGAGCAGTGGGTGGTCTTCTAACTTGCAATGCTTGGTTTAGCATAGTTTCTTTGAAACATTGGCTTTATGTGGCAAAAACAATGGCATGTAAAGTTTGGTGTCGTAATAAGTAAACTTAAAAACGGAGATGAGACTTAATCCCTCATTGTGATTCAGAAGGATTATAGGCGGATTATAATGTTTTGAGAAATTGAGGAAAGGTCATGTACGACGTAACACATCTCAACCAGACAACTTACTTAGATTGGTTGTGAGAAATTAATAATTTAAAGGAAGGAATGAAGATTAAAGAGGAAGGACCGCGTAAAAATATTTTTTATGATTTTGAAATAAAAACCTAGATCTCATTCCCAGGATTCCGAAAAATACCGCTATTACCTATTTTGGATAAAAATTAAGCGATTTAGGAGAGCTTGAAATTTTGGGGAAATGGTCATTTGAATTGCCGCCAACTCTGCGTCTCCCCATTTCCCACACTCTCTCGCCCACTCTAGCCGTGTTCACGTGCGGCAAACGCGTAAACCGGCCGTGTAAACGCGCACCGTTTGCAGTCCAAATCATATAAAAGGGGTATGTTTCAGAATCGTGGAAACGACATCTATGCAATAAAATAATAGTTAAGAGACTTTGAAAAATCAATTTTACGAGGTGCTTCCCCTTTAAAGAAACATCACTTGGTTCACATTTACAAACTTTGTCTACGGAAGACATTCCAAATGTACCGTTGACATAAAATTACTTTAGTAGAACCAATAAAACAATGAAGCGAGAATCAACAAAATTTTATGTACGACATTGAAACAGTATAATAATTTTACAAAGTCAGCGACGATCACTTCATAAGGACGCAAATTATGAAAATACAATTACAAATGTGTATCACACTGTTTCACATCTAATGAGAATCGACAGGGGTAAATTTCACAAAGTTCTTAACATCCCGTGTGCTGATAAGGTTTAAATGTGTACGTTATCATCAAATTCATAAGAACCGATTCTTTACATGATTGTTATTAAACCACCGAACAGCTGATCCAAATATTGGGTAAAAGAGCTAACAGGCACGAGCCAAAGCTCCCCTGCGATTGATTTCAGAACCATTCTTTGATTTTCTCGTTTGACTCCAACAATCCAATGAGAAGAACGGTAATGTTTCGAGTGGAAAACACTCCTCTTTTTGATTTCATCGTTCCACAGGATCTCATGAGGAATGTCTTTGACGATTAGAGTGAGCTCAAATGGGCTAAATCTCCGAATTAGGGAAGGCTCAACAATCTCCCGCTTTCCAGTAATCCATTGCTAGAACGATGGACGATTAGGGGAAGTGAGTGACTGAGTGAGTGACTGAGTGAGTGAGTGCAATTGTGAAACGTACACCTACCTTTAAAAACTTTTGAGCCCCAAAAGATGTAATCCCCGATGAGTGTATGTCACAGCTTGAACACTGTAGTAGCAGCAATTCCCTGTCATCGATCGGTGAATGGAATCCCACTCTCCCTTTTAGCTAAAGTATGCTATGCTACATTTAAATTTATCAAAAACCTTTTTGAATCCCTCTTCATACAAGTGGAAATTTTCCAGTTGATGGACAGAAATTGATTTGGCTTTGGAAATCTGAAAAATAGGCGAAGAAAAAAATATAAAATGATTTTTGAAACCAACCTCAATCAATCGATTGAACCTTTGCGGATTGCACGAAATTCCGAGAGCAGAAATTCTTTCACACTTCCAATTTGGAGGAAAAGTCTTTTTCATACAAAGGTAGACCTTGTCTGTTAATGTCTGAAATATTCCAAAAAAAAATTAACTATATATCAATCGATCTAACCCAAAGATCAAGAACTTTGATATTTACGATAACCGGATGATTTCCAATTTCCTTATCGATTGGAAATGTTCCAGTCTAAAAACAAAAACTATATATATTAAAATCTTGTTGTAACCTGGACACTCAATTTGTCTATGTCGTAGTAAAGTGTCTTTTTAATATTCTTAGAAAACTTCAATGTAAATTTTGAAGACTTTTGGAGGTTTATGTAGTCGTTGAATTCTACCTGAATATTTGGCAATGTAAAAAACAAGGAGGGGATTTAACGAACCTTGTGAAAACATTCCAATGTGAGATGAAATGGTAATTTATCAAAGGAGATTACCATTTTACATTTGATAGGTGTGTCGAGTGTGACAAAAAATAAAAGCGACGCAAAAATGCAAATAAATCGATTTGTCGTGGCTCTTGTGGAGAAAAGCGAAAATCAAAAACAGTAGAATGCTTTTTTTTCTTTATCCATCTTAAACAATTAGAAAGTAAACCAACAATAAGGACCACTAAAGTATCGTTTAAGGCGTTGTGATTTGATTAAAGGGACCGTGTTTACGCGTCCGTCTAATTTATCGGTTTATCGACTTTTTGGTCGTCAGTTTTGAATTTTCAATGGACGCAGAACATTCTGGTTGTCTGACATGGTAGCACCACGCGTTTCACACCCGTACGTAATCGGCGGCCGCGGTAAGGGTAGTCTTGCCGCATAGAGTAATTAGTACCATAGTCAACACACAAGTAGAAAAGAGGTCCACTGCCTTTCTCTCTCTCTCCCTCTCTCTCTCTCTCTCTCTCTCTCTCTCTCTCTCTCTTCTTATCCCCATCTCATGAACAAAACAAAAACTTTATGTGCTCCAATCAAAAGTACAGTAAGCATCTCCATAGACACAATGTCCTCCATCGAAGCCATGTCTTCTGCAGCACAAGGGAGTATCCCCTCCAATCCTACAGGGGACGTCACAGAAGTTAGACCTCTTCCCAGCCCAAATCCTTCCCACTCCGTAGCACATCGCATCTCCATCATTGGTGCACTCTCCCGTTGCGAAACCATTCTCCTGACAACAGTTAGTCACAGCAACGGAATTCGGACACTCCAGATTGCAAAACACGGTAGGTGAAGTCTAAAAATAAGTGAATTTCTGGAAAAAGAAAACTTAAATTACCTGGAGGTTACAATTCATAGGTGTGAAAACCAATAAGAAAAAGAAGAGATGAAAAACACCGAAGGGCATTGTTTCAGGAGGAGATATCGACCGAGGCTATTAAGAGAAGCCTTATCAGTTCTTGTGACTGTCATTTTTCCGGCTGACGGGGCGGTTGCTAATTCCGTTTCCGAAAAAGTTCTGCAGTCGGAAGATAAGAAATAGACTCGGACGTCTCCATGACGTCTTTAATCTTTTAAAGAAACAATAATTTAAAGGGACCTTTTCAAGTTAATTTTAATTTTAATTTAATTCATATTTGTATTATTTAGGTTTCAATATTCGATTTTGTTCAAATTGCCAGATAAACTAGAAATTTTAAATTTCATCCTTCAAACAATTATTTCCAACGGCTTCCAGCAAACGGATCATGCGCAACTGCCGATGCACGCTGTTTACAAGCAAGTATGCGGCAATTGACAAGTTGGCGCCGTGCCAACATTTTTCGTGTGGCAAACCACGCAGCTCATACTTCAAAACCTAAAAATCAACGAATATTCAGTATTTTAAGTTGTAATATGTGAAAATGTTTAGTAATTTTCTCTAAAGAGATATGAGCTGTAAAAATGAACCAAAACGTTAATATTCTGCTCAAATGTGTCCGCGGCGGACTTTTCTCGTTGTCTGCGTCTCGCCGCGAGAGATCTGTCCGTAACCGCAGTATGGCATAAGCGGCGCCGGGAGGGGTGGTCTGGGGCTAGACCACCCCTACCGTAATATGTCCTGACGGTCCCTTTAAGAAGCATTTTGCAACAACACCGATTCATGAAAAGACAAGAAGAACTTCGATTTACATGATGAAAATTTTAAACTTATTTTTCATTAACTTTTTTCCAGATCTTTACTAAACGACCAACCAGTTGGAAAATTAATAGAAATCGCAATGTCCGGAATGTCGGTTCCCATACGTAATTGGTTGTTCGTGCAATATTGCGCCCACGCATTACCCCCCCCCCCCCTTTATTAGTAAAGCTCGTGAAATCAAATGCCAGTCTCCGACACCTCTTATTATAAGCACCCCCTATGGTGTGAACAAGTACGACGGCCTGACTGGACTCCCCCAACAACTACTGCCCTGTTTTCATTAGCATTTTCAGTCTGTGCTGCCTATTGGTAATTTATTGATTGGTTCATTTAAGTGTTTTTCAGAATGTGCTAGGCTTCTGGTTTGAAGTATTTTTCAAGCAAGTCATCGATTTTGACCCATTTTGTGAGACTTTGGTAGAATGGCTGTCCGCGGAATACGCTTCCGTTGTTTTTTACTACCTTAAGTTTGTTGTCGTCACTTCTGGATTCATAATTGGGGCTGTGCTTTCAATCTACCAAATGCTTGTCATCATCATTCCAGTCACATTTAAAAGGGTAATACTAACTTCTGCCCTCATAAAGAGTAACAAAAGAGAATCACGTAAAATTTAGTTTCGCCGTCTATTTCTCTGCATTTCAATTAGTGCGGTTTTACTAATACCGGCACTGGCCTATTCCTTTCTTCTTTCGGCGAAATTCGCAGTGTTTTATCCTGAAATAGTTCGGCCTAGTCCCTATCACACGATTTATAAGATGGTGATTGAGTTGCTACGTGGCGACGATAATAAAAAGGATAAATCTGAAGGTTATGTGAGTAAGAACACATGTCAATTGTGTGTGTGTCTGCGTGTATATGTGTATGTATGTGCGCACGTGTGTATGTGTGTGAATGTGTGTGTAAATGTAGGGAAAAGAAGAAAAGCTAAATTTATAGAAAATTGCTCTAATCAATGGAATTGTCGGCTGTATTTGCTTCATTCTAACCGCAATTTCAACCACTACATCAGTTATTAAACTGATTGGAATAAGACAAGCCAACAATAAAAAAGTGGATTTTCGTACATTTCTGTTATCCTTCTGGACTATACTTTCAGTCGCTTCTTACTGTGCATACCAGGTGAACTTGGATATTTCAGAAGGCATTGTTTAGATTGCTTACGGTTATACAAGATTGTCATCTGACGCCAAATCTGTGGCAATGATTTCGGATTTAAAAAGTAAGCCAAAATGAAAAAAAAAGATAAAATAACTGTCCGTTTCAGGAACAATAATGATCTTCTGCTATATGCCTCTTCCTTGGATTGTTTTGATAATCAACAAACAAATTAGAAATTGGCTACTTGGGCCTTTTAAAAAGAAGAAGAAAACGAAGTTTACTTCAGCGTTTACAATAGTAGTTTCTGGAAATATGAAGTAATAAAATATATGCAAAAACAATAAGGATTCATTGATGAAACACCATTATGAACAGACAACTGAAATAATTTGGATTAACATGAAGAATGTATTGTTTTCTTAGGCGGAAGAGTCATCTGTGATGCGGAAGAGGTAGTTCTCAAGAGGCTTGGCAGCGTCCAAAGTGCACAAGCAGGTCTTCACCTCACTGAAACTTTTATTTCAAATTGAATTTTGAAATCTTACCCTTGGTTCTTCAGACAGATAGGGAGAGAACCGGCGAAGCAGGAACGGCAGATCTACCAATCGATTATTGATTTCCTATTGTTTCACCTACCGTATTGCAAGAGATTCCGGGGAATTTCATAATCTTATGAACCTGGGAGACTGGTCTGTAGGTGGTGGAATCACAGGTCTTGTTGGAACGATCTCCCAGAAGACCCTCCCATTGGGCGGCGGTCAGATCTGAATTATTTTTGATTTTTGTTGATTCAAAAGATACCAAAGAGCTGATTCTGGACGAAAAGAGAGGCCATAGACTTTTCAGTGTGGAATCCCTCTGGGCGATTGATTCTGAATCCAGGGGCCTTCTGAACCTCGTTGCGGGCGCTTTCCCTAAGCTGCATCACTCCACCGTTGTAGTTCATTCCTAAGAAGGCTGTATTTGGTTAAGGAAGGCCAAACCGTAGGCTCCGTAAGCTTTGTTCTTGAAGACTGAGAGGTCCTTGGCGGTTCGGAAATCTTCTGGATTGTAACTGGGTCCTTCAGAAGCCTTCATAAGCATGCAGAAATTATCGATTCTTTTGTCCAGCTGCTCGAGCTCAGATTCAAAGTTCTAAATTGGGGTTTCAATGTTTTTCGCTTGTAACTGACCTCTCTCTCAGAAACAGCCTGAACAGCGGCCACGGAAAGGCAAATGAGGAGAATCCACTTCATTTTCTAAAAGAATTACTGTTGGGCAAAAGAAGGATCTAAAGAAAAAAAGAAGGCAAACGGAGAGAAAAGAAAGAAGATGATTGATGATGGAGTGGCCAAATTGCAGCTTTTATAGAAGCTAAAGTTTCTGGAAATATTTATTCAGCTGACTGTTTCCGGCTGAAACAGTGTCATGCATATTCTAAAGCTACTGTTTATTCAGCTAAGCAATACATTGGGAAACTGATGGTATGTTTGAACAGATTGGGCGCCTGAAACAAAAAATTGGCAAAGTTTGCACCGGAAACAGTCAGCTGAATAAATATTTCCAGAAACTTTAGCTTCTATAAAAGCTGCAATTTGGCCACTCCATCATCAATCATCTTCTTTCTTTTCTCTCCGTTTGCCTTCTTTTTTTCTTTAGATCCTTCTTTTGCCCAACAGTAATTCTTTTAGAAAATGAAGTGGATTCTCCTCATTTGCCTTTCCGTGGCCGCTGTTCAGGCTGTTTCTGAGAGAGAGGTCAGTTACAAGCGAAAAACATTGAAACCCCAATTTAGAACTTTGAATCTGAGCTCGAGCAGCTGGACAAAAGAATCGATAATTTCTGCATGCTTATGAAGGCTTCTGAAGGACCCAGTTACAATCCAGAAGATTTCCGAACCGCCAAGGACCTCTCAGTCTTCAAGAACAAAGCTTACGGAGCCTACGGTTTGGCCTTCCTTAACCAAATACAGCCTTCTTAGGAATGAACTACAACGGTGGAGTGATGCAGCTTAGGGAAAGCGCCCGCAACGAGGTTCAGAAGGCCCCTGGATTCAGAATCAATCGCCCAGAGGGATTCCACACTGAAAAGTCTATGGCCTCTCTTTTCGTCCAGAATCAGCTCTTTGGTATCTTTTGAATCAACAAAAATCAAAAATAATTCAGATCTGACCGCCGCCCAATGGGAGGGTCTTCTGGGAGATCGTTCCAACAAGACCTGTGATTCCACCACCTACAGACCAGTCTCCCAGGTTCATAAGATTATGAAATTCCCCGGAATCTCTTGCAATACGGTAGGTGAAACAATAGGAAATCAATAATCGATTGGTAGATCTGCCGTTCCTGCTTCGCCGGTTCTCTCCCTATCTGTCTGAAGAACCAAGGGTAAGATTTCAAAATTCAATTTGAAATAAAAGTTTCAGTGAGGTGAAGACCTGCTTGTGCACTTTGGACGCTGCCAAGCCTCTTGAGAACTACCTCTTCCGCATCACAGATGACTCTTCCGCCTAAGAAAACAATACATTCTTCATGTTAATCCAAATTATTTCGGTTGTCTGTTCATAATGGTGTTTCATCAATGAATCATAATTTGACTGACAAAGATTTCTCTTTACGGACCACCCTGGTTGCAATTAGTGTGTGGGCGTCGCTATCGATCCAACCCCCGCAGTTTGGGTGACATCTGGCCCGTCCTAAGCCATCTGTCTAACCAATTCAAGACCTCCATAGACAGTCATACCAACCCTTTCTCTTCTGTTTCAGATTTCAGACACAAACATTCCCTTATTTTAGAGATGGTCATCTCATTTGATGCTCTTCCAAGCCACCTCAAACTCAAGACTCTAAACAAAGTAAGGATTGTATTTTTTTGAATTTTTATATGTTTTCAGACCGAATTTAAAGATTACGCCAACTTTAAACAGGCATCTCATTCTTCCTTCTAACTATCAAAGCAGTTAAAGACCAACCTCTACTTGGAGAGGAAAATCTGGGAAATTTCGGTTTGAAGCAAAACAAAATTGAATTCCAGTTTCTATTTTGCTAAATTCGTCGTATATTGGGTGTACAGAAGAAGAGTATGTCGATTTTATTGATGTTTATGAAGAACCAGTGCGCATTCATTTTGAGGAAATCATTCTTATGGTAATTCATTAAAAGTCAAAAGGTACGAAGGGATTTAGCCAAGTGTTTCTGACGAAGTATGCGCCCATGTCATAAAGCTTCTGTCTGGACTTCGGTGGACGGCAGACAAAATTTTGTTCTTTGAACGGTTTGGGGATTGTAATCCTGAACTCTGGAACCAGATGATTGAGGTAGGGTCTCTCTCTATCTCTATTTCTTTCTCTCTATCCCTCTCCCTCTCTCTCTCTCCCTTTCTCCCTCTCTCTCTCCCTCTCTCTCTCTCTCTCTCTCTCTCTCTCTCTCTCTCTTTCTCCCTCTCTCTTTCTCTTTCTCTCTCTTTCTATTTCTCTCTTTGTCTCTCTTTCTTTTTCTCTTTCTCTCTCTTTCTCTCTCTCTCTCATTCTTTCTTTCTCTCTGCCTCTATTATAACATAAGTTCCGTTTCAGTTGTCCAATGTGCATACTGCGAGATACAATGTTGTAGGCAGTGTGAATGCTGACCTTCTTCGACAACCGGCAATTCGAAAAGTTTTGTTTTAAAACTTTGTTGTTTAACTTTTACTTGCAGTTGAAACAACGCCTGAGCGTGTTTAAATCTTTTATCGAAGATTCTGATCTACTAGAATTCCAAATGCCAAATCTACGCGATTTTTTCCCGAATGTAACTCCAGCTGGAATGAACTCTGTTCTCAAAGTAAGAAAATGAAAAAGATACCCAAAATAGAAACCGGCTTTACATTAAATTTCAGCAATAGAAAGCAGGAGAACGTGAATTAGAATTATGGACCATCAGCAGTTCTTTCCCAGAAGAGGAAGACGGAAACCTTCTGTCTGGAATTGCTCATCAGAAGATCCCACTTGACCCAACCAACCCCGTTCTAATCGAGTACAAGTTCAAACGAGTCTTAGGCATTTCACGAGAAGATCAGAAAATGATCATGGTATTGTTTTGTGAAAGTCGTTTAAGAATAAGACCATTCACCAGTTTCACCGATTGGTACGATAGTGTTAATATTTGGGAGTGATCTTCGATCCAGCCTCAATTCAGTTTGCAGTGTTCCCCAAAAAGTTCAATCCTGTCACTTGTAACCTAAAAACAAATGAATTTGTTGTTTACATATTCCCATCATTTTTCACTTTGCTGTTTGTATGTTGCAAAAGATGTCCATAATAAAATCAACAATGTTCAATTGGTGAATGTGCAATATTCAACTGCCAAACGGGACCTCATTACCTTATTTGAATACCTAAGTTTTAACCTTCAAATATTCGCCGTGGAATATTTTTGTAACATTAAAAAGAACAGAATGTAAGATAACTGTGTATGCCCCATCGATTGATGTCTGTTTTGAAGACAATAAATTTTTGTACCGCAGATCATAGTTAAAGTACCGTCGAGGGAATGGCGTCAGCGCCCTATGCTAATGAAATTTTGATAACAAAACTTAAATCTGCTCCTAAATAAATGCTAAATCTGATGAGAAATTTCATTTCACTTTTCAATTAATTAAACTCACTAAAAACATAACACACTACATAACACAAATTCAATTAACGAAGAAAAGTGTTTTTTTTTTCATAAGAGTCATCTGTAATGCGGAAGAGATAGTTTTCAACAGGCTTCAAAGTGCAAAAACAGGTCAACACCTCAATGAAACATTGATTTGCATTTGAAATTATTGTACAAAAAAAGTCTACAAACACAGACACACACGCTCACACGCTCACACACAACATCCGACTGCAATCTCTTAACTTACCCTCCCCATATGTTGCTTTTGCATTGCTCACATATTCACGCTTACCTCTTTCATTCAACAGCGGAAAACCGTCTGCCAGCCTCACTGGGGGATGGTTCCCCCCGCAACTTATTGATCGAGTGGACGCAGACAGCGCCTGCCGTTCCCTCTCTGTGCCCACTTGTATTTTCACGCTGTCCACCGCCTTTTCCTCGTTTCTTTCCCCGAAACTTGGAAACTACCTTTATTTAGGATGGTTATCTCTTTCGAAGCATTGCCTGCTCATCTAAAACTTCAGTGTCTACATAAGGTGAAAATTCCTTCTTTTTTTCTCAAGTTCCACCGTTTTTCAGACAGAATTCACGGATTTCACCCGTTTTAAGCAGAGTTCAACCTTCGCCCTTGAATTTTCGAAACAAATCAAGCGCAGTATCTATGGAGAATGGGATCGCTGGGATATTCACAATGTAAGAAAAAACTTTTTTTATAGCTAAAATCAATATTTAGGCCGAGATCTCATTTATTCGCAAGGGAAATACCGGGGATTATCAAACTCGTCCATTTTGGAAGTTGAAGGACGAACCCATTCGGTTTCATTTCGAATTGATTCTCATTAGGGTAAAACAACGAGGTTTTAAGGGCAATTTGAAACTTTTCAGGGAGATTTGACGGATGAACTGTGTGAATTCATTGTGAATCAGATGTCCACAAAGCGATGGAAGTGTAAGAAGATTTCCATAGAGAAAGTAGAAAATATGACTTGCAGTCCGGAAAATTTTAATAAGCTGGTCGAGGTAGGTCATTTGATTAATAGTTCACACACTCACTCACTCACTCACTCACTCTCTCACGGCCTTGATAGTTAAACATAACTTACAGACTTCCAAAATCACCGAGTTTTCCAATCACATAGTCGCCCAACAAATTGATCCATCTTATCTACAACAGCCGGCAGTTCAAAAGGTTTTAAAAGTTAGAAGTTTTCATTTTTCCTGGTTTGTTTTTAGATAGAAAATGCTTTTCACTGTGCATCTCTCGTAAATGATGATGATTTCTTGGAACTCAGTGCGATAGACATTCGAGGAAACTTTTCAAACTTGACTAGGACAGGAATAAACGGTGTTCTCAAGGTGAGTGAGGGAGTGAGTCAGTGAGTGAGTGTGTGTGAGTGTGTCAGTATCCATTCAACTTTCTTCTTTTTAGCAATGGATCTCTGGAATTCGCAGAATTAAATTCTTGCTCATTCTGCATGGTTTCTCGGAAGAAGGAGACGATATCATCTTTTCTGGGATCAATCACGAAAGAATTCATCCATGCAGAAGGCATCCCAAGCAAGTGGGATATTGCACAGGCCGCGTTTTCGGAATTACAAGAAATGACCGTTCCAAACTGATAGTTTCCATCAATAGCCAGTGCCTGAAAATGGGCATTGCCCGTAGTTTTGATCACTTTCACGAAGCATTTGATAAGATTGGGGAATGGTGATGTGTTTGTATTCAAGTTTATGTCAAACTGTGTAATTTACAAATAAAAGTTTCATGATTTCAATTTCGTTTAGTTTTCTTACTGAGATGGATCGCACTTCCTGTTTTTTCTTTGTTTATTCAGTTTTTCACTCCATTCAGTCGTTGTAAATTCGCAGATGGGCCGAACAGTCAAAACACATTGTAATTTAGTTTACAAATTTTTGTATGAAACATTTACCAACGGTAGACATAATCAATTTTTAGATACGCCAGATACAACTGGAATTTTCATATCACAAATGTTTTGCCTTTTCGCTGAAACTTTGAACTACAGTATATTTGAAATGTCGTTAATAAATCGACACAAATGTACTCTTCAATAACTAGGCTTATTTAGCTGATAACTTTAGAAAATGTCGCAAAATCACACGATAAAGATTTTTAGTTTAACTTTATACGAATAACATTTTTGTTAAATGAACCATCAGGAACCTTTTTTTTAACTTTATTTTATATCGAAGACCTTGAAAAGTTATTTTAGAAAATATATAATAGTTTTGAATTTAAAGGGGAAGAACCGCATAAAAATAATTTTTCTGATTTTGTGATAAAATTTTTGCCTAGATCTCATTCCCAGGTTTCCGAAAAATACCTCTTTTATCCATTTTGGATCAAAATGAAGCGATTTAGGATCGCTTGAAATGTTGGGGAAATTGTCATTTGAATTGTCGCCAATTCTGCGTCTCTCCATTTCACACACTCTCTCGCTCACTCTATCCATGTTTACGAGCGCAGCGCTTTTCACACCCGTAAGGGATAGGCGGCCGCGCCAGGGGTAGTCCCGCCGCATATACTCCTCGCCCATCGAGCTTGGAATGAGATTAAACTAACCTGCACATCTAACTAGCAAGAGAGCGCACACAATGAGGAGACGCAGAGTACATTAGCATAACCATGGCCATTTTCAATAGACAAGCTTGATGGGCGAGGGGTATACAGTAATCATCACCATAGAAAATGTAAACAATAGGTCCTCGACGGTTCCTCTAATGAGGACGTATTATCTCCTGCGCATATTATTGATCCGGCCTCGCTGACAACGCCAAAACAACATGTCCAGTTTGTTAGAAAACGTTTACTCAGTTGTTTATCTTTTTATTGTTTTGATCTCTTTAATTTTGAAACCTTTAAATTTTAGATGGTTGTCTCTTTCGAAACATTGCCTTCCCATCTAAAACTCCAATGCCTCCATAAGGTAAAACTTTCTTTTTTTTTCAACCTTCATTCCACTTTTTCAGACAGAATTCAAGGATTTCGTCCGTTTCCAACAAAGTTCAGACTTTGCTTTGCAGTTGTCTAAGCAAATCAAGAGAAAACTTCACCTGGAATGAAGTTGCTGGGATTTTCAAAGCGTGAGAAATTTGCATTTGACAAAAAAAACTGAATTTAGGTTGAAAAATCGTATCTTTGCAATTTTATGACCGGTGATTATGAAACTTGTCTAGTCTCGAAATTGTTCGATGAACCAATTAGGCTTCATTTTGATTTCATTCGTATTAATGTAAGAAAACCAATATTTTAAATAAATTTAAATTATTTAGGGCATTTTAACAGACGAAGATTGTAATTACATTATAAAAGTAATGGTTACACAAAATTGGACCAGTAAGAAGATTGTTCTCATTGAAGGAAACCATATAACTTGCAACCCAGAAAATTTAAATAAACTTGTTGAGGTAAGAATAAAAATTTAATTTTCTTCCAACCATTTTATTTCAGGTTTTAAAAATTACTAATTTATCCACAAACTTAGTCCACCAAGAAATCGATCCATTATATCTGCAACAACCGGCAGTTCAAAAGGTTTCCTAGTGAAATTCAGTTTTTTTAAAAATTTAATTCCAAAGCAAAATAGATAATTTTAAAATTAATGTTTTCAGATTAAAGAGACTATCCACTGCTCATCTCTTATAAATGATGCGGATTTTCTGAAACTGGAAGCTCTCGATATACGAGGGAGGTTTTCTAATTTGACTACAGCCGGAATAAACAGCTTTCTTAAGGTAAGTGTGTGTATGTGTTTGCGTGTATGCGCGCACGCGTGTGTGTGAATGCGTGTACGTGTAACTGTGTAAAGGTATTTTTTCAGCAGTGGGCATCGGGTAATCGTAATTTTGAATACTGCGCCATTGAGAAATCCATCCCAAAAGAAGAAGAAGAAACTTTACTTTCCGGAATCGTCCTCGAAAGAATACAGCCAGATGAAAGGAATCAATCGGAGTATTCCAAGTGTCGTCTTTTTGGAATAAGCGGAAGTGGAAATTCGAAAATGATTGTTGTCCTTTATGACGTATTTATGAAAATGAGTCCTGTTTCTAGTTTTGATAGGTTTCACGAGGCTTTTGTTAAGATTAGAGAGTGGTAAATTGTTTACTTTTTTGTTTTTATATTTATTTATCTCTCTCTCTTTCTCTCTCTCTCTCAAATAAACACTCGTAAACCATAATTAATGTACAAATCTCTACAATCACCGCGCCGGGTTAGATGTGGATGTCTGGGGAAACACCAGTAGCACGAAATATCACAACTCGTTAGAGAGGGAATGGACAGAATTCCTATTTTCGAGAATTCCTACAGTCGGGGAGGGGAATCTAGTAGATCGATGATAAAGCGGGGTCCAATTTACAAATAGAAGGAGGAGAGGGGCGAATCACTTGGCCAGGTACCAGATCAGCAGAAAGACGAACATGCAGAACCCGATCAGATAGCACATCATTTTGTGGCCTGAAAGAAAGCAATTGAAAATGGAAAAGTAGTTGAAAATGACGAAATGCCAGATTTGGTCGTTACTGCCACCCGACTGGCAGGAATGCCACGAACAATCGATTTTTGCATTACAAACAGGAAGTCTAAAATCGTATAAAATTGAATTGTAAAGAAGTAAATCCAGTTTTTAACTCGAAAAACAAATGTTGTGACAAAAATTGCAAAAAACAAACCTCCAGCCTGGGAGACGGTCTTCAATCGTCCCATAACGCTGCCGAGCAGTCCGAAATTGCTGTCGAAATCACTGCCCATTCCGTCCAGATAGCGGTTCTGTTCCCGAACCTCGTCTCCCATCGAAATAGCCACCTAAAATGCAATTTTTACCTAATTTTTAACAAAAAATAGCGAAAAGTTAAAGAAAACTGACAAAAAAAACGCACCCTCTTCAAAGTCTTCACTTTCTCCGACAAAAGTCCAACTTGGTCGTCATTCTGCTTCTCCAGGTAGGACGAGTCGAATCCGTTGCCATTTGCTGAAAAAGACCCATTTTCCCCGATACAAATGTCAAAAACATGGAAAATAGGCAAAAATCAATGCAAAATACCAATGTTGACCCCAAAAACAAGCATTTTCCACTATCAGCCACCAAAAGAAATACCTTTCATACCGCGGTAAGCCATAGCGCTCCTCAGATCCTCATGTAGGCTTCTTCTAGGCTGTGGGAAAGGGCGGGGAGATCCTGGAACAAAAAAGCGTTAATTCTGCTAATTATTCAGTTAAAAGAGGAAATAAAGAGTATAAATTATTTTTCAGTAATTATAGAGAATTTTACAACAAAAATAACTGAAATTTAGCAAATTTAAAATACTGAAAACCGCTTATGAAATGGATAAAATCGGAACACGTCGGCTGGCTGCAGTGGCGCAGGCAAATGCAAGTCGAACGCGGTCGCCGTTAAACAACGGGCGCTTGAAAATCAAACAGCTGTTACAAAAACTAAAATTGTTAAGTTAATCCATACTATATAATTCATAAAATAAAAACACATTTTAAACTGAAAACTAATAAAATTATTAAAAAAAACTGCTGAACAATTCTAAATTTCTCTGTCCGATGTTTAACAGTACTGGCAAATTGCCAGGCTATTAAGATGACGTCTCAATGCCGTTCTACTTCCATCGCCGTTCATTTCCAGTTTATTGCGACCACCCAGCTGGCTATCGATTATTTCTTTCTGCATTATTCGATTGATTTAGGCCTGTTTCAAGGGCTGATCATTGATTATCCTTGTTTTTCTTAGTACAAAGTCGATTTTCCTGTGAAAAATCGTATTTCCAGATGTGCTAGAAGAGCCGACGGGAGGAGAACATGGTATACGTAGATTCCCGTGAGTTTTCCTTGATTTTTATGATCTCCTCACCTTCTTCTTATTCAATTAACCCCCATTTTCAGAAGGCAACGTGGTGGAGAAGCGGCCATCTCTTCTCAGCTACATCCTCTCCTTCTTCAGTTTCTTCGTTCTCTTGTCAGTTTTGTTAACTTTTTATGTCTTTTTTGTTGATTTTACCCATAAATCTACCCATTTATCCCATTTCCTTTCAGTTTCCAGTCTCTCTTCGGCATCAGTTCCTCGAACGCCGGATCCAATGACAACAGAGACCATCTGAGGCGGACCGGAGGCGGAGCTGCCGGCGGAGGAGGCCGCTGGCCCGGAAGTGGAGGTCCCGGAGGACCCGGTCGCGATGGTTCGTCACTTTTTATTAATTTTAATTTTATATTTCATTTTTGGTGGTTTATAGCAGATTGAAACGTAAAGGAGACCTCTTCTGCCTTGTTTTATCGATAAAAATCGATTTAGAAGTCTAGAAATCGTGGGAATATCCCACATTTTGCGCGAAGTCAGTCGTTCGTGGTGGGACTCAAACCAGTCCTTTAAATTTGCAAGAGGCAGTCTAGTTTCTACCATCATTCGTGGTGGGACCCAAATCAGATTGAAAGTCCTTCAAATTTCAAACGGGAACCAGCCAGATGGCAATCAGATATACCAGTTCTTACCAGCCGGGTGGCGATATAATTCTATTTTAAATGACATCAGTGAGTCTCACGGCTCAATTCAAAATGGTCTCGCCACGATTCGCCTTAAGTTTAGTTAATTGTGCCGTCGTCTAGCTTTAAAAGTTAAATATACGGCTAAAACAAGTTAATTTAAGGTGGAACCCGTCGCCAGATCGGCCGTCTGCCCCAGTCCAGCGGAATGAGCTGCCCGCCGATGGGTGGAGGAGGATGAGGAAGGTGAGGGATTACTGTAACCCTTTGTTTTGGCTGTTGCTTACCTTTGGGGGTACTGTAGCCCTATATTACCTCCCTATTTTTTATCTTCGAAACGCCGCTAAATGCCAATTTCCAGGTAAATGTCTGGGTAGCGCCCAGACCGTCTGAGACAGCCGACTGGCTCCTGTAGCCGTCGCCCTCCTGCCAGCCGTCTGTCTCGCCGCCAACCGACTGCCCCAGGCCTTGTGACGCGGAAAGGCTAAATCGCACTGCGACGCCTCCTGCTGATTCCTGACAGTCTTTGGTGTTCCTTCCCTCCCCCTCCCCTCTCTTTCCCTAAACAGCCTTGTCTATTTTCTTTGGTTTTGGGTATTGTAATTATCATGTTGCCCTCGTGTGTGTATCCCACCTGCGATTCCAGTTGATTCTAGCCACGCCAATATGCCATTCACTTGTGATGAATAAAGTGATTCCAGTGGAGGGAGAGGGAGAAAAAGAGAGAGAAAGAAAGATAGAGAGAAAGAAAGAGTGAGAGTTAGAGAGAGAGAGAGAGAGAGAGAAGGAAAGAATCGAATGTGATTTCTGTAAAGCTTTCATTAATCACAATAACAGTGCAAATATCAATTTGACGCTGATGATTCTGCTGATTATCTTCTGTAAACCTTCTGAACTGCTGGATGTTTTAAATAAATTGGCTCCATGACGCCAAGAGTATTGAAATTTGTTTGCTATTTTTAATCATCATTCCTATTTAAGGAAGAAAAAACCTTAATTATTTTACAAGAACATAAATACATGTTGTTTTATTTGTTAATTGCAAATTAAAAATTGTGGCACACCTCTATGTTTCACTTCGGAATTGTTAGTTTTATGCAGTTTTAATTGTAGTCTTGGGGGTAGACGTCGATGTTTCTGTAAATGCACTATTCTCACGTAACATTACTTGACGGAGGAGACAAAATAAAGTAAATGTATAGTTTATTGATTGAATATTCCCAATATAGTATGATTCGAACAGTCCCCACTATGATTAAATGTAGATTAAATGTAGCTCGAAATAAGAACTGTTCTCTCAGAAAGGTCTGGTTCCTCTAAAGCCACCACCATAACGGGGTGGTGGAGGTGGACGGAAGGAAGAAGAAAAGGGAGGGCGGGGGCTTCTTTCAAATCTCATCCCAGGGCCCCCAAAGCGATCCGGATTCCCAGGAAGACGGTATCCGCCGGGATACACATTGGGACGGGGCATATCTCTAGGCATATAAGGAGGGGCACTTGGACGGGGCACATCTCTCGCAGGAGAAAAGAGGCCACCGGGATTGCGATCAAGGTTTGGTGGAGGTCTAAGTGGAGGGCCAAATTCATAGTCGTTGCTCATTTGTCTAGGGTAGGAGCTGAAGAGGCCGCCTCTGCTTCGAGGAGGACTGTGAGAACGCTGTCTTGGGAAATATCCTGGAACAATGTGTTGTTGAGGTAACGAGATGAATTGCTACCTGTGCTCGGGGGAGGACCAAAATAGCCGTTCGCAACACGCTGTCCAATTTGACCGAATAAATTGAGAAGATCCGTGGGAAATTCTCGGCGTGGACTTTGGTTGCGTTGGTTTCTCGCAGACGCCAGGTTTTCGCGTTCTTGGCGTAGACGCGCTTCTTCGCGGCGATGTTTCTCTTTGGCTTCTTTTTCTTCCTTCTGAAAAAGGATTCTAGTAATGTAAATAAAAGGTAGATATGGCATACAAACGAATCAAAAAGACAAAATTATAGTTATAAAGAACGAGAGAAACAGAGATCAAGTAAAAAAGAGAGACTAGAGAGAGATACTAGAGAGAGAGAGAGAGAGAGAGAGAGAGAGAGAGAGAGAGAGAGCGAGAAAGGGATAGAGAGAGAAAGAAAGAGAGAGAGAGAGCGAGAGAGAGAGAGAGTGAGTTCCTTTCCTGACCTGTCTCTTCTCCTCCTTTCTTTCCAATTCCTCCGCTTCCTTTCGAAGTTTCTCCTTCTCTGCTGCCAACTTTGCCTCGTCCGCCTTTCTCTGATCTTCCAACTTTTTCCTGTCTTCAGCCAGTTTCTTCTGCCTATCCTCCTCCATATGTCTCAGTTCCACTTGTTGTTTCAGCTCTGCGTAACGAGCCTGAATCCAAACTTTAAAATATCAAAAATTAAAACAAACGTCAATTCCATAGCAGAGACGATTTCTGTAGTTCAATATCAAATCTTCACTACCGAACTTTGGCTTGTTGTCAAAGAGCTCAAGGGCACATTTCTGAGGAAGACAGTATAATTCACTTCTAGCTCTGACCTTTGCAGTTTCATGGACAGTTTGCAGAATCGAGATGTTCGAAAGAGTTGGATGAGAGGCCGTAAACTGAAAACTTTATTTCGCTTAATTTAAGAAGCGGCTACCTCGGAGAGTATTCGATGATACTCAGCCTTAGATTTTTCTTCTGCTGCGATGAGGGCAGCTTTCGCAGTTGCCTAAAAGTCAGTGAACAAGTGAAGTGAGTAAAAGAGTGAGAGAGCGAGTGTGTCAGTGAGTTTGTTATCATTTGGAGTCTTCAAACCTACCTCAAAGATGGATTTCGGCTCCGGAAGTTCCTCACTATTGAAAATCTTCATATATGCCTAAAAGTGATGAGTTATGCCTAAAAGTGATGAGTCAAATTTAAAAGTCAATTTTACTTTAAAAAGATGAAACAGCTGGCCACAGGTGATATCACTTCCGGCACTCTTCTTAGCCTCAATTTGATTCTTTTCAAAGAGTGAAGGCACGAAAATGTCAATCTGCTCTTTAAATTCCTCCTCGGTTGCTGAATCATTAAAAATGAAAATAAATAAAAGTACCACCTCCCAAGACAGTGTTAGAGTTATTTCTGGCAATCCTCAATCCTGGATGCGGCATCAGAAAAGCCATTATTTCAGTAAAACTGCTCTTGATGCTCTTCCGAAGAGTTTGATTTTCTCTTTTCTGGCTCTGTTTTGGCTGGAACATTCCTTCTCCGCTTAGAGTTGTAGAAATCTCACCTTGAGAATGTCATCGAGATAGTCTGCTCCTCCTTCATAGCCATAATCGTGTTGTTCAGAATTGGGCCAATCTCTCACCAAGAATAGCATTTTCTAAAACACTATTGATTTATCATATACAATTTATTATTCACCTGGAATGGAATGTTTCTTTCGCGTTTCTGTGCAAGATTCGCGTATTCGGTGAAAAACTTTAGATTCTGAAGGTCGTCTTCTTGGATTTGCTTTGAAACGTTGAAAATCTGAAAACAAATGTTTAAAATACTTTAAAAAAAGTGTACTTGTAAAGAGCTGAGTAGAGTAGACAGTGCAAAGATTGTGGCGCATTCTTTCATTGTCGAACTGTGGTCGAAGGTCCCTTGAGTGTCCAATATCAGAATAACTACCTGAAATCTGTGTTTCAGTTGGCTGGGAAGTTTTTGTTAAATTTACGATATTAGTTCACTGATCATCGTCTCTGTCTCTGTCTCTCTCTCTGTCTCTCTCTCTCTCTCTCTCTCTCTGTCTCTCTCTCTCTTTCTCTCTCTCTCTCTTTCTTTCTCTTTCTCTCTTTCTCTCTCACACTTTCTCTTTTTCGGTTTTCCAAAAACTACCTCATCTGCATATTTGTCCATGATAACATAAGGTTTGCTCCACATGATGATTCCATGAGTGTCCCTGTTTGTCCCACCACACCAATGAAACTTATCCAAAACTGTCTCCTCGTCAAACCATGTCCATCATCTCCTGATAATTTACAGCTAAGTAAACTCTATTTGTTTCGATTACCTGATTCTAGATGGTCTAGAAATTTGATAAAGAAATTCAGAAGGAAACTTTTTCCCTGGCGGAACGGTCCGGCAACGCTGAATGGGCATACCTGAAACGTTTTCTTAATAGTTTTTTGTATTATACAACTAACAACTATAAAAGAAGTTAAAAAGGTAGGGAACGTATAACAGTTATGAAACTCTTTTTTCAATAACAAAAATATTTAAAACGGGGGAAATGATAAAATTAATGGAAGCATACACATTACCTTTTTGTTTACAATGTCTTTATTCAATTTCCTCCAATCCCTTTTCGTTCAGTTTATACCCTCCTTCCCTTCCCTCAGTTAATTCCACAACTGGAACAGCAGAGTCTCTTCTCTGTTGACGTACCATTTATTGCAGTGTTTGAAACCTGAAAATGCCTAGTGTGTGAAAATATGAATCGCAGAAAGAGAATCAAATGTATGAATATTTTAAAGAGGAAACCACAAATAGACAATTAAAATAATGTCCCGTTTTTACAAAATAAATATGTAACTGTGTATATTTAGGTAATACTGACAGACTTTTCGAGGCAAATGCCGATAGTACCGACAGCAGGGCTTATATTCAATTTTCTTATTGTTTATAAGCGGTAGTTGAAAACAAATTCTGTTTGTGAATGAAATTGGTAAAGACTGTAAATAGAACGACTGTTTCTCACCCAGATAAGAAGCCGCCGCTTTACTATTTTTTTCGTTGTATTATGGGTCAATTATCGAATTTGAAATCACGAATTATTAATTGTTGTTTCAATAGTTTGAAACATTTTGTGGAAAAGAAAGAAAAACATTTTTTTAACCGTTTGCCCAAATTGAAATATTGTTTCAAACAAGAAAGGTCACATGTATGTTTTGGCCTATTTTTAATCATCGTATGAGTTCGAAACAGTAATACGTCGGGCCGATGGTCGTCAGAATTTAATGAACAGCAAAATGCATCTGTTTTATGAAATATGACATCCTTCGCCAATGACTGATGTGGCTGTTAACCGAGCAACAAAACGGAAACGGCGGCGTGATCAAGCAAAAGATAACCTGCTCATTATAATTTGCCTTCGTAAACTAAAAAAACGTATGTTTTAGTGTGTTTGTTTTTGACAAATTCTGCAAATCTTAAGATAAGCTGTAGTTAATGTCATCGAAAAGTGTGAGTAAAATTAACAATTATTTTGAACAAAATATATACTTTTTACTGAATCATTTGGCCTTTCAGTTTTCAGAAAATCAAATTTGCAGTGCAGTTTAATTTGCGGACCTTTCACCTTACGAAACAATTTTGCTTTCTGAGTCCCATGGCAACGGTGCAACAATTTCCTCGTAAATTTTGATTAGGAGGAAATTGTCCTATGTTGTTCGTTTGATTTCTTTATGCACCTTTGGTTCTAACTTTAAAAATACAATGGTTGTTTAATTATGCAAAGCGATATTCGAGCAAAATTCCCAAATCACATATATGTAGAAGTCAGTAAAAGGCAGACGAACGCTCTTTTTTACAAGCAACTTGAAACATTCGACCGCACTCTAAAAAACACAAAACGAAAATTTTTACGTTTATATTCAATAAAATGAAGTTTTCCGAAAGGCAAAATATAAAGGAGTAATTGATTTTGTTGAGATTTTTTTGCTTGTGGAATAAAAATATATATCACATGTTCTCGCTTGAAAATGTGTTTCATTTTAAAAACTTTTAGTCACACTGTGACCTTCTGACAACATTTCGAAAGTTGTGACTTTGTGTGCGTTTGGAGTCACAATGTGACCGTTTGTGACTATGTGACACTGTGACTCCGCCCTCAAACACACACATGCACCTGAGATAATCACAGAACATGCAGTTCTGACTGAATTAGCCCTCATTTCGTTAAAGAAACACCCTGTTTCACTTTCACTATATAAGCAATTCGGGAAACCTCATTTTACTTGGAGGCGTTTATGCATCTTGTCTGAATATCTTTTCCAGGAAACCGAGTCTCAATGCGTGAGATTGTGCACATTCAAGCTGGCCAATGTGGCAACCAGATTGGATCCAAGGTTAGTTTTTCAACCTAAAATCTATTTTAAAAAAAATCAATATTTTTTAGTTCTGGGAGGTCGTTTCCGACGAACATGGTATTGAACCGGATGGACAATACAAGGGAGAATCGGATCTTCAGCTAGAAAGAATCAACGTCTACTACAATGAAGCTAACGGTAGAAACACTTTTTTATTCAAATTTATTGGTCCTAGGTGGAAAATATGTGCCCCGTGCGATTATGGTTGATTTGGAGCCGGGAACCATGGATTCCGTGAGGGCTGGGCCTTTTGGACAGCTTTTTCGTCCGGATAACTTTGTTTTTGGTGATTAGAGAGAGGGAGAGAGGGATAGAGAGAGAGAGAGAGAGAGAGAGAGAGACAAAGAGACAGAGGCTCAGAGAGAGAGAGGGAGAGAAAGTGTTTTAGGCCAATCGGGAGCTGGAAACTGCTGGGCAAAAGGCCACTATACGGAGGGAGCTGAACTCATCGAAAATGTTCTTGATGTAGTGAGAAAGGAGGCTGAAAATACTGAATGTCTGCAGGTGAGGCGTTCTTTTTTTTCTTACAATTCCATGTCTTTCAGGGCTTCCAACTGACCCACTCCCTTGGAGGAGGGACCGGTTCTGGAATGGGAACTCTCCTCATTTCGAAAATCAGAGAAGAGTACCCGGACAGAATCATGAGCAGTTTCTCAGTCGTCCCCTCTCCAAAGGTCTCCGACACCGTGGTTGAGCCCTACAATGCCACTTTGTCTGTCCATCAGCTGGTGGAAAACACGGATCAGACCTTCTGTATAGACAACGAGGCTCTTTATGACATCTGTTTCCGCACTCTGAAGCTGATTAATCCAACCTATGGAGATCTGAACCATCTGGTTTCCATGACCATGAGCGGAGTGACCACTTGCCTCCGATTCCCTGGTCAACTCAACGCTGATCTCAGAAAACTGGCTGTCAATATGGTCCCCTTCCCTCGACTTCATTTTTTCATGCCTGGCTTTGCTCCGCTCACCCCGAGAGGCAGCCAACAGTACCGGTCAGTCAAGAGAAACGTGAAGCGCACTCACTCACTCACTCACTCACTCACTCACTCACTCACTCACTCACTCTCTCTTTCCAGTGCCCTGAGCGTGGCCGATTTGACAACTCAAATGTTCGATGCTAAAAACATGATGGCCGCTTGTGATCCCCGTCATGGTCGTTACCTCACTGTCGCAGCCATGTTCAGAGGCAGAATGAGTATGAAGGTAGTTTTATTATTTGTTTTAAAGAAAATTCATATCTATAGGAGGTAGATGACCAGATGGTGAGCGTGCAGAACAAAAACTCTGCCTACTTTGCGGATTGGATTCCGAACAATGTAAAGACGGCCGTTTGTGACATTCCTCCGCGTGGAATGAAAATGGCGGCGACATTTGTTGGAAACACGACTGCCATCCAGGAACTCTTCAAGAGGGTCGCCGAACAATTTACAGGTTTTCTATTTACTTTTTTCATTGGAATAATGCATCGAAATAAATAGAATTTAAGCAATTTGCCAGATTTTATTAAAACAAAAGAGTGGGGTTATTTTCTAACCAAAACCATTTTTTGTTTGGATCGGTAGAGTCTATGAAATACAGAATGAAAGTAAATGATTCCTCTCAAACATACACTTAAAACATTTCATATCATAAACTTTAAAAGTTGAACAACAGAAGGATCCTAGCGGCAACCAAACGAGTTATCAATTTTGGGTTAAAAGTAAAACATGCAGATGGCAAATTTGCTAAAATTAAAAAAGGCTAAAATTCTTTTTGAAATTTTATTGAAAAGCAGTAATGTAAATTCATTCTGATTTCTTGATGTATGACTGATTATTTCTTGAACAACTTTAAAGATAATATTTTACACAAAGCAGCGGTCCAATATAAATTCATATTATTTGCCATTATTTAAACGTGTAAATGTCTACATTTAATTTAAAAATCTGCAACTGTAATTACTTTTTCCATTGTAATTTTTTTAAAGCTAAATATTTTATTTTGCTCACATAATTACTTTCATCAGCCTAAAGTTTCACATGTGTTTTCAGTGTACGAAATCGCGGAGGCGTATCTTTATTCTGTCGCCCTCAAAACGCTTAAATTATGATAATTTAACAGTTTTACGTTTTTCGTTAAAAAAACTCTTGTCAAACCTTAAAAAAACATTTCATTGGTTCTTTTTTTTGAATCAGTGGATTTTATAATGTTTAGCGATGTTCCGTCGAAAGGCCTACCTCCACTGGTACACGGGAGAGGGAATGGACGAAATGGAGTTCACAGAGGCAGAGTCCAACATGAACGACCTCATAAGCGAGTACCAGCAGTACCAGGTGAGGATAAAAAAACTAAATATAAATAGAAAGTTTAGGAAGCATCGGCCGAGGATGGGGAGGAATTCGAAATCGAAGAGAACGAAGCGGAGTAAATAACACAATCTCAAGAACATCTCAACAACAACCTGTGAAAACTGTCTAATGTCGTTTTTGTAAAGACTTAATATGCATAAATGTTCTTGAAATCCAATGTAACCGTCGCAGAAGCTACTTTGACTTAATGAAAATCCAAATCACCAATTTTAAACTGTAGAAATCTGAGGTATAACAGTGAAATGTATTGGGAAAAATAAAGATGTAAAATTTCAGAAAATTGTTATGAGATTTTTTATTAAACTTTTCTGTTTAAAGACAAAGGTAAAAAATTTGGTTGTTGCTATCGTGATTTTTTGACAACTGACATTCAGGTTTGTGTCCAGATTGAAACATTTAACTAATAGTACACAGGGTTTATATTGAAAAGTTTCGTGAGATGTGATTAGAACCATCGATTGAAAATTTTAAAAAATATGCATTCTAAACAAAACTAGTTTCTCAAAACTTCCGACATGCACATGTTTCACCAACGTCTTTAGTCGGCCAAAGACGGATAACAACACTGACTTTTTGAAAACGTTTATACTAAGTAGTTCTCAATATCTTAGTGTTTGCCCATTATGAATATTTTTTTCCTCTTTTTTCCTTTCAAAAATTGGAAGTAGACTGTGAATACGCCCAAAGCCACTTCTTATTTGTCTAATCCTTTTGAAACACAGCTGCGATTATAATTTTGCGAAAATTAGGTTGTTTGCTGCAAACTTTAAATGTTTTCTTTAATTTCGACAAATTAACAATGCTCAACCAAAACTTATTATTTTGTTCCTTAAATTTATCAGCCAAGCAAAAAAATGAAAATGGTTAAAACTGTTTTAACATAAAGAATAAGATTTGAATAATTAACCATCAGTGGGATAAATATTTCTATTTTCGCTCTGATTGAAACGTGTGAATGAATTTAAAATTACATTTAACTTTATATTGTTATATTTGCAAAATAACATTTAA
Source organism: Oscheius sp. G VE-2021 (assembly GCA_022343465.1). Classification (NCBI taxonomy): domain Eukaryota; kingdom Metazoa; phylum Nematoda; class Chromadorea; order Rhabditida; family Rhabditidae; genus Oscheius; species Oscheius sp. G VE-2021. The sequence goes on from JAJQXH010000048.1 coordinate 136,527, forward strand.
ATCAGTTTTCTTCTAAAATCAATAAATTCTAAATACCAAATTTCGCTAATTGGGTTTGAAAACATTTTCTATTTGCACAATTTTTAAACACTCTCATGTTTCACAGGTGTTTTAGTATATCGAATTACAGAGGCCAATGTTCTTTCCATCAGTCTTCAAAACCATCTAAGTTGATTTGCTTTAGCTTTTTCGTAGTATATAACACAAAAAGCCAGAAAAAACCTTTTGAGTGATTTTATTTAGAACATTTTATTTTAAGTTTATAAATTTTAGCTATGTTTACTCAAGAGAAGTACGCACACTGGTTTACTATGAGAGTTGAATTTGTACAGGCCGCATAAAACATGAGTATTGTGATCAGTGAGTACCAGTAACCGTACTAAAACAGTGGAGTGATACCGCTGCAATATTGGATAAAACGAAAGAAAAAGGTTTTTTTCACATCTACATATTTTTAGATGATCTTAAGAAAAAAACTGCTTTTCCTGTTTTGTCATATCACGCCACTGTTTAAATATAAGTTCTCAAATTGTCTATATTTGAACATTATGCGATAATCAATAACAAAATAACACGAAAGAGCAAAATCAACCAATTTTTTCAATCACTTTATTTAAGCCAAATTGAAACCATGATTAAGATTTGGAACTTTTAGTGCAAAGACAAAGTGTTCAGCTGATCCGATAAACCATCAGCATGGTCATCAAAGGAACCAACAAGCTTCAAGAGAAGTGTATCATCTATGAATTTCAGAACGATTTTTTGTCCTTTAGCGACGATTCCATAGCTTCTGTCTTGAACTTCGTAGCTCCTCAGCCGATGACGACGCCCTTTATTCGGATTTTTCGCCCTGTCCATTTCAGTGTTCCAGAGCACATAATGGGGCACTTCTTGAAGCAGAATGCCGTCGAGGTTTTCTGGAAACCTCCCTTGGATCATCGAATTTTCTTCGAGTATCCGGTCGCCAGCCATCAATTGCTGAAAAATACAAAAACTATGAATGTATACATGTAAGAATTTTCAAGTCATGTGCAATTAAAACCATTTTTAAACACATCATTTGGAGCATCGGAGTTGTAGTTAGGGACATGTTGCGATCTGTATATGTTTGAGAGTAGTATGTAACACTTGTGCGACTTTGTTTTGATCAAAACTTTAAAAAAACGAATCATAATTTCAAAGCTTTGATTTTTGCTATTTTTTTGAATTCGCTTCCATTTCTTTAACGCTTTGCATGCTATTCGCAAATGTTTAGGTATAGCATGCAACAGTGCCGACTTTGGATTTAATTTTTTTTAGTTTATAAAAAAATGGTCTGTGTTTTTTTATTGTAAACATATTCTGTTTTTAATAGAGCATATATGATGAGAAGGCATCAAAACAATTCATTTACTTAACCTATGCTAAATATATATTAGCTAAATATGAAACTCACATAATTTCACAAAATGTTTAAAAAAAGAGGTGGTAATTAGCCAGTTGAATACCCACATCAGAAAATTTTTTTGTATTGATCAAAAACTCTTTCTAATTAAATTTGAATTATCTTACTACATAATTTCAGTGTCGTGTGTCAGGGGCTTTGATATCTAAATTGCTCAATATTTAAAATAGTATGGCTCCAAGTTTACACATTTAAATTGCGTTAAAATTCTTAAACCATAATTAGAATGTTGAGTATTACAAATGTCGTGCATTTTTGACACTGTTTTATGAGTAATGAATTCAAATATTGGTATTCGGACATTTTTCTATTACAGCTTAATATTAACTAGTTCATTTTATGAATTGAAATGGATTGACCAATCAAACCAATATGCACATTTACTGATGTTTGGGCTGATTATGAAACATTAGCCTCACCTAATTTTTAATAAAGTTTTGAATGTTAATATACTGTATTTCTATTTTTTTTCACACATTTTCAAAAAAAGAGAACCAGGCCGTGAAAATAATAGAAGGATTCGGAAAAAATAAGCTAACTAGTTGTAAAAACTATACCTTTAGATAAAAAAGTATCCCAGTTTGACTGATGTGGGTGTGTCCCAGGCCACATTTAGTGAAGTTGAGTTTTTCAAAAGTTGCGTCGTCGATTGGTCCGCAACAGTGAATTGCTTTCATCTGGAATTTTGAAAAATAAATATCTTAGGAATTGCTTTTACCTTTTGAACGCTTGGCATCTGCAGGATCGAAATATTCACAAGATGGCTCACGTGTATTACAAATTTTGAAGCTCCGGATAACTAAAAAATAAAATTTCAGAAGGAGAATAAATAATCGATTTTTTTTTCAAATTTTTATAAAACTTGCCCTGATTAAGGAGTCGAATTCTTCTGACTGCCCGTAGGGTAGACTTATAAGAAATTCAATTTTCTCACAATTCCAACCAAGCTCCAACAGAGACTTGGCTTGTTGGTACACATATTCCGACATCGCCACCTGAAAATACAGCCGTTTCGTTAGCGCTTGTCAAATGACACTAAACGCGAAACCTCGTACAAAAATTATGTGTTACAAAAGCATAAGTACGCAAAACGACGCCAGGGTTACATTTGCGAATCACTGGGAAGCTAGGATTTGTGACAACTTTAGGTACAATCTAGTGAAGCTATATTGGCAAGAAAAACCTACCAATTGGAGTTCTTTCAATTCGAATCGTACAGGTTCATCCATTATCAGCCTTTCATCTATAACTTTTCCACTATTGAAGCGAAGTGAGACATTGTCTTCCTAAATTATGATTATTTGAAATTTTTAAAAAATAAAACATACTGTTATGATGCAGCGAAACTGCCTGCTTGGCAATTTTGTCTTCAGAGTTTTTGCCACACTTTGGATAGAGGTGGAAGTGCATCGAAGATTAAGGTACTCGCTAAATCTCATCTGAAAGAATATAAAAGATTCGTAAATACATTAATGTATCTTATTTTCAAAATAAAAAAAAGAAATACCTTCTGCATACATTGAAGTTGAAGATGACCTGGTAAATTGTCGAAGGAAATCACCATGATTTCCTTTTGACACCGAAAAAAAATTTAATTAGGCATTTCATTAATTTAAACAAATAAGAAAATGTGAACAGCCGCAAGCGGATGTTTGGAGTAATGCAACAAAATATTATAAAACGACCTTACCGACGCCAATCGATAAGACTGGAAAAAGCGATGTAGATTATTTCAAACGAAGATCAAGCGAATGGAGCGCGCTTTGACCGAAATTTGTGTTGTTGCTTTTTTTGGCTTTTTTGGGGATGTGAAAACATAAAATTACTGCTTTGAACATTAAAAAGCATTGAATTTTTAAATACCACAAAAGTTCAAAAGTCTTTTTGATTGGAGAAGAAGTTGGCAAACTACATAGAAAAAATATCATAGAATTGCAGTGCAGATTTTTGTAAAATCATGGGGTCTTTGAAAGCGTCATTGTAAAACGTTTTTATAAAAGGCAATACAAAATGGTTTAGAACAAAATAGGTTTATAGATTTTCGAATTCAAAAATTCAATTGAGTGAAATAAATTTGTGTTTTGCAGTGAAATTTACTAACTGTGTATGCAAAAGTTTGTAAAACCATTGAGGAACGATCTTATGAAGTTTATTTTTATTTTAGTTATGGATGACTGGGTACCCTGAATCAATAATAATTTTGTAAGCATCATATCAGTACCTATTAAAACACTCTCTTTCGCTAAATTGTGGCCGGTGTAAAAAATTAACCCAAATTTGTTTTTACGACTTTTTTTCAAATTCAAAACTAAATGTATGAGAGGGAGTTGAAAGGAGGCCACAGCCGCCACAGCCGTGGCCACGGTTCCCAGCAGTTTTTGTCAACGGGCCAAAGCAAGGCTGTCTTTCACTCCGGCACCCAAAAGAAGGGTGACCTTGAGCTTTTACACACGAACTACGATTTCCTTTCTTTTATATGGATAAACGTACATGTAAACTTTTACTGAAAAGGCGATTTCCCTTCTTTTATATGGCCCAGATCCAAATTCACCGCTTTTACAGGCGGACACGCTGACTTTCTAAACGATGAACACTATCTTGGAATTCCATGTGAATATTGCAGTTGTTTATAAAACATTGAGGTAACTCACTTTCTTCATGGATTCCAAGCGAAGGTGTCGAGGCAAAACGTCGAAGGAAATTGCCATTTCGGAAGGGTCAGTGGTAAAAAATGAAACTGCAAACTTGAAACTTCGAATGATATGAAAAAGCACACGATGAAAGCTTCAATAAACAGCCCGAAAATTTGAAACATTGAATTTGGTTTTTTAGATAAAAAGCAACTTTACTACAAAAATGTGGGTAATCTTTTCCCCTTTGCGATTTATTTCACAAATAAAAATTTATATGAGGTTAGACATGATACCAACGTTTCACTTCTAAAGATAAAATATCCCTTTTATTTAATTTCATTGGCATTGACTTGATGAGGGATTTAGAACACTCAATAAAATTGTATTAAATTTGTGAAGTCAGATTTGACTTGATTTGACTGACTGCTAGCTGGCTGTCTTCCAAAAAAAATTGACAAAGCAAGGTTCCGCTAATGCAGCACTTGACTTTCTTCGTACGCCTTTCATAAAATAATGGCTGCTTTTAATGAGAGGCCCAGAACACAAAAGGCCAATTAGCGAAATTTTCGGGGATTGACTTGTGAGAATTTGAATCATAAGGCCTCGAAAATGAAAGTGATAACGTTCTTTGAAACAAATTACATCTGTTATTATTGGAAACTGCAGCAAAACTTACAAAATGGTTCATAATTAACCTTTTCAAAACCGAAAATTAGTGAATGTTTCACGTTAAACACAAGTCAACGTAAATTACGGACATATTAGTAATTCCTGCTTCTGGCAAATATTAAGCAGTTTTTGTTGCAGTTTCAGCATCCTTGTGCTTTCAATGTTTAATTTAAAGATGTCAGTTCTATACACACTTTGCAGAAAACAAAAGTTCTCCGAATGTTTTACTTTGAATGCAACGTCCAGTAGAGATACATTGGTGCCCCGCCAGAGTTATTAGCTTGCATATTGCGTCCGATGTTGCAAAATACATTTTACAGAGTCTCGATTTATATAGAGCCAAGATGATCACTATTACCACTCTGGTACCAAATTCCCTCCGTTTTATTGTTTTACTCTCGACATTTATAAACTTTATTCAATATAAAGAAGTCACCTGTCCTTAATTCTCACCCTTTGTAGATGCCAAAAAGAAGGTTTGTTTGCGAAGGGCGAAGAAGACTTAAAAACTAATTTTGGCAAATTTAAATTTTCCTTTTTTTCTATTTTATTTTCTCAACCAAATTTTTGCTGACTAAGGTTTTTAGAATGTTTCACTTGAAACAGTAAACAGCGTTCATTGGATAACCTTTAGTGCTTCTTTGTTGTTTCAAGTTTTTAACTTCGTGAAAAGATTATATTATTTATCCATATTTTAGCCATGGGTCGTCATTTCTCACTGTTTGTTGACGCTAAAAAGTTGTTTGTTCGCCAATTGCGGGGTTTTTACGCCTTGAAAACATCATTTCAGAGTCCTCCCTATTTCTCACTTCGATACCTCCCGAAAAAATACTTTCCAGTATGTGAAAACAACCTTATCCATTGTCTTAGAAGGCTCTAATAGTTTACCTAAACAAACACTACAATTTTTTGTTGCTACCGCGTAAGATTATCCACGAATCCGCCAAAACGTTTTCATGGTTATTACGTTTTTTTGGTTCAATGTTTCTCATTCTTTGTTGATGCCAAAAAATAGATTTGTTTGCGAAGATCTGTATTTAACGACTTGAAAATGTATCTGGACCATCTATTTCTCACTGACCAAAGTTTTCATAATGTTTCACTTGAAACAGAAGAATCGTTTATTGGTAATTCATTAGTTGCACGTCGTAAAGTTTTTCCAAGTTTTCTGTATTTGCTTGCTAACCGCGGGTATTGCAGGACTTGGAAACCTTTTAGACAAGTATTTTTAGACTAGTTTTTGTAGAAAAAAGAAATGTATTCAAAATAAAAATTAAAAACTCCTTAATAAAGCAAAATAAAATTTATAACGAAGCAATGCAGTTGGAAAAATACTTTGATGACTAATTCAACTTGTTTTCCAAACCAAATAAATGCTACAATATTTTGCTTCTAACGCTTAAGATAGAAATTATCCGTCAAATGATTTAACATTGTTATCAAGTTTTTTTTCGGTGAGTTCTCTCTCACTTTTTAGCCAAAAAATTGTTTGTTTACGAAGGAGCTGTATTTTACGACTTGAAAACGAATAAAGCCCATTTGTTTCTAACCGACGAAAGTTTTCCTAATGTTTCACTTGAAACATAAAACAGCTTACAATGGGAAACCGTTAGTGCTTCATGCGGTAGAGTTCTTTCAAGTTTTCATGCAATAATTACTTTATTCCACAATGTTGGTCAAATTTTTTGTTCGCCATGCGGCTATTTTCCGACTAGAAAACAACGTTGTACAGACCTCCTTATTTCTCACTTTTCCAGTTTCTAAAAAACCTTTTTTATTTCTCAACATAATTCCACTGTTTCAATGCTGGGTTGACCATTTCAGCCGTTTCTCAATCGAAGAAAACTTTTCCATTTATTTAGAAAGCTCAGATAGTTTAACTAATTTTAAAGTGTGCGCTTTCGTCACATCATTCCATGGTTTCAAAGCATTAATTACCATATCATATCGGCCGTTTTCAATCGAAGTTATAGTCGTAGCCAAAGCTTTCGATTTTTCAATTATTTTTCTAAGTTCTATATATTTTCTTATATTATAAGCAAGAAAACTGCTTTGGTTGCAAATCCCATCGCTTCCCGGTTTCTCACCCTTTTGTTTATGCTTGGAGGTGTCTTCCAACGCCCATCTTCATCTTATCAGCTCGTTTCACGGACAATGGGGCATAAAACAGCCGTAAGCCTTTATAAACACAGGGGTTATCAGGCCTTTCAGTTCCCGCATTCGTCTTCAGTCTTCGTTTTTTTCCTCGCTTTATTGTACTTCTATTAGAATATTGGTCTTGTTTTCATTTACGAACTATGGACTCTTTGAAAAGTACCACTTTTTTAAGGCACAAGTCTCTAAACTTCTGGAAATGCCTACTCGTCAGGTAAATACTTAAAAGTTTCACTAATCAAAGTGTTCTAGGTTGAGGATTGTGCTGTCCCGGTAGTGGAGTTGTCCCAAAACACCAAAGGAGGCTATTCCCTGAATGTAAAGGAGCTGGAAGCAATTTTGCTAAGAAAAGACATAGTCGGAAAGAAGGTAAGAGTGTTTATAAAACCTAAAAACCGGAAATTTATAAAAAAGTAATATTGTTTCACTAGCAAAATTTACTGAAAAATGATTAAATTTATTTTTTTACACATGTTTCATCAAGGTTATAAATTGTTCTCTCGAAAAGAAAAAAAGAGGTATCGAAATGTTCTCTACCTGAAAGGATTTCGTGTGAGAATAAGACACTAAAACAATTTAATTAAATATTTGCATTTAAAACATTTTAAAACAACTCACGGTAACTGGTGCAAATGTTTTTTTTAATCATCAAATGTTTTTTTTAATCATCAAATTTTTTTAATCATCAAATGTTTTTTTTAATCACCTTTTAAAAAGGAAACATTCATATAATGGAAATAATAAAAAATTTATTAAAGGAATTTTGTAAGCAACTTTATTTCATATAAAACATAAGCTTGCTGGATTGGGGCTGACACGCCAAACCAAAATTAAAATGATATTTGATACTGGCTCAAAATGTTCATCGAGTATTTTGAATTGTTTATATTTCAGGTTGCCGTAATTTCTGTTGCCGGCGCCTTCAGGAAAGGAAAAAGCTTTCTTCTGAACTTCTTTGTCCATTACCTTGAATGGCTCGAGAACGGTTTGTTTTTACTATTCTTATGGTTTTAATTGTGGGAAAACAAGATTTCAATTTACAACTTTAAAAAAATACTTCAGGTGGAAAAGGGACTTGGTTTAACGATAAGACGGTTCTTGACAAGTTCCACTGGAGAGGTGGAGCCAAGAGAGACACCCATGGAATTATCCTCTGGAACAAACCGTACTTCCTGAAGGACAATCATGGAGATGAGGTATGTTGTTCTACTTAAAGTTTAAATAAGTTTGAAATTAAAGTTTTTCATTATATTTAATTTAAAATTAGCCCAATTTTATGTTTAGGTCGTTGTACTTCTAATGGACACCCAAGGAACATTCGACCACAACTCCACTGTCCAGGAGTGTGCTACCATTTTTGCAATGTCAACTCTCCTGAGTTCCGTTCAGGTTATTTAAACAAAATATTTTCAAAATACAAAGAAAATTTAGATTTTCAATCTCCTTCAGCAGATTCAAGAAGACGATCTTCAGAATCTTCGTCTTTTCACGGAGTACGCTCAGCTGGCCAGGAAAGGGACAAAGGCGGCTCCCTTTCAAGTAAGAAAATATTCTTTTATTACATCACAAGTTTCTTAAGGAATTTTTGACTTTTTGTGAGTTAGCATTAACATGCATTGAAAAATTGAATTAAATGTAAACCAAAAATCTGTCATTGTTTCAAATATACGTTATATTTGTATTTAAACAAAGTAACGAATGGGTTGTGTCAAACATAAAATATTCTCGGTAGTTAAAAAATGTTTTCTAAAACATTAGAAGTTTTATGCAACTCTACTTTATTTTTTGAGTTATTATATATTTTTTCGAAAGCGAATTCACTGAATAGACCAAATTGAAAATCCATGCATTCAGCTGATGTTTAGCCAACAATGCAACTGTGATTCCAGTTAGTTTTGCTACATTTAATTTTACCACATGAAAAAGAGTTGGGAAATTAAACGACAATCAAAACAGTTCTTGTCTTCAAATTGCCGTTTACATTTTTTGCCGAATTTAGACGAAGGATTAGCGTGGTTTGGTCTTTCTTTCAACACTCAAATTCTATAAATTTATTCAAGCATGAATGTTTCACAATGTTAATTTTAGAGAATGGTAAATTCTCTTACAATGAATACTTCTACGATTTAGGCAAATTTCAAAACAGTTCTTCCTACTTTTTTCGAATTAAAGTTTATCTAAATATTTCAGAAACTTCTGTTCCTTGTCCGAGACTGGCCTTATTCCGACGACCACGACTATGGTTATGACGGAGGAGCCGAATATGTTGAAGACCTGCTGAAGGTCACAATTTAAATTTAAAATTTAAAATACAATTTCAGACCACAAGGGGTCAAAAGAAGGAGCTTCAAACTCTCCGACAAAACCTTGGCAACAGCTTCGAAACAATCCAAGGCTTTCTCATGCCGCATCCTGGACTAAGAATCGCCAAAAACAATTCTGAAAAGCTACTAGGAAGTATGTTTTTAAAAATATTAGTTTTAATGTTTTAAATATTTTTTCTTTCAGAAGTGGAAGAAGATTTCGAAGAACAAATCAAAGACTTCGTTCCTTCTCTCTTTGAAACATCGGAAATCGAACCAAAGAAGATTGCGGGCTGTGAAATTACTTGCGGTGAACTGTTTCAGCTATTCAAGGTAATTTCAAACTTTTAAAGACATAAAATGCAAATTTCAGAGTTACATGGACATCTTTAACAGCGACACGCTGCCTGAGCCCAAGTCGATTCTTGAGGTGAGTTGCCAATTTCACGCTTGAAAATTCACATTTAAATGTTTTGCTTCAAACAATAGGATTACTCAATTTTACATCGGTGGCTCTTACCACACCACTCTATCGTTTTAATGATGTATTTGTTTATCACCGTTTTATAATGATTTTACTAACATTTTATAAATTTTATACTGACGTTTTATACTGATTTTAGTACTTACAATAGGGAAGGAATTGTTTAAAACTTTCGATATAAGCTATAAACACTAATCAAAACATTGAGAATATATTATTGCCAACAGTTTTACTAAAAAAAACAGTGCAATAGAAAAAATAAAAGATGCAAAATTTAGCAAAATTATTGCCTTCTTAGGACACACCTTTTCACTATTTAAAACTTTTGGCAAAGAAAAGCTGTATTTAGGCGACTGAAATTGCATCCAACATCGCTGCTGAGGAGTCAGCTAAGGCTACATACGACACTGCCATTAACGATGTAGGTTTTTTAAAAGAATTCAAGTGCAATGTGTGCTTTAGTTTATGAAAAGTCACCCAGATCTGGTGGATCACACGCTTCTGGAGATTACGCATGCGACCACAAAGGTGAGAATTCGAAACGCACACAGTATACATTCATACGTAAACACATACACACACGCACACGCATGCACATGTCTTCATTTAGAAAGCTGCGTTGAAAGAATTTGACTACAAGCCAAAGATAGGAGAGGCTGATTTGGCGATGAAGCATCGGAACAATCTTTCAAGACACATTGAGGTTTGTAAATAAATAAATAAAAATGAAAAACGTTGTTCAGAACAAGTTCGCGGAACAGAAGGCGCAAGTTGAAATTAGAAGAAAGGCCAAAGAGGAAGAAAAGAAACTGGCTGAGGAGAAGAAGAGAATGGAGGAACAGAGAAAGGCTGATGAAGCCAAAGCAGCGGCAGAGAGGGAGAGATTGAGGAGAGAGAGGGAGGAGCAGGAGAGACGCAGACGACAGATGGAGGTGGAGCAGAGACGCAGAGATGAGGAGTACAGAAGAAGAGAGGAGCAGAGACAGGTAAGGAAGAGAGAGAGAGAGAGAGGGAGAGAGAGAGAGAGAGAGAGAGAGAGAGAGAGAGACGGAGACACAGACCAAGATTTTAGCGTGACGAAGCAGCTGCTCGTGAACGGCAACGTCAAGAAGAGGAGCGCCTTCGTCGTGAGCAGGAACGTCTAGCTGCAGAAAGAATTCGAATGCAGGAAGAACAACGTCGTCAGGAGGAACTAATACGTCAAATTCAAAGAGAACAAGAAGCAGCTGATAGAAGAGATCGCCAAAGGGAAGCCGCCAGAGCGAGCTACTATTCACCGCCCAGCTATGGCCTCTTCGGTGGCTACAGTGGCAATTTTGGTGGTGGTGGTGGCAACTCGAGCAGTAGCAGTAGCAGCCCCAGCCCCAACATCTACTACAACGCGAAGTCCGACCGCTGGCATGACAGCGTCACAGGAAAATTCGTGAAGACCCCCAAGTAATCAGTTGCAGCAAACCCGATACCTTGAAAAGTTCATGTATGCGCTCTTTTATTCAATAAATACATATAACTCACATACATATGACTAATTTAAAGATATTCAGAGTTACCCAAATTAACTCAATAAGAGAAGTACTGAATTCGATTTTCTCAGTTTTGCGTTTTTTTCATTGACTCAAATATTTGTCTCATTTTGACCAAACTTTCCTTGGGATGATTCTATGTCGAAATATGGCTGTTAAAATTTGTCAAACTTCAAGCTTGGATAAAACATGCAGCTTCAAACAATTAAACATGGCGTTTCATTAATTTTCAATAAATAAATACAAAAATTTGTTCAATAAATACAAAAATTTTCAAAGTGGTTTCTACTTGAAAACTCTGTAGTAAAAGTGTTGAATTCGATTTCATTAATTTTCCGGTACTTACTGAAACAAAGGATTGACCATTGAAATGATTTGGCTTTTATCAACTGACGGGAAGATTAAATTGATATTTCAGTTATATTGGGCGAGAGAGATTCTCAAAAATGCAAATATTGAAAAAGATCTTACCATTATGAACAATTTTCTTTCACAATTTACTTCGCTTGGAGGGTTGGTGGGAAGAACACTGATACGCGTGCTTTAAAAAACCAGTTACATTGATGAGACATGCGGCAACCAAAAATATTAAGGAAATTATTTATTTCGTAAAACCAAACGCATTTTTTGTCCAAATTGGTGTCGATTACAATCCAAATTGGTGTCGATTTCATTAAAAATAAAGAAATTGTAAAATTTGAGGATATCAAAGAAAAAGTATGAAAGTTAAAGCAACTTAAAAACTTACATAGCACCAGTTTTTATATTCTTACGTTGCAATACTTTAGAAAAGTTGAATTACGTTAGTTTAAACTTAGCTTATGTCAATTCTCGCTGACCACTAAGTTAGCCATAAAGTTGTTCTAAAATATATAGATATGCTAAGTTTTTTGGTATCTGCATGTTTCATTTAGTCGTAAAGTTTAAAGAGAGATTGCAGTTATGTTAGGCGTGTTAGGAGACATAGACAACAAACTGTAAAGTAAAAAAAAATACTAAAATGAATTAAACAAATTAAAAAGAAGAGTAAAATAAAAAAGACAATAAAGCCGGCGTATTTCATACGTTAGTGAAACATGAATCAATCACGACTCATAAACTTGCTTCTTTTTTTCGTGATTAAATATCATAAATGATAAAAATTTTCATTTTAGCAAGGCAGATGTTGTCAGTGATTTGTATACCTAAGAGTAAGTCTAACTATCATCTCAAAGTTTCACTGGCGATAAATGATGAATTTCAGACCACTATTCTGTGTAATTAAAACTGCTCATATTTGTCTATCTGGGGCCAAAAATTGATTCTAAAATAAATTTTTGGTAATTCATGCAATCTGCATGTTTCATCCAGCCTTCAAGAGTAAAATGAAATTGCAATTATGTTGCACGAGAGGGTCGACTAAAAGGAAACTGTTACCCGCTCTTTGAAAACTTGTTACATTGTTTTACACCAGAAATCAAAAACCCGCTTCGCGGGTTTTCGCTTTCTGGCTGGGCGGCCTTCGGCCGCTTCGTGGCTTCAGAAGAACTACCTTTTCGGTTGAGCGCTCGTGTCGGGTACCATAGTGCGGCTCCGGCGCTTCGCGCCTCCACGGATGGCGGCCGCACTTTGGTACCCTCCCCTCGCTTAATCACCGCGCATCCATTTCTACCCTCTGGAAATGAGAAGGCCTATTCATAGAAATTTAATGTTGCGCTGTTAACAAAAAGAAATAAACGGCCAACTGTTATAAGGGATAAACATTGGTTTTTACATTTTCTTTTACAATGTGCCTTGCTTGGAGGGTTGATGGGAAGAACGTTGATACGCGTGCATTCAAAAACTTCTTACATTAATGAAACATGCGACAACAAACAAATTTGTATTTATTTATTTGTATTTATTTATTTCGCAAAATCAAACAAATGAGAATTGTTTACCGAAATTGAAGTGTGGTATAAAACAATATGTTTGTATTTTTGTTTTTACATAAACAACAATGAAAAATTTGAGGAGTTTATAATCATCAAGAATAAATTTAGTTTACCACAAAACAGCAGCGTCAAAGTTAAAGGAACCGGGAAACTTTGTCATCAGTTTATTAATTTTTATATTTTGATCATAATCCATTTAAACGCAATTATAATTCAATTACTAATAAAACAATTTTCCATTTTTTTGTTTCTATTATTTAACGTCTCAATTTTTCTATTTTTTAACTTTTATTTACTAGAGTTTTTGAAACGGAGCAGGTGCGTTTTCGCTATCACACTCATTAAACTTCAGACATTGATGAAACATGTAGTTCCAAAACATATTCATTACTTTTAAATGCAAAACGGTAAAATAAAAAACTTGAGACTGAAAAAATCAAATTAGATATATGATTTGTTTTCTTTTGTCAAATGTTTTGTCAAATAATTATAAATAGTATTAATTAGTCACAACAATCAGAAGCAAGTAGCCTTGATTTCCACAATTGAGTAATTTTTAGTCAAAACAGATAAACGCATTTAAACCATACAACCAATTTTTCAAGAAATCCTCGCCCTGAAGCAATTTTTAGAGTGAAACATATGTGTAACGAACCGATTCGTAGCAATATCTCAAGAACCAAAGAAAAGCCAAGAATTTCCCCTAATTCAGGCGCTTTTCTATGAAAATTAATAAAGGTTTTCGAATACTTGGGATGCATCAGAAACCCTTTCAAGGTGCATTTCTTGCATGATTAGACATTTGTTGGTTTCAGGTTTTTAGCTCATCAATTGCGGTGAAAATGAGAAATGGATGAACAACAGTCATCGTGACCACAGGTATTAAAAGCATTTGAGTCAGCCAGATTAACACATCGCCATGCGAATGCGTGCCACAGTTCTTCTGTTTGCCTCCTGCGTTGCTATCAACGGGCTCAAGTGCCACTCTCGTAAGTGTGTGTCTGTGTGTGTCTGTGTGTGTGTCTGTGTGTCTGTGTGTGTTGTGTGTGTGTGTGTGTGTGTGTGTGTGTGTGTGTGTGTGTGTGTGTGTGTGTATGTGTGTGTGACGCATTATTTACAGAAATCGCTGTGAACAAAGTCCTGCTGGATAACTTCCTTTCCGAGAATTATATTGGTCAGAAGGACGTTCTCTACATCAGTCAAGACGAGAACGTGTGATGTTTTTTTTTCAAATGCCACGTCGTTGCCGCATTATTTTGATGTTTCAAATTTATAATTATCAATTTCATGGTCAACAAAATTGAATAGTAGTATTTTAAATAGCGAGTATATGAAATGTGTTTCAGAGTCTACACAACAAAGGAAACTCCAATAAAGGCGGTTGCATAAAGGATGTACTACTGAGTGCCAGGTAAAAAACACCTTTTCCCCATCCTTTTTGAATGTTTTAGAAACCAAACGACGACATAGCTTTTAACTTCACCTGCTGCTACACTGACTACTGTAATAGTGAACAGCCCTTTTCTTCGGCAGGATTGATTGCGAAAGTGGTTTCTTTCTTGATGGCGATGTTTATGACAATGTGAAATGTGTTCTCATTGGCCGTGACTGTGATTTCTATTGATGATTAACATTGTGGAATCAATACTAATAAACAATTAAATTGAGCAAAAAACTTTTAAAAACTTTAATTTTTAGAACGAATATGGTTGATCAAGGTTTTATGTTGCTCTTAAAGATCTTAAAGATGACACGTTGTGTTAAGGTAGCTATAGTCAGTGTTCAACCGGATCAGCAGTAGATTAAATGCAATCCAAATCTGTTAGTCTAAGAGAACAAGCGGAATAAGAAACCCTAGATGCTGTACTTTTTTGGCGACGACAAAAACCGATAATAAGTCTAAAACGCGCAAAAAAACATTGTTTTGTAAGTTCATTGATAAAAAGTTACATAGTTTTTAGTTAAAAGGAGTTTTTGAGAATTTATTTTCTTCATCAGGGTCAGTGTAATTTTTTCGCCTTTTCCTTACTTGAGCTCTTCTCAGACCCCGCCATTTTATTTTTTCTATCAGAAAAATAAATAAACTTCAAAAATTGGTTGCTGAGTCTTTAAAACCAATTGTTTTTGTAGTTTTTTCACCAAGTATCCTATAGATGCAGTGGATAAGCAAAAAATAAGTGGTTCGCATTTTTGACGATAGGAAATAATGCGTGCGTTTCAACACCCACGATTATTTGTTTGTGTTCTTGACTTGCAATCTTTGATCCGTCCAGGTACTAAACGGAAATATAAGAAATGTTATTGATCATATAATGATATGTATTTGAACTAAATAATGTTACGTATTGCAGCACGCTCCTTTACCATCAAAGTAATACTTCCAAATAAGCAAAAACAAATCATTTTTAAGGAAATGCATAAAAATCTTAATTTTGCATGAAACAATTGATTAAGAAAATGGCTTTTTATTGCATTTAATTCAAAATGTTTTTATTACCGTGTGGCTGCAGTGAGATTAAAACAAAAGCAACAATTCAACCTTGCGCCGGAACATTTACGTTAAATATAAAAATATGTTTCTTTAAATGTTTTTTCTATCATAATTAGAGCAATGTTTTTAGCTTCTTTGCGGTTTGCACCACAATGTGAAAAAGATTCTTTTTTTTGTTTCTTTCGTTTCTTTTGTTTTTAATAACTTTAAAACCAGAAATAAAAACCTTAAAAAACGATTTTATAGAAAACCAAAAAGTGTCAACAGGAGAGTAATTCCAGTCGAAAACAGTCTTTGAGCACCACTTTGTAGAGGTCCATTACAGTAATCCGTATAGCAACATGTAGCCTCCAATGGTCCATTACCATCGGGCTTCTGAAATTACCTATTTTCGAGAATAAATTTATTTTAACTTACTTTACATCTTGAAGTGCAACCCCTTATTGTAATATTCCATGGACCCTCGTCAGCAGTTGCAATTCTGAAAGAAAACGAAAGTTTAACATTTAATTTGAAACTTACGTCACGCATGAATCATTCACCCCAGCACATTCAATTTTCTCATCTTGAGTTTTATAGAAAAGATCAGGCATTCTTCCTGGTATCTCTTCTGTTATGGAATCGAGAACAGCTTTGTTGAAAGTGGCTTCTAAAGTAAATTTTCTTTTTTACCAATGCTTGTAAATGACATTTTTTCTTTATTTAAAAAAAAGAGTATCTCAAAATGAAATAAAGTGTAAGCATACGTGAATGACATTTGATGGCAGTGTTGGCTGAGAGAGAAATGAGGAGAAGAAACAGAGGGACCATGTTCAAATAGGCAGTTATTTTTGAGTTTGATGTTTTATAGGCATAACATTTGGCAATATTTTCATTTCATTACACATCGCTTGCAACAGCTTGGCAAATAAGTGACTAGCGTTTTGTACAGTTGGTAGTGAATAATTACACCTACGCAGACACCGTTGTTATGGTCCGTTTAACAGGAAATGATGAATTCAATGAATTTTCATATTTTTTGTGTCTACTTCAAAAAATATGAAAATCCATCGAATTTATCCTGCCTAACATACTTCGCGCAAGCTTGTAAAATGCAAAAGTAAACTGAAACAAAGAACTGCTTTAAAATCTTTTCATAATTTTTTTGTTTGTTTGAAATGTTCATAAATAATATTCTTTAAAAAGAAATTTTAGTACAATTGGCCTAATGTATTCTCAATGGGCTTCTGACCGAGTATCATATGCTTGCTTTTTGCTTGGATATTTGCAAATGACTGAAATAGTGAGTTACATTAAACAATTTTTTTCTATATCTAGAACATAAACATCTCGAACAAAACAGTCAGACATTTATTGTCTTACCCCAAACATTTGCTTCTTGTTCCGCTTAGTGAGGTCCATCATGAATCAATTTTTTCTAGAAAGCCACAATCGCGGCAGATGTTACTTTCCGTAGACTTCGATTAGCCGAGACCTAAACTGCGCCAGTTTCCATGTCAACATGATTTATAGCGACAGCGCCTGGTTGAACTCAGAACCCCGAGCCAATCTCCGCCGAGTCCCTAAACGACTTGGAACCGAGTCCATAAATGACTCGACAATCACTTTCTTCAAGAAACTGTGACGCTGATCTTTCTCCTCTTTCTTGACAGCCACAAAATAACCAAATTGCAAACACTTTTTTCAGATGGAACGGAACTTCTTTTGCCTTCTCAGAGTCCATAAATGACTCTAGTCCCGAGTTTATATATGACTCGATAACCTAAATATTTTCTTTGTCCTGCATATTTGCAATATGTGAATATGTTACTCGTCACCATTTTCAGGTATACACTATTTTTTTATTCATTACACGTTTAGACAGTCTGCAATTTCTTTATTTTTTTAGATCTTCTAATGATCAAGTGTACAGACTGCGAGGCGAAAGTGCCTGTAACATGATTGCTGGGGGTTTTTTTTCGCAAAGAAGATGAATGCGGAAATATACAAAAATAGGTTGGTTGTGTGTTTTATTCTAAAATCACAGGCTTCCAGGAATCCGCAGGCTTGACGGTTCCAGACGGCAAAACTAATAAAAGTGGAGATGAACTACTACCCTATGACCATATATTGTTAGTAAAAAAATTCATACGTGTAAATTAAGATATTGTTAAGTTGTGTAATAATATTCATTGAAGTACAAAAACCTTCTATAAATTGGTAGACATTAAAAAAGTAGTTTTCAATTGTATCAATCCATTCCAGATTTATTTGAAAGCATTGTGGCATTAAATTCACATAATCACAAAACACATTTTCGTATATAGAAATTAAAAAAAAACAGCTTCAAAAAAGACGTTTGGATTTTATGCAAAGATCAGTCATCGGATCAATACACATTGGTTGCGAAATAAAAAGAAAAAATATTTTTTAAATTTTTTTTGTTGATAAAAAAGCAATGGTTTCTTTGTGTGTGCGTGTGTGTGTGTGTATGTCTGCGCAGCCGCACATAAATTGTTTCTTTTTACGTAAACTGGTCGTTTTTATAGCTGCTAAACTAACGCGAATGTTTTACCAAATTTTAAAAGATATGTTGTATCGAATTTGCTCTTTTTTTGAATTGCTAAAATCTCATTTAAAAAATTTAATTTTTTGAAATTAAAGAAGATATTCTAAGAACACAAATGCGGTAGATGCGCTTACTTCGTTACGTTTTTTAACCATGCTAAAACACGAGCAAGCTACGAAACCGAAACCTACAATACAGCTACATTTAAAATTACATCACGTCTACGTGTGTACCAAACATCAACTGATTTATGTATTTAATTCAGTTAGTGGAACAAATGCAATTCAATGTTTTAGTTTATCTTAAAGCAATTAATCTGGGAAGAACAAAATCCGTAGAGGCTCTTGTTCCCTTACGTTTCCATTAGCTAAGAACTAAACTGCACGTGTCTCCATGTCAACGTGATTCATAACGACATCCTGCAAATTTTTGGCAAAGCGAGTCGAGAATCGGAAGCCATCTTCCACCGAGTCCCAAATGACTTGGCAGCTGAGTCCATAAATGACTCAAAACCTACAAGAAGATTCCACTATTCGACCTCACATTCAAAATTCTATCACCCCTAAATGGCTGAAATTTTTGGGTCCATAAATGACTCTGATTTTATGAAAAACCGAAACGCAGCCAATATCTAAATTCGTCGGCAATGTTGGTTTTCAAGTGGCTGCATTCAAATTGGCTTACGTTTTAGCACAACAGAAAGCACAGTTGTGTTGCTATGTCGAAGGAACAAAGAACTGTTCAAAGCTCATTGATACCCCATCCTTTGAAGGTGTAGACGGAATTTTTCTTGTGTTTTTTTCTCTGTTACCTGTTTCATTTTTCTCAAATCAACCGAACCGAGATTAATTTTTCAATTCTCTGATCTGATGGAGATTGTGGCGTGCAACGTTTTCTAAACTGACTTTGAAAAATTAAAATTACTTATGTATTTTTAAAAAAACTTATGGCTAAGACATAGGTCGCGCTTTCAAATAATCTGCACTTTTTTCTGCTAGGTTGTAAGGTACCGAAGCCAGCAAAATGTTGTGAAAGAAATCGTGAAAGACAATGATTGAATTCCCTAAACGTTATTTTTAAAATTTTAGTTTCAGATTGGAGCCACATTAAGTATTTCGGCAGCCCCTATTTGCCAGGATATATCTGGGTTCAGATATGACTCTAATCGAGTTTAAGGAAATTTAGTCTCACTATCGAAGCCGTATACTCCGTTAGCAATTGCAAATGAATGTTTAGACATAGAGTTTTATTTGATATATAAAATGTAAGCTTTGTAGATTTTTGAAAAAAAATTTCTTTCATTTCAGGCAATTGCCATCGAAATTGCTGAGAGAGATGGGATACCCAGAAAAGAAGACCCATGTACCAGGTCGATGTGTATTATAACATTAATTTGTTTGCATCTTAGAGACATAATAAAACTAAATGCTATTTACACGAATGTTGCATAGTAGTGGTTTACTTGGGGTCTCTTTGAAGTAAGCACTAGCTTCCATTTATCTGGCACTGCTTTCTTAAATGGTCGAAATGGTAAATAAATTGTTAAATACGGTCATATAACACCGGAAATACGTTACGCTAACATGAATGTTTGAAAAAAGTAAAACAGCAGTGCAATCAAATTTACTAGTTGGTAAAAACATTTGTGTTTGTAAATGAATGTAAATATGTGGTGAGTACTCGTTCAAACGTTTCAGCTACATTCAAATTTCCACCTCGTATATAATTTTCCACAATTTGGCAGAGGCGCTGGTTTCCGTACGTTTCCATTAGCCAAAACCTAAACTGCACCTGTCTCCATGTCAACGTGATTTAGAACGACACCCTGCAAATTTCGGGGCACTTGGTGAGCCGAGACTAGTCAGCCATTCTTCGCTGAGTCTCTACATGGCTTGGCAGCTGAGTCCATAAATGACTCAAAATGTACCACATCATTCGAACTTGCCTCATAGGCTCTACAATTAATATTCGATCAGTCCCTAAATGACTGGCAATCTCTGGGTGCATAAATTACTCAGAAATCATATCTACCAATGGAACCGCACCATAAATTGACGTCAAGAATTCAAAGATCATGATGAATGTCACCAATGAGCACTGTAATTTTAAAGTAGGATTTTAAGATGTTGCAGTTTTTTGTTGAAAAACACAGTTACCATGTGAGGAATACAGAAGCACGATAAATATATTTCAAAAAGGATATTCAAGGTTGAAATGGTTCAATGAATTTGAATGCGATGAACCCAAAAGAGCCGTTTGTGTTCCCGAAAGGTAAACATTTTTATCTAAGCCGTTCACATCTTTATTTAGTGAAGCACAAATCTTCTCTTTCTCCATGAATATACCTATAATTAAATGTTTTTTAAAAGGTAGGTGTCTCTAGATTACTTGGTTGTTGAATGCATAAAATACACAAACCCTAAATACTAAATGTTTGTAATTTTCGGCCGTCAAACCTATTTTGGAATATTTAAGAATAAAAAATATTTGCCTTTTAAGGTTTCAAACTCTAACTTTAGGTCAACTTTCAGGTCCCAAAGACTAGCGACATATTATCATTCAATCTAACTGACGAATTGAACAAGGAAGCAATTTTTAAATATAAATAATTATTTGTGAATTCTTATAAATTGTTTCTTTTTGAAGGAATTGGTTTTGTTTTAATTCAGAACCTATAACTAAAAGAAAAAAAAATCTCTCAGGTAACAACTAAGATTCTCTAAGTGAAACACAACACTGGGGCACATTTCAACAGATTTTTCTATTGAAGTATTTGATAGAAATCCCTTTAGATTTTTTATGTCTCAGTGTGACCAAGATATGAATGTTTGGAAAAAATAAACTCAGACAATCTTTAGCGACACTTTAAGCAAAAAAAAATACTACTTTTGAAACATCGAACAAATATTTTTTATAGCTTTTTTGTAAACTTTTTCTCACTTACAAAATACAAAGTAAACCAATCTAATCTAACGAATGACTAACTTGAATGTTTGAAATGTCAAAATCATAAAATTTTTAATGAACAAATTGTTCCTTCTAAAACAAGTATTACTGCATATGTAACCAATGAAACCAAAAAGAAACAAAAGTAAGCTACACTTCAATTTTAGATAATTTAATATATATATCGTTTGATAAAATCCCTATAGACTTTTTTTGGTCTCAGTGTGACCCAGATATATATGGTAAGAGAAAAATATATCTACAATTGAGCAAAGTAGCTTTCGAAACATAGAAATAATGCAATCGTTAGCTTTTTTATTTACTTCAGGCTTAATTTTAAGTTTGTATGAAAGGGTTTTAAAAAAGCAATATAACAATCTTATGAAAAACTTAAAATTTTCGCAAACACATTTTGTCTACTCCAAAACAAATGCGCTATGGTAAAATGTCTATGACAGCAGTTTGAAGAGCAGCATTGAAATAACTTTGAAAAAAATGGACTGCGATTGGAAAATAATATGTGTATGCTTTACAATAAGACAAAATATTCAGCACACCCGCTTGTAGCTAACCAACCAAAGAGACTTTGTCTATAACAGAATAACGATAATTTGAAACTTCGAAATGATAAAATATTTAATAAATATTATTTCTTTTAAAAGAAATAACGTGAAACATCGTGAGTGATTTAAAGAAGCGCACGTAATGTGAGCTTTTTGCCAACACCTGCGCCATTGTCGCATAAGATTTATAGAAATCGGGGAGCAAATTCAAGGGCGGATCGCAAATTAGCGTGCGGAAGTCGGTCGGTCAGCACTAGGTGTAGACGGATCGTAAACCTTATTTTCTGTTCAAAATGGAGAACCAAGTTCTCCTTTATGTTCCCTATGCAGCCCTAATGGCTTCGATACTGTGGAATGCGCGCACTATGGTATGTTTCTTATTTGGGTTGCATGCTGATGCCTTCAACGTTTTAGCCCACTGAACAACTGGTGTCAAAAGTTTTTCCTCGGGATAATTGTTTTGATTCTTTTCAATTTTGTGCAAGTATCTTCATTTTCGATGAAAAGTAAGTAGATCCTCATGCAGCATTAACGAAATTTGCAGTATTCCGACACATGCTCGTTTGAATCTTCAAAAGGAGGATATTAACCACGAGAAATTACTTACTGTGGACATTACCTATTATCCAAAAAAACAGCAAGTTTCCATGTCTTGTTCAGATGGAATACAAACTGTTTCATCAACAGCTTCTTATATTCCTTACATAAAGAAGAAACTCATGAAACTAGAAACAATATTTATGCAAGAATATAGGCGTTGGACAGTAAGTTTTTTTGGTTTAGACAGAATAGTTATTTTAGGTTATTGTGAACATTCCGGCACACCAATTATCTAAAGATGATCTTCCTAGGATCAATTTAGACTTTTTGCCCAACCCCATGTGCTCCATAACTTCAGATAACCTACCCACCGCCGTGAAATTCATACGAAAAAAAGAAATTTATGGATTAGATATTTACGGTAAACTGATGATTCCGAATTCAACAGTATGATAAAATTGTCATGTATGCAAAGAATTTTTTTTTTTGAGTTTTTATTAATGTTTATTCTCTCGTTTTTATTGATGTTTGCATGTGATTTATGTTTAATAAAAGTGGAAACATTCGACAAATGGAAAATGAATGACGGACTCATTGATGACTATGTTGCAAATGAAAAAGCTCTTCATTTTCAATGTAAAATTGAAAATGAAACAAAGTTAATAGAAACGTTGGTTACTTCACTCCATTCAATCGTTGTTTTGTGATGGCATTACTGAAAATTGGAAAATCTATGTGAACTTAAAGGGTAAAAAACTAATTTAGTACGTGTATTTTATATTTAATATAACATTGTTTTTGAAAGTGGAAAGTTGTTAAAAAAGTTGTCGCGGAAGTTTATGCTTCGTCAACAGTTTTTGTTCATTGGGTTGAATGGATCGTTAAACTCGGCACAATTTACAGAAACAATAAGCTTTTTTTAAAAATTGAAACCTTATTTTAGATAATTCTTAATATTCCGAGAACTGAAATCGCCGCTAAAATCACGTTATCAACCAAAAAACGATTTTAACAATTTTTAAGGGAACCATATGGAAGGAAATGGTTGATCATAGGAAAAAATTCGCTTTTAGATCAGCTATCAACTTTAAAATTAAGCAAAACAAAAAAATGAAAAATGGTTGTAACGCGGGCAATTTAGTGTTTTTGCGCACGTACTTAACCCGAATCACTTTTCAGATAAAGAAGTTTGTAAATGAAGTCAAAACAAAATATCTATGTTTTCACTACGAAAACGTATAATTAAATTTTTTTAAAATGAGTTTTTTGGACTTTCATCGCCAAAGTCTTGCTGAATTTACTGCGAACTGGCGAAATTTCATAATAATGATAAAATTTGCAGCAAGTATTGGAATATAATGTGCAACCGTCTTCTGTTATGGCTTGTTTGAGCATTTTACTGAGTATCACATAGACAACTATGAAGATTAAAATTGCTTAGAGTGTTGATACAGTGGAATCATGTGGCTGAAACGGACGATTACAAATTGTAAACGCAAAAACACTAAATTTGTAAACCTAATAGAATAATTTGGTGGAATCCGTTGAAGAAAAACCAAAATAAGGAAAACAGGGAGTGGGTTGGTGAAATTTTCCGCGTCAGTCACGTATCTCTCACGCCATCTTTGTAACTGCACCATTAGCCGCACCTGTGTCCATTATAAAGTGATTAATAGCCAAAGATCTTCCATGGTTAACGCCACCTGTAAGATTCATTCGGAAGCCATTCGCCACTGACTCCCTAGATGACTCGGTCGATGAGTGCATAAATCACTCAAAACCATACCACCTTCAACAACTACTCCCGACTTAGATTGCTTTGTTTTCTATCAGGTAACCAAATTACTTTTGTCATAAAGTTGCCTGATTATTAAATAGTGAACTTTACATTTTGCCCAAAACAGTTTTTCCAGGTTTTTTTTGATAGATTGGCATGTCATCGTACGTAGTACGTTTTTCCTCACTTATAGGTACATACTACAACCCAGATTTTACTTGCACAGTTTTTTGAAGTATTAACGTTCAGAACGCTCACGATGGACTGATGTTTTTAGATGTTTACGTCGTCGTTTTTTCCACACTAATCCACTGTTTCAAAGTTTTTCTTAACTTTCTGGTGTTTAAAATTGAGGAATTTTGTTGCCTTTTGTTTTCTCACTTTCGGTGCCATTCTATATTTTTGCGTAATATTTTTTCTGTGAATGTTTCAAACAACAACTGTATTTCTTC
The DNA here is from genome assembly GCA_022343465.1 of Oscheius sp. G VE-2021. Lineage (NCBI taxonomy): Eukaryota > Metazoa > Nematoda > Chromadorea > Rhabditida > Rhabditidae > Oscheius > Oscheius sp. G VE-2021. The sequence goes on from JAJQXH010000048.1 coordinate 160,967, forward strand.
TGAATTTCTTTTTCTTAGTGGGGTTTATCTGCTGGTTTCACGTTTATTCTCGAATCTACTGGAAGATCTTCCTTCTGTTGTCGTAAGGCTGGCTTCCTCCATTGCTGGCCCTGTAGGTCTGGTATTGCTTGGCCTGGGCAGCCTGGGCTCCTCCTCCCTGAACCTGAGCTGAGCCGCCTCCTCTACCAGGGCACTTGCAGTAGTTGGCATCCTCTCCAGGGGTTCCCTAAAATACTTTTTAGCCTGCTTGACTCATAAAAACAAACGTCATTTCCAGGAGATCCGGGGAATCCAGAGTGTCCTGGAGCTCCGACAGGTCCGGGTGGTCCAACTGGTCCAGGAATTCCCTGACCTCCCTGTCCTCCGTCGCGTCCTCCATATCCGGGCTGACCACGGGCTCCAGTCTCTCCGTTGGGTCCCTTGTCTCCAGAAGACCCCTTCTGTCCACGGACTCCGTTGGAGCCAGGACCTCCCTTGTCTCCCATTTTTCCGGGGGGTCCGTCGCCTCCACGCTCTCCGGGTGGTCCAGGGGCTCCGGATTGGCCAGGGCGGCCAGGGTTTCCATCGCCTCCGGGGAGTCCCTAAATTTGTTTCATTGTATTTTTCAAAATTGGATCTCATATGGTGTTTCCCAATTATTGGGGAAATCATAAGAAGATAAGGTTATTTTGAAAATGAAACTTTGAATTTAAATAAATATGAGAATTTTAATTTTCTAGGATGTTTTTACAAATTCTTATCACATGGCTGCTGATATTCGTAATCAAAATGTTTTACAGTTTAGGTTTTCTTAATATTGTTTTAACAAAAAGTGTATTCGAGAAAATTACATACTTCTAGTAAAGTTTAACTTTGTTCTATTTTCTTTCAAAAAATATTTCGAACTTTTCAGCATTTTACTTTATTTTCTATATTTTTAAATTGTTGTTTTTGAAGTTTATCTGATTTTCAATGTTTCGCAATATTTCTAAAACAACTTAGAGTGAGACTATTTCAGTAGACGAATCTAGTGGTAAAAATAAAACAAGTTATATTACTTTCAAGCAAATTCAAATAACTACCCGCAAATGAGGATTTTCCTGTTACGGAATGTTTCAAAAGTTCCCTTATAGTTTTATGCCAATCTTTCATCAATGCATCGTCGATTTTCGATTACATTTTTAAAAAAGGCTTGTGGTTACGCATAGGTAGAAACTCTGAATGTGAAAACTCACGGGTGGTCCCATCTCTCCCATGCCTCCTGGGTAGCCTGGCTGTCCAGCAGGGCCGGGTGGGCACTGTCTGCACTGCTGACGACCCTCGTGCTGAGGTGGAGGCACGTTTCCAGGAAGACCGGGCTGGCCCGGCTCTCCAGGGGCTCCTATACAAAGGATTGGAATGTTAACTGAATTACTCACCATTTTCTCCATCGAGTCCGTTCAGTCCAGGACGGCCCTTAGGACCTCCGGGGCAGACGTTCATGTGATCGCATTCTGGAAATTAATCTTTAGCCTTTTTAAAGGGATTTTAGCTGTTTGATTAATTGAAACCGGGAAACTTCGATATGGTTTGAAAACTGCAGAATTATTGCGATTGGGGCAGACTTAGTGATTTTTCTCGATTTACAAAAAAAGTAGAACTTTCAAATAACCTTTTTATGAGTATAAACGACCCTAGCATTAAATGAAACATTAGAAAATTGAATAATGGGAATGAGCTATTCAAATACTATTCTTTTATGTATTTTTTAATTGCTGGAGGCAAGAATGATCACAATTTTTTTGTATTGAAACAAACTATGGGCTCGTTGAATCATTCAAATGATGCTCAAATTTAAAAGTAAAAAGGTTTTTTTTAAACTTTTACAGTTTTGATCATAACCTAATTGGAAAGTGAATATGGAGCACTATAGATTCGGACCGTTATGAAACTAGTCAAAAACTAAAAACCTTGATGTGACTTTCAAGAGAAAAAAATCTCAATTTTAGTAATTGTAGCGAGCCAACTTCATAAATTTAACAGTTTTCTTAAATTTAAACCTTTTCTATGGAGAATGATGTATTTTCAATTTTGAACGTGAATTGGCGATCTGAATAAAAGTCTACGCCCTTTTAAAAACTCTTTTAAAAACTTACGGCATCCTGGAGGTGTAGCCTGTCTCCTAGTTCGAGGATGAGTCTTCCTGAGGTCATGGAGCTCGACGCGGATAATCTGCTCCATCGCTTGGAATTCCTTCTCGTGCGTCTGAAAATGGGTTCCAGTTTTTATGAATTGACACATTTTGTAATGCGTAAACAACGTCCGGACGAAGTAGTTATAGGAATCTTAAAATAATTTGATGAAACATACAAGTGAAAGAGTATAGGTTTTCACATTGTTGTTTGTGCCTTAGGGAGTTTTGGATACCTTCAGAGATGCTCTGACGTTGTCGAGACGCATGATCATCATCGGAACACATAGAAGTGACAGGGCGATCACAGTAGCCGAGCCAGCTATCGATATGAAACTCACACAACGGGCCGTGTCCTCACCCATCCCTTAAAATGATTGATTAATATATCAGTCGCGGAAAATAAGTAAAGTAAAGAAATTTAAAAAGATTCTCCGAGGATTATTTCGTGGATAAAAGAAAATAACTTTTTTGGGTTTAAGGGTTAGTTTTCATTACTCAACATCGAAAAAAGATTAATTATGAGAGTGATAAATTCATATGTCATATTCAAAATGACCACTGATCATATGCTAATGAGCCCCTTTGTGAAATGACGTTGCTTGTAGTGGTTTTGGGAAAAGTTATCAAACTGGAATGGGCGAATTAGCATAATTTTGATTTTCATTTTTTGATTTTCATTTTGACAAGGGGGCTGATGGTCCGTTTAACTTGCAAGATTAAAATTGAAAATCGTGTATACAGCAAATAGAATAAATTATTGACATTTTCAGCGAACGAATTACTAGTAGAGCTTTTCCCAAACCTATACATAAGATTAGAACAGCCAGGCCAACTGCAACAATAAGCGTAAAATTGTTTTTTTTTAAATTTTCACAGAATAATGTGGAGGCAGACGTTTCAAATTAATTATTATTTGCAATGGCGCCTTAGTTTTGAAAAGGGTAGTATAGTGAAACTTTTAAGCTGAGAATTGGCCTTTCAGCATGCAATATCGCCTATTTAAACGCTGAAATACACTGTGCAGATGAAACACAAAGTTAAGGTAAAATGGCTTCAGATAAAATCCGCCATAACAGCAAATAAGACGGCTGTTGCGTAGTTTTCTTTTTGCTGTTTATATAGGAGTAGATCCAGATCTGTGGCAGAGATACCATCACAGAAACTGGTCATCCGTCGCCCATTAGCAGTTGGTCACGGCGGTGTTACAGAGACCCTGCGCTGCGACCACAAACAATATGTAGTACAAAAGCAGAATAGAAAAAAATAACCAAAGGGAAATGTTTATACAGGTTTTAAATATATCTAGTACAATGTTTCAGCTCAGCCATAAGTGAAATTTATTCGCCTGCCAATACTCTGCTTCAACGCGAGAGCTTCACTTTTCAACTGTTTCGTGTTGATGTATTCAAGTCTAACCGAACGCGAACGGCCAAAATCAACAAAAGGAGCGTACTTGCATTTTCTCTATTTGATTGTACGGCTACCACCAAAATCCAAATCTAACAACTTCTCCTAGTAGATGATTTTTTATGGTTTCGAAAGCAGAAAAAAAACCTAAGAAAACTAAAACTTTGATATTGTGAACAATCTTAAAATTTGCTCATTAAAATTATTCTGAAGTACAACACAATGTTTCACCAAAGCGACAACCAAGTTTTCTTTTTTCCTCTGAAATTCTTTATTTGCAGTCAACATATGCAGAAACATCCGCTTTGAAACAATTGGCGGCAAGTTTATCCAAAGAATGGTGTTCATTCAAAAGAAAGATTGCCCAGCGATCATCAGAGCCAATCCAAAGATTGCAAAACTGCCAGCTCCATTGCAATAGTCAGTGTCACAACAAGTGAGATTTCTATACTTATGATCCAGTATAAGATCCTAAAAATACATTTTCAATGTTGTAAGGAAATCTTACATCGCAAGAGTAGGAACTGCATCCCTTCATCATGAGGAAGTCATAATTGGACGCTCTGAAAAAAATATATCTAAATGATTTATTTAAAATGTAAAATCGGTAAGTATTTCGGCGTTGGATTCAAAAGCTTAGCTTAAACTCACGTCATACAGGTGTCATTTTTGCCAGTGCACTCCATTTTCTCCATTTGGCTCTTGAGGATAAATTCCTTTTGACCGGTTACGTCTTCGCCCAGAAAACTTCCGAGAACTGTGTTGTTGGCAACCATTTCTAAAACAGTGTTTTCAGTATTTCTAAATTTAAAAGAAACAGCGAAAGGATTTATTGCAATTTCATAAATGTAGGATTTCGAAATCTTTCATTTGTCAGAGAGCTGATAAACTACTGACTGTCCTATTTTCACTGTTGTCACATCATTCCTCCTTAACATTTTTTTCAATTTCACAACATTTTGTACTCACTCTCAGCAATAGCATTTTCTTTCTTCTCGAAATAAAAAGTGACAAAAAAATCCCAAAAATCATGTTTTCTAAAACATTAAAAAAATTTCTTAACTTTTTTATTTCAATGTTTCGAAACATCCTTAGAAAAGCATGTATTTGAATGTCACTTTTGGTTCCTCGAATAGTTTATCGTTTCGGTATTGTTTCAATTTCTGACTTTGTCAAATTATTGCTGTGTTTAAATTTTGTACTTAATGTTTTTTTATTTTAACATATTTATTGCGTACGACCACCACTCGCAGTCAAATTTTCGAAATAAAATTTGCACGCTCGCAAACATATGGTTTCAATTATGAAACCTAAGGTAATTTCAATGTTTTGGGACATTCTCAGAAAGGCAAGTATTTGTAGCCTAACCGGTGAGTTCATCGAGAGGTTAAAAAATTATATAGGTTGCAAGGTGATAATCCACCAGGTCAATTATCCATTGTTGGCATACTGTATGACTTTGCGTTTTTGCCACATCATTCCTGTGTTTGTTTAAATGTTGAACTTAAAATTTCGCAGTTTTACAATGAAACATTTTATAGCTTTCGTGTAATATACTCAGTGAACTCTCAAGCATGCAAAAATCACGTTTTCAAATTTGAAACATAAGATCGTTTCCATGTTTTGAAAAATCCTTAGAAAAGCATGTATTTGCATTTGACTGCTAAGTTCCTCGATGAATACAAAAATTATAAATGTTACAAAATAAACTCACGTGCATAACACCTGAGAGCAGAGGCTCCCGTGAATGAAGAAACGGCCAACAGAGCAATAGTGAAGAACTGCATCGCACAATTGAAAACCCTTGTTGGGGCGCTGTCTTTTGAAGCCCCAAAGTTTACCTTTCTTTCAAAACAGCTGAGTAACGGTTGTTTTTAATGACTCCTCCAAGTGAGAAGTAGGTTCACAACAACATTGATGAGTGTACAACTATTATTTATTCTTGCCAAGAAGACTATTTTTATTATACGGAAAATAAGTATGTAGGAAATAACGTCAAACATGTGAAGACCAAACCAAACTAGGCAAGATGAAACAGTCAAAACCAAATTAATGACAAATCAATCACATGACACATTTTGGTAACTGTATTTAGTATCACTGTAACATGTAATTGAAGAAAAGATCAAAGTAGCCTTACCTTACCATTATATTTTCATATTGCCCAATATTTCAACTATGAACCTTCAAATCATTAGTTTTTATTTACATGACATTAAATTTCACGCTCAACAATTGAATAGCGATTGTTTTAATACGCTCTGCAAGATGAGACGTTGGTTCACGGCGGCCACAATGGACCATGAGTGTACAAGTTGTATGTGATTGGAAAACATTTTTTTAAACTTGGAAACTATATACATCATAATATGTTTGAGCCAAACTACGAAAGGTTTTTTTTTAAACTTTCTACACCATGCCTAGTATTAACTAATTTTCTTTGTCTATTTGATATAAATCTAAAACACTAAAACGCAAAATTTTATTTGAAACAATTTTCACAAAACTGTCAATTTGAAAATTAGGATTAACTGGTTATTTGCATACTTTTCGGTTTAATCCCTAAAATTAGAATTTTTCATTTTAACTTTTCTTGCCATTCCTTTCATTTCTCTCCTCTCATGCGGTCGTTCGCCCTTTTTCTTCTCAGTTTCGGTTTAAAAAATGTGCATTTCACTAATTTTCCTCACTTTTCAGGGCTCCTCCCGTCAGTTCAGTCTTCTACATGTAACTTTTTACATTGTTCGCGTTGAAAAAATTCATTTAGGTCAAATTTCCACCGAAAGTGAAGCTAATGACTTTGACTTTGTGTATTCGAGCTGTCTAGACAAAACAGAGGTTTTCACGTTTCTGAATTATAAAAGAAATGTTTTCAGGTGAATAATTCGTATCCTTTGAACTTTTCGAGTGTCGTTGATGAGCAAAAGTTGAATTCATTCTTGCTGAACAAGGAGGCCATATATGGAGGGGTTCTCATAATGCATTCCACTGAAATCAAGAGGCTTCACTTTCCGAAATTGAAAGTTATCGGAGCTGTGAAAGGTTAGAGAACGAAAAATTGAGTTAATCTTATTACTTTTCATAGAAAGTATTTATTTTTATTTTTTGAAGTTATAAAATAGTAAATGGTTTTTATTTTCAGTCTTTTATGTTTTTTTAACCTTTGTTTCAAAAGAAATTACACTGATTCTTTAAAGGAAAACTTTAAATTAATTAATTTTTTTCGTTTTTGATTTTTGCAGTAAGCACCAGAACTGAAAATGCTGCCGGAACTAATTTTTGCCATTTAAACGAAACATCCAAAAAATGTAAAAATTTGCATAAATTGACAAATACAATTTTCGCATTACGCTTACATGTTATTAAACAAAAAAAAATTTCAAAGTATATTTCAAAACAAATGTTTAAACAATTATGTGTTAAATATGATAAAATCGTTTTTAATACGGAATTTCTGTTCTCACTCCAGTATTTATGTCAAAAAACCATTTGCAAAAACAAAGCAACATCCAAATAAGTTACACAAAATTTTTAAAATAATGAACCTCCGGTATCTTCAATTTACTTTTCAGGAAACTACTCCCTTCAAATAATCGGCAATCTCAATCTGAAGGACCTCTTCTTCTTTGCGGGACCCATTTTTGAGGGTTCAGTCATTGTCAGGTACCCAGTACATTATATAAACCTCAATAATTACAATTTTCAGAGGAAATCGATATCTCAGTCTGAAATCAATCACTAGACTCAGGATTCTTTTCGGTGGTAATGCACATTGTGAGCTTCAAGAATTCCACGGTAATCGTGCTCCAATTCTAAAATTGTAATGTTTCAGAATTTTTCTGCTACGCTTCGGACATTGTGGAGCACCGAATGAGAGGTTGCATGTTAGCCGTGGGAGATTTCATTTTCAACGAGAAAAATCGTAAAATTATCTAGAAAATTCAATCAATTATCGATTTATAGCGCTGCAAATCGATCATGAAGCCTCCTTCCGTTCTCTCCGGGTGGTCAAAGGAAAGATCCACGTGACTTCTTCCGAAACTATTGATATACAGCATTTCTCACAAATTGAGAATATCACATCTGACTCTGCGGGTAATTCAAAATTCAAATGTTTCAATTACATTATCGATTTTAGAACCTGCCCTATTCATATCGATTGAAGGACTACAGAAAGTCAATCTTTCCCGTCTTCACCAAATTTCATCGGCTGGTGGCAACCGACTGGAAATCAGGAATTTTACAATGAGTAGAGTGGAATATGATCAGCTGGTAGGAAGACTCGGAGGGGCAGAGGGCCTGGAAATGGAGGTTTTGGAGGAAGAGACCACCCAGGCAGCAGAAGGCGAAACAAAAGGTAAGTTTTACTGATAAATGTTTGATTGGCTAAAAATACGTTATTAAAAATTTAAAAAGCTTAGAAATTGTGCAAATGAAAGATTTTATAGTCTAGGGGATGTTGTATCGGAACTTGAAACCCCAAACATTGAAGAAGAAAACGTTTTTACAAACGAAAACTTTTTTGAAAAAAAAAATACTCTGTAAATGTTATTGAGATTGATGTTTCTTAAAACTATTATTGATTTCACTAAAGGTCAATTTGTGAAAATGTGGTATTTCAAGAAAATAAAACTATCTCAGAACTTCATGAAAAAATGAACAGCACATTTTGAATAGCAGAAGCCTATCAATCAATGTTTTAAAAAATTATAAAAGTGATCAATACATTTTGAAACAGTCAACAAAGGGAAACAAGAAAATCCGCATTTCTGGTCAACTTTTGGTTGACTGAGCGCAAAGACAAAAAGCTGAGATTATTAACACTGCAACTAAATACTTCTTTATGAATTTCTTTGTAAACATTTGGTTTATATGAAATTTCTACTTTCCCAAAAATGTTTGCTACAACATTTGTTGCTAATTTAATTAAAAATTGTTCAATCCCGTGTGAAACAATAATTGTTTTCAAACTGTGTATATTGCCTTATTTGTCAAGGAATTTACATTTAAAGACAGGATTTTAGCAGTACTTATCAAATGTTTTGGGTTTATCATTTGTTAAATCCGAAAACTCCGTTTTCGTCATACAGTAATTTATAGTTTTTTAAACTCTAACACCCTATTTATTTAAATTTTCAGCTACTTTATCTGTGCATCTATGGAACTAAGTAAAACTCAATTAACTGAAAAAAAATTTAACAATTTTAAAAATTTCCCATTAGTTTCACAGTATCACCGCCAGACGAACAAGATTGCGCCGGATAGAGTAATGGATTACCAGTGGCTAAAACAGCCATCTAAAATAAATAATACAGCTTTTTATTAAAATGAATATGTGTTGCCGCCGGATTTCAGACTTTTCAAAATACTTTTTGAAAGACTGGTTCTTTGACGCAAATGGTTAGTTGCTATGCTTTGTGAGGCCAGGCAAATCAAATTACATCTCTGAAAAAAGAGAAAAGAAGGATTCCATTAGAACAACAGGTTTTGTTACACAAATCATGACAATCCGAAACGTTGAAATGCACATTGTGCAAATTTTTGAACACGACAGTTTTTTAAATGAATTATTAAAAAAAATTAAATCTATATAAGTCGCGTTTTAGATGAATGGGAGGCATCGAACGTGGTCCTCGTTTTAACCTGTGTAATTTGCTTCCTAATTATGATCCTCTCCCTCGGACTCTACATTTGCATTGCAATTAGAAGACATAAGAAACAGGTAACAAGGAACTAGTTTTGATTGGAAAATATAAATTTAGGAAAGGAATGCGAAAGCCGCAGCTCAAAAGAAGGAAGAAAAATGGAATGAGAGCCAGAAGACGTCGCAGAAGAGTTCGGGAGAGAAGACGAACGACTAGTGAAACATTGAGATACTTGAGATGAAGAAAGAAGTAACTGTTGAAATTGTGATTGGTTCCCGTCAAACTCTTGCATTACTTTATCTATAACTAATGTAAAATTCGTTTAGTCTTACTGGCCATAAAGCAACATGTTTGTGCTGTCAACTGATGTCTGTGTTTGTGAAAATTTATGAAAGGATTCTATAGCAGCCATCTGATGTATAAATCTAAATAGAAAATGCTTTTTTTTCTTTTTTATGCATTTAGTTCTTCAATAACAAGCGTAATTGTATACAATGCCGTTTTTTGTAGTCGTTTTCTCAATCGTAAAATATATTTCGACCATTATAACTGGTTCGAATTCTTAAAAAAATCACTATTGGAGTTTAAAATGTTAATTTCAAAACGTTATTTCAAGCTCCCGCCATAAAGTTCTCATGTTCACATGTCCCGAAACAGATGTCTCTCATCGAACATATTTCGAATAAAAATGCACTAAGGTAACCTCAGCAGAACAGGTGAATGACTTTTAGAAAATTTCATAATTTTCCTTTAGGCTGCTTCAAGATACACTTTGATATTAATATCAAAGTTTCTGTGTTTTGTACAAAGTTTACATTTGGTAAAATTTCATCATTTTTAATTTCAGTTGTATTCACAATTGATGAACCAAAAGGACCTCATGGAAGGATTGCGTTTTTATTGGTTTCACTGTTGCAAAATTTCTACAATTTAGCATACACAGTGAAAACGATGTTTCGTTCTTGGTGATTGTTAGTTTGTTTTCTTAATTGTGGTTGTTTTGGATGTTGAATGTTTCGCCAATTGTATAAATATTTTCAAATAATTTTCTTTTGTTCGTCTTCCCTGTTCTTGTTTTTAATGAATAATTTCTAAAGCTATTTCAAGATTATTTTTGGCGTTTCATGCTTTTTTATTTAAACTTTACATTCTAAAAAGTTCCCCAGGCGTTGGTCAGGTTGTCTCCTGGTTCCACGCTGTTGCGGCGGTTGTCGTCTTATCTGCTCTTTACGGCGCTTTGCGGACTCTCCCTAAAGCTGGCAATATCGCCAGTCGGCTGATAACGACGGCGCCGTTTCCGATTACTCCACCGTTACTCCTTTCACAATTCCACTCCACGTTTACAATTTCAGGAATTTTCCAACTTTCTTCGACTGAATGGTTTTCATCGGGAGCGGAGTTTCCATCGAGCAGGTGCCTCCACCACCGGTGAGTTAAAAACAAATACAAACTAAGCCTCGTTGAATCAAGGCTGCAATTAGTTGGAAACAGTTTGCAGTTAGTTAAAATTTGAAGGTTCAAAATTCAAAAAAAAAGTTTGTTGTTTCCATTTTAAATTTTTTTAATATAAAAAAAATCGAAACTTTGACATTTTTGGATTCACTTTATTGACATTTTTGGATTCACTCTATGTTTCATGTTTCGCGCTTATGCAAAAACAAGTTTCCAAATTGAAGGAATGATGGTTGTAAGCTTCTTATCTCTTGCTTCTATAAATTAAATTTAAAAATACTGAATATCACATGCAAAAATAAGAATTTCTAAATAAATTGAAAAAATAAGTTTTTAGCCGTGTTATAATTATCGTTCCACACTTAATGCAATTCTTAGAGTCATTTCTGTGTTTCTAACCTTTCATAAATGCCTTTTCTTGTTCTCTTTGAAAGGCTTACTAAAATAAAACTGAGTGCCCAAGGACTTCAATTTTTTGAGTACATGAAAATCCAAAGTGATAAAAAACTTGATTATTCACGTCAATAGCCTTCTCGGACAAAGTTTTTACATGTAATTTAAACCATTCGTTCATCAGCCATTGGGTTTTTCCAAATCGTGATAATACTTTCTACTTTTTGATTTTAGAAATCCCAGTGGAATGTTGCAAATTTTTTAGAAAAAGATGTTTAAACTTAATGCTGAGTTTTCATCTCACATTGTTTACCAGACCTATTAAATGTTGCAGAACTTTTATTAAAAAACGGCTATTAAAGCATTGAATTTGTGGTCTGGATCACCAAATGAACTGTAAAATTAGAAAATGTGAAGCTTTCCTATGTAGAAATTGATTTGATTAAATTCAGTTTAGTGTTTCTCTCCAACCCGAATTGAAATAAGTTTAATCACAAGAGTCGAGCATTCAAAATCAAAAGCAACGCTAAACTTGTAAATTATCAATTGTTCATAAAAAAAACAATGGAATCAATTGGCAAAGAAGATTCATTCAAGTGTTGAAAAGCTGAATGAACTATGTAACTCGATGCGTTTGTTACCCATTTTGACAGGACCATATTTTAATAAAACCAAAGAGTTTACAGCAAATACTAAACTAATATAGACTCATACATACATAGTTTTTTAATATTCAACCAATTTCAGCTGCCAAACTAACTGCTTAAAAATTGTTGCCAATAATGTTTTTTATTGGATTTATTTGTTGTGTTTTGGTCCTATGGAAACTGAGTGAACTAATTTTACCCGAAAATATTTAGCAACGCAATGAAACATTCAAAATCGACAACTTTGCTATTGTTAAAAAAAACGTTAAAAACAAGTAATTTTTAATATAAGGAGTGGGAAATATACAATATTTCGGTTAACACTGAGGCAAATTGTTCTATACTATTCTTATTTTTCAGATTTGAAATTATATGTTAGTTTTTCGTGAACTTACTAATTTATATTTACTATGAGGTAATTAGGAAGATCGTGAAACATTAGACAAATAAAAGTTGCGCCGAAAAACAAAAAAAAATTCAAAAACCAAAAATTCAAAAAAAAATTCATATAAGAATGTTAAACAGTGGAAGTCATAAAATATTTTACATTTTAAACCGTGAGGTCCCAGATCTAGAAATTGGATTTTATTTATTATTTTAGTCATTCCTGAATCTACTGATGTAAACAAAAACAAAATGGATTATGGTGGGATCGAAACATTCAACCACTTTGAAATTGTGAACATTGAATTTCGTGGTGTTAAACAGTGGGGGAAAATAAACAGTAAACTAAAAATAAGAAGCACTAGAATTTGCTGTTGTTTCAATCATACACGTTTAAATTTGTGTTTAATATGTTTAAATTTGACATCTATCTATTCAGTAGCCTCCATCTATGAGCTGTGGGCCTAATCAGCCGCTGTGATTCTTTGTAAAAACAATTTATCAACATTCATTTACTTCTTCTTTCTACAATAGAGCCTACTTTGCCGTGTGACGTTTCCCTTCGCTTCCCGTGTGTTTCATGTGTTTGACCGTGTTCCGTCCTTTCGAACGACGTTCCTTTCACACATGACGCCTCGACAAATAACGAAGCCTCGGGTTGAAATTGTTTATGAGTGAAATGCCATCGATTCGCTGATAAGGCGAGACGACCCACCGCTTTTCCTAAGCAGCTTGTTCCCGCCGACTTGTTTTCTTTCTTTTGTGTTCCACCCCAGAAACACTGGATTGACTCATTTGCGGGGGCCGAGGGTGGAATAAGAAGTCTTATCTTTTGCAAGGAGAGATCACTATTAATCACACTTCTAATCAGACTCCTAAGCACTTTTTCGAATGTGACGCACTTTTGCGGGCGGGGTGGGGACATTTCAATTTTGAGGCAGTGGTGTTTGACTAGAACACGTGCATGTTTTAACTTACAAGCAAAACTAAAACGTTGCGAGGCCATGCAGTGTCAAGTCCGGAATTCAATAGTGATTGAAATTTGAATCTAAATCTTTGTCTTTGTTAGCGAATTTTATTGACACATCACTTCACTTTTTCAGTAAATCTACTGTGATTAACTGAAATGGTTGCACGGTTTAATTGAAGCACACAGAATTCCACTTATCTCTATGGATACTTAAGTGACACATATGTGATGATGGAATTTCGCGGGAAAATTGTTTGAACTGGCTTTGCTCAACGGAAAAATGTATATTTTTATTATTTATTCTGAATATAAATGTAAACAAAGCCTTGCTTATAAAAAATGGTCATTTTCGAAAACAAACAAATGATTATGCAAATGTTTCAACCAATTCTCAGTATGCAGTGTTGCATACTTTATACTAAGGTCACTTTTTCTTGTATGACTCTAATCCCTTGTGAACGAAATCCATCAAAAATTGCTTTCCTATGGAAATTTGAAAAGTCACTTTATTCATGTTTATTTATGTTCTATTTTCAGAAAATGGACGAGGTGCGTCGTGAACTCGACGCGGCCATGTTGCAGGCGAAGAAGTACTGCATCAACAACGCCAGGGAACAGGTAAGGAAACAATTTGAAAATGCAGTTTGTAACAGCAATTTGGTCACGTGCTCACGTTCGTCAATTCACAATAAAAATGAAACATTCACAGGAACTAAATTACTCTTTGTTGAAAAGAGGATTTTTGCATATTGTGCATGTACACACTAATGTTTGTCTTTGAACTACATATTGCTACTGATTGCAATAAGTTGATTTGCCAGGCAAGTGAAACTTTCATGTAAACCAAAAAGATCAAATTGTTTTTTGTTGTTGTTGGAAAAATCACGTTTCATCAATTCAATTACTGGAAAACGACCCGCAAATGACATTTATTTTCATAAATTTAGAAACAGCTGAAATAACTTAATTTTAGTATAAAAACATTTGAGAATATGGTTGTGGAGAACAGTTGAGAAGAAATTGAAAAAAAAAGCAACTTTGTGGAAACCACTAATTTTCATATTAAATTTTTTCACCGACATTACAGCTCAAATATTGTTGTGAACTGAATTTTTTTTATTCACAGTATAGATGTACCATTCGCATGAACTAAAATATTTATTTGTTGGAAACCAAACATTTAATTTTGTGCCTCTAGACCACATAATGTTGATGTTTTCAACATGGTTCTTTACCATATAAGTGAAACTTTCATGTAAAATTTGAAATTTTTGAATCCATTCCTCAAAAATGAACATTAATCTTTGTGTAAAATATTAAAATACGTTTATACGGCCACGATGGGAACAATTATATTTTATCTGTTTTTGTTGTTAATCGCCAATGTAAATGACATCCTTTCCATATTCTTCAAACCCTTGAAATCAGTTTTATTTTGGTCTTTTTTTTAAACTAATTTTCCATTTACTAGCAAACAACCTGAAATATTTAAATTTTTCCACGTTCAGTTCCACGCATCAGTTGTTTTAAAAAGAAATTTGTTTATTTGCTTTGCAACTCTAACCTTTGAATAAGCAAAAATGATATTGTCTTGAAAAATTGGCTAACTATTCATGAATCTTGGATGGGGGAAATTATACAATATAATTTGAATGAAGACTGTTTTAGCATTCATCCGAGGATGCCCCTGTAAAGCGCTACATCTTCGCTTCAACTGTAATGAGGAATGACCGTTTCTTCAGCTTGGTAAGTTTTTAATGTTTGTTTGTTGTAGAGATTTCTCCTTTCAAAACGTCGACCCTAAAATTAGAACTGAAAAGGATAATTCCTGATTTCAGCATTCCGGAAGGAGAAGTCGCTCTCTGACCAGAGTTTACATCGAGGAGCGGGAGGCTCGTTCGGTTTGGGAAATTTAAATTTAAATAAAATCGAATCTTCAGAAATCGGCTGTTCCATCACTTCCGAAGAAGAATGGCTTCTCAGAAGAAGATCATGAGTGGGTTAAATATGCTAGAGAAAACCAAACGCAACTTTATTTTGCATGATTTTGCGTATGTTGTCTGATCGTGAGTATTCATTTTTTTAGTTTTCAAGAATCCGTTCTTTAGCCGAAAAATTAATCAATTATAGCAATATAAAAAATTGGCTATCAAAATAGGCGATCAATTGATACCACTTTATTATACGGCTAATTTTCATTTTTTTTCACAGTTCCGGTACGCCATCGTTTCGGGACCCGTATAAACAATCAGTTGTAATTGGACTAAAATGATTTATTGATTACATTGGTTCATTCGGTTCAATCGTCTAACATTAATTTTTTGAAGACCCCGAAGCACTATTCTCTAAGAAATCTTACCTTGTAAAGAAGTTGCTGCAACATTCATGTAAAACACAAATAATAAGTTTTTTGTTAATAACTAAAAAAAATCATTTTCCGAGAAAAGGGGCTTGGCGCTCTTCCGAAAAAATATTATTATGTTGTTATAAACATTTAAAAAATAAAATAAAAAACAATAATATTGAGCTACAAATTGATACCACTTTGTTCCATAGCTAATATTCATTTTTTGCAAAACTCGGGGCCTATATAAACAATCAGTTGTAATTTCAAGGTGATCTATCGATTGCATCGGCTATCGCTTGATTCGGTTTATGTTTTAGCGAGAATCTACCACGAAACACTACCACTTCAAAATTCTTAGCTTGTAAAGAAAGAGCTGCAACTTTCAAGTTACGCAAATTTGAAGAAAAAAACTAAGTGCCACATTACTTGATTATCCCTTTACAAAAACAAATTATCCCTTTACAAAAACAGTTTATTTAAATCGTAGCTATAAAACAATTTTCAGGGACGGTTCCCTTCGCCTGGAGCTTCACGAAACCATCGAAGGCCGAAGGGCTGACATCATCGAGGATGACGTCACCACTGTCACCGAGTTGGAGAAGAATCTTCCATTCGAATACCATCAATGGGAGCACGAGATCAGCATCCAAAGAAATGTTAGTTATAATTTTCCTCAATTTCCGGCCCAGCCAAAAAAGAAATGACGCTTCCTTTTGGTTCACTTACAACCCTCTCTTTTGAAACCGGCGCCACCATTAAAATTGCCAACATTCCGTGGCTATCAGGCAGTTTGGCTGTTTGTATTGTATGGCTGTTTTGACCCGTTCTGGCACACATTGCTGTGAATTTTCGATTTTTCAATGCTAAGCTGGCTTTTTGGGCAAAATGTTTGTTTTAGTGATTTTGAATGTTTCACAACCGCTGCTTTAAAAATGTTATAGTTAGAAAAGACAGTATGTCAGAATCGATATGAACAAACTTACATTTGGCGAAAAACAGCTCAACATTTCCTAATGTTTTTTTGTAAATTGCCACTTTAAAGACATTTAATGCGGTTGCGAGATTTTAAATGTTTCAAAACCATTTTTTTAAATGTTTCAAAACCAATAGGGTGATAGTGTCAAATAACAATATGGTCATGTTAAGTGATGGAACGTTATTTTGTTGTTGAAGCATACGTTTTTTTTTCTATTTTTAGTCCTAAATGATTTATGCAAATTATTTTTATCATTCAACTGTTTTATTCTCTTATCTATAATGTTGTGTTCCCCATTTTTTTACTGTTGCAGGTAAACTCTGTTGCTAAAAATCAAACTTTTCCAGGAACCAGAGCCAAACACTCTCGCAACCGTCTGGCGAGTGGGAGACCACTTGTTCAGCTTCGAAGAACCCTTGGATTTGAATGTGAAACTCCCCGATCAAGTTCACTACTTCTTCACAGGAGAGCATCTACCGGAAAAGTGAGTTGCTTCCTATTTCTATCCATCTGTGACTTTTGCTATTTACTTTTTTATAATCACGTGATTGTGTGAAAGTTTCAGCATAGCTCCAAGTATTTTGGCATTTTTACGGAATAATGGATCCAAGAGCCGCATTGCTTATTTGTGCGAATTTTAGGAAAAAACAACTTTGGTCTTAGTTTAATTCGGAGTTTCATAAGTTTCTTTGAAAGTTGATCGTTGGCAAACAGTTTGATTAATAGAAAATCGTGCACTTGTAGTCACAATAAGTAAAATTTAGCCTTTATCAAAGTAATTTGCTTATTTCATTAATTTTTAAGCTAATCTGTTTTTTGAGAAAACTTGAAACGAACACAAAAAATGAATTTGGAAAAAAGCTTCAGTTTATAACCTCTCCAAACTCACATGACAGTAATATTTCAATTTCAGTCAAAAATATCCGACTCTGTTAAAGTTCATTCATTTAATCATATTTGATACGGTTGTTTTCTTCTTTATCGTGCGATCATGCAAGCGTTTGAGCGCATCACCAAGTGTATCGACCTGTTTGCCCTAAGATACATTCCCGCAAAATATCGTAATTTTAACATAAAAAATCAAAAATTTCAGTATTGTTTGACTAAATTATTTCACCATTTCACTCATAAATTAAAAGATTTAGAGAGAGAAAATTAACGATGGGTCTTTTCCAATTGTGATGAAAAAAACAGTAAAATCTTTTGTTTTATACCCAAATTTTCTATCTTCACGCATCAGGTAATTTATAGGGATAGCACCATACTAGCAACATGTTTTGTTAGCATATTTATACATTTTTTTGAAATATTTAAAAATAAGAATTGCATGTTTTGCATGAATGTTACAATTCAAATCTAAAAATTGTTCAATTCATAATTACTGATTCGTGCATATTTGTTTTTCAACTTTTCATAAAATTTAAATGTAAATTGTATGAAAACATCTCCTTCTGCAGTGACTGCGTCATAAACGAAACTGGCAAACACTGTGGGAAATTCGTGTATCGATTTCCTCGGCAAACTATCACTTCTTTTGAGGACATCTTTGCATTCCCAGCAGTCACAGCTTTACTTCTATGTACTTTTTCCAATCTAACATTGACCATATTCAACTATTTTAAAATGCAGCAAGAAAAAACAGTTTAAATAAAACAAGAACTACTTAATTGTTTATTAATATTCTTTTTATCGTTTATTTTTCGTGAGACCTAGAGTGTTGTGCCGGTTTGACAAATGGATGCGACGGACAGCTTTTGTTTTGCAATTTTTTGTAAGGCGCAAAAACGATTTGAAAGTGTACAACATAAATATTTCGGAAAACCAAATTGGAAATTTTGTTTCTCTTTTTTCTCCTGTGAGCCAATAGTCTTCTTCACTAAAATATCATTAAAAAGGCAGTATTCCATCCAAGATGAAATAATTAATTTTATGCAACATATTTGTTGTTGCTGGCATGTTTCGGAAATGTCTTAAAATTTAAGCAATGGGCAAAATCCAGTTCTAGGGAGCCTTCGTATGGTAAAAATGATGAAAAAACCGTTTGAACAATAAGTAGCTAAAAGCAGATTTTTTAAAGCAGCATCGTCAAGACTTTCGTTTAAAAGTTCGCTGTTTAGCTTTTTGAAGCTTTCAAAAGACCTAATATGTTTAACTGGGTTGAACGGCAAAGATTTTTTAAAGATCAAAATGTGTGCTAACCTTAAATTCCGTTTTCCTGATATTATAATTCATCCAACCATTTGCTTCCTGGAAAACAAGAATGTTTTTAGTTTCTTTTATCAGTTACTTTTATTTGACAGATCTGTTAAAAAAAAAATTTTCTTTTAAAGGTAAAATTATATTTTAATCCGCACGACTCAACACAATTGGTGTGGATGGAATGTTTCAAAATTGTGCTAAAGTTGAAACATGGAGAAAAAGTACGATGCGATCAGGGAAAAAAATACAAATGTATTTACGGGTACGGTAATATTGTGGGTAAAATTTACATTAAGCGATTGTATCATTTTCGCTGTTTCCAAGATGGGTTCAACTTTTTTTAAACTGTTATATTTTCGATCAACCATCTGTTGAAATCAAATAATCAGTGATTGTCAGAAACAACGGAAAATAAGGACATTTTCCGTCCCAGATGCCATAATTACTTGTATTTAATATTATTTTTCTAGTTTTTTTTAAGCAGCTGAAAATCAAAGCAGCATTCTTTTTTGAAAAAGCTTTTAAAAGTTTAAAAATAATTCTTTATTAAATTATAATACTAATTCTTTAAAAAGCGGGACGTTTCTTTTATAAAAAATTTCATGTTTCGCTGTTGCTATTTAAAGTTTTAACAAGCCGTGAAATACACTTATTTGGCGGATCGACAAAACACACAGGTGTTTCTATTTATATTTTTGAAACTGTAATGTTGAAATGTTTCAAATTTATCGTAAAACTGCAACATTTTACTGCCATTGGCATACAGCAAAAATGTAATATTTATAGTTCTAGGGAGTTTTGGTTTAAATAAAAACATAATGCAGTTCCACTAGATTCCAGAAAAAAAGAAAAATGAAATTACTGGAAAGGGACATTTATCTAGATCGTTCGTAAAATTTACATTAAGCGATTATATCATTTTAGCTGTTTCCATGATGTGTTTTACTTTTTTTAAACTTTTTTTCTATTCGATCAACCCGAAAAATAAATGCATTTCCACTTCCAATGTTTCAGGAGACGTCTTTACACTTCGCTCCCCAATCTGAGCGTCGCTGGCCTAGTGGAGACTGCCGCCTTCGACCACTCGGCTCACAGTTTCTACGGCCACGGCTTCCGTCAGGTTGGAACCACCCATCTGTCACGAACAATGGAATCCCTGAATGAGGACCGACTTCAGCTGGGAACCAGGCCTTCTCTCAACGAGGTGGGTTCTTATGAGAATGGGGTTTGCCATATTTTTTTCTATTTTTTCAACTTTTGGGAATTTTAACGGTCTTTTTGCATCATTTTGTCACAGCCGGTTTCCAATTTAAAAATTCGTTTTTTACGGAACATTCTTTTTTTAACGTTTTGAGTGACATAGCTACTTTACAATCAGGTCCTTGTTTTCCTAGACAGGGAAAAGATAAGATTTATGGCGAACATGGTTCACCAGAATAAACCACTTTTTATTCTTTTTTTTAAGTTTTTTTAAATACAACTTTTTGAAAAGTTTAATTCGATTTCTGGGCAGCTGACGATTTATGTTAAAGGTAACACAAATAACATCTTGGTAAACATTCATCAACACCATCATTTGAAAGTTTTACATGCGACAAAACAGCATTGTTTCCACAACGAAATTTTTTTAAAATTTATAATAATTAAATAATTCGTGCAATTTACATTTGTTTTGGACAGTAAGCGCGATTTTTAAACTTTGTGCGAAATTATCTTTTGGACTTTGCATAAAACATTGCACATTTTATTCCAAAATCGAATACTCAATATTTAATATTTAATCACGGTTTCACGAACGTGTTAAATATTTTGGGAGAAATATAGATTTATTAGTATCAACGAATACTGTTTCAAAAAAATTTGAAGTTTCCAAATCCGATCATTTAAAAATACATACTGTTTTTAATTGAGATAAACAAACTTTTAAGTTATTTTAATTTAATAACATCGGATATATTGGACTATTGTTGTAAACTTTATTTTACTTTTCGCTCAAAACATGTATGTGTGGAAAGTTTTATATATACAATAAATATTAGAAAATTAAAATATTTAGAAAAATTGATTTTTTTAATCAAACGAATTTTTGAACCATCAAAAAACATCGACGAACGGTTTCGCTAACCAAGTAATAATTATCCTTTTGGCTTGAAACATTAAAAAACAAACACAGTTTCATAACCAATAGAAAAAAATTAAGTACTTCACTACAAACGACGGGGTGATCTTTTTGATATTGTTTCTTGCAGATTATTTGAAATACTGAGATAAAATTTAAATATTTCAATGAAATCTCAATTTACAACAAAAATTTGCTTTTTGAGGGAATCCTCTGGGAAAAAATGTAAACTTCGTGAATCATGTTTCAGATGCGCGGAGAGCCTCCTCCCGAGCCTTACCTTCCCTTACGATCTCGCATGTCCCCTTACCATATTCGTTCTCCCCCACTGAGCCCAACCAATGAAGAATGGAGACGATCTCCCTCCCCTGGTTTCTACCGCTATTCTTCTTGTGCCACTTCTGGGCTGGAGATTATCGGACGAAATGTGGACAGAGGGCCCACAGAGGGAGTCAGAAGCCCAGTTATTCAGGAGGAGGAGAGAAATGATACAACCCCCGGTGACAGTCATAGTGGAGACAGTTTTGAAAGAATAACAGTTGCTCATTTCTGGGAAGAAAGATCAGAAGTCATAAACCAGGCAAGGCAAGAAGATGAACAGCAAATTGATAACTTTGACCTCCACCGAAAAGAGCGTAATGTGGCATCTCCTACTGAGAAACCCCTTGGAGAAGACTTCGAAAGAAATTTGAACCACTTCTGGCAGATGAGAGAAGGAAAGACATCTTTGACGTCACTTGCGAGAGATGACCACAGGGTACCTCAAAAGGAGGAAGAATCAACTGAAGCAGAAGCCTCAATCTGGGATGTGAAGAACCTCTTTGGGGAGACCAGAACGAGAGCTCCTCCAATTCGCCAAACAAGCGAAGATCAGTCTTCTGACGCTGACGAACTAAACTACGCCTACAAAGAACCAGAAGATCAAACTGTCTCAAGCGCAATGGAGCTTCTAATGTCTTCTGAACGTCGTCCCAGTGCTTCAGTGAGCCAGAACATTGAGATCAAGAAGGAGAATCGGAAACCAGAAACAGAGTACGAAGATGAACCACCGTCGAAGAGAACTTCTATCCAGGCTAAGAAGAACAGATTTGCTAGGAAGCACACTCCTTACTATGACGAAGCCTTCTTCAGTTCTCTTGAAGATGAACTGAGTGAAGCAGCTGGAACATTGGAATTGTCCCATGGTTACCCTTCAATTACGTCACCTGTCACTGAAGTGACGTCATCGCTGAAACCGTTTGAAGAGATTGAAGAAGTTCAGTTGCCCAGGAGAGTAGTTCCAGTGCCACCCTACAGACCAAAGGTGCAAATTGAAACTCGAGGCTTGGTTTTCCAACAAGACTCTAGGACTGAACCCCACGCTGCTCCTGAAACCCGTAGCATGCAGGAAGGACCAGTTTCACCTACTGGAGTGACTTTCCCACCGTACCAATCACGAAGGAAAGAGGACGAAGAAGGTCGACAAACTTTACAAACTCCATTGTGGCAAGGAACTTCTGGAATTGGCCAAAGTACTCAAGTTCAGCCAAGCCAGTCAACTGAAAAAACGTGGCAAGACACATTCAAACCCCAGCAGTCGAATGTTCCAGTTGGGTACCCTAAACCAACAAAGAAGTTGCCAGTTGATCATTCCATGTCTTCCTTCAAATTTGAACATCAAGACCTCCCACAGAGGAGAACTCCTGTGCCAGAGTACCCAGAGAAGATTTGGCCTTCAATGGTAACTGTTCAAAAGACGACAGGTCAAGGACCACCCAGGTATATGTCAGAGACGCAGAGTGTTCCAACAAGAGAAACCCAACAGTTGTCTTCCACGAGGCTTAGTCAACCTCCACCTGCTTATAACTCTTTATGGCCGATTAGTTTTAAACAACAACAGTCTAATGTTCCAGTTGGGTACCCTAAGCCAACAGGCAGGCTGCCAGTTGATTATTCTTTGACCCACAGGGAACTTGATCATCAGGACCTCCCACGAAGAAGAGTTTCATTGCCAGAGTACCCAGAGAAGGGTAGACCTCCCGCAAAATCTGGGAAACGAGCTGCAGATAAGGGACCACCCAAGAGTATGTCAGAGACGCAGAGGTTTGATTCTGGCAGAGAAGCAGAGTATCAATCTTCACCTACTTCTCCAAAACCTTGGCAGGCCACTTTCAAGCAGAAATCGCCTTCTCAAATTGCTCCAGCTGGATATCCCCAACCGAGTGGTTCAAAACAGGCGGACCACTCTTTGACCCATCGGGAGCTTAAGCATCAATACCTTCCCAAAAGAAGAGCTCCTCTACCAGTTTATCCAGAAACAGGCAAATATCAAAGAACCGCAGAGGCAGTTCAAGCAGGTTTCACACCAAGGGAAAGGGATACTGTAACTACGTCAATTGAAGTTTCATCTACAAGAATTCCTGCAGTAGCTTCCACAACAATCGATGCAAAAGAACGATTCGGAAGAATCAGAGAGAAGTTTGAGGATTCGGGTTACGGTAGCAGAATCCCTGCTGAATCTCCTAGACATGGCTATACTCTGGTCACTGCAGATGGTGAATTCCCACAGACTACGTCGTCAAAGAAGCCTCCAACTTATCCAACTTCACAGCCAACGTCAGGTGCACAAGCCACCCATCCAATTAGGGTTCGTCACTGGGAGGTAGAGGACACCCCGCCCGTTTTCAAAGACATCGCATCGCCTGAATCGGAAGAAGTGGCTGAGATTAACTTTCCTAGCCATGACAGTCCGAAGACTAAGAGAAAGAAGTACGTGATTAAGAAGAGAGTGGAAGATGTCGTGGAAACGACGAAGACCCTGACTGATTGGTGGACAGGGAAGAAGTCTTTTGAGTCTGCTTTTGGGGACAAAGGAGTCAGTAAAACTGAAACTACTGATCAGCCGTCTTTGACTGGTGAACCGACAATAAAGGAGACAAAGGATCCGAAGGATTCCTCCAACGACGATCACAAATCCAGCCAAGGTTTCACGAAAGGCCTGACTGAAGGGCAAGCTTCTTCAAAAGAGGCTGTAGATTCGATGACAAAAGAGATGAACAGGACCTTCGCTCAGTTTAATGAATGGTCAAATAGGCTGATTGCTGAAGGAGAAAAGAAGCTGAGGAAACCGGAGGCTCCTGTAGTCTTCAGAAGAACAGGAAAGGCCTATCCTTGTGGCTATCCCCAGATGACAGAAAGTGTCACCTACACTTCTACAATCTTGGAAAACAATGAAATGAAACACAGTTCATTGTTTTGCAAACCAGCTAATATTCCATATTCAGCAACTACGCGTCCTACTGAAATTGAAAAGTTACTTCCATTCTCAGACATGACTGAAACATCCAAATCTGATTTCGAAATGTCGCAAAACAACGAAATGAAGCCATGCGATCCGTTTTGCAAGTTAACTAATAAACCATTCCCTATGTCTATGCGGACAATTGGAATAGCACAGCCGCTTGCCTTGTCAAACTTGACTGAAACATCGAAGCAGTCACATTCCATTGAGAAAAACAAGGAAGAACAAAGTTGGATATCAAACTTTGGTGCAAAAGAAGGTCAAACGTCTGTTTTTCCATCACGTCACTTTACCGGAGGAGGGCAGAAGTACCCCAGCTTTAGTTCATCTGCACTGCGGACAGATGATAAGACGCCTCTGCAGGAACAGTCGAAAACAACAACTGAACTTGAAAAACAATGGCTGAAAGCTGGTTACCCTCCAAGAAGCAGAATAACCGAAGTCACTGATACTTTGTCCTTTTCAAACCTACCACATGAAGAACTCCCAAAGCGAAGTCGGCCAGTACCCCCTTATCCTGATTATCATAAAGCGACCAAAGACCAAACTACAGGAGCTTTTTCTAGAGAGGCTGATTCAATGACAAAGGAAATGGACAAAACATTTGCTCAGTTTGACCAGTGGAAATCTAAAGTGTTTGCTGAAGGAGATCAGAAGCTACGAGATGCCAGAGAAACCCAAGCTCCACAGGTCTTCAGAGGAAGTGAGAAGGCTGATCTAAGCGATTATCCTGTGAAGCTCGAAGAACAATGGATCAGAGCTGGTTATCCTGAAATAAGCAAAAAGAGACAAGAGGTCACAGAAACATTGGCTTTCTCTAATCTTGCTCATGTGGAGCTCCCCAAAGACAGGAGACCAGTACCTCCTTACCCTGACTTTACAAGTGGTACTGGACCTAAAGGATTCAGAGATCAAGAAGCAGACGCCTTTAAATCGAACTTACTAGACTCCTGGAAATTGAAGAAAACGACTCGCAAAGACAAAAACGATTCTGAAACTACAGCACCGCCTTCTGAAGTAGTAGCATCGGAGATGAAAGAGTCGACTGCCTTACCTGAAATTGCCAAAACTTCGTTTACAAGTTTCAACCCCAAAGACATCTGGGACCACCATGGGTATCCAAGACGAACAGACCGCATTTCTGAAGCTTCAGAAGTTTTGGAGTTCTCAGAAATGGAGCGCCAAAACCTTCTGGGTAAACGAGACTACCCACCGTATCCCCAAACAGCCTCACTGAAAACTTCCCTAGGATTCGGGAAGAGTTTAAAGCCGAAGGACTCAGAAGCCAAGATTTTGCCAAGTCCACCATCTGAAGAGTCTGAAGCTTCTGAAGCTTCAAAATCGACGGACAGAGGCGATGGGCATGGGCTGCCAAGAAGTGAAGACCGCCGTGAATCCCAGACATTGAATATGATGGTAGGATTCGGCCAATTGAAGGAGCCAAGGAAGATGAAGTGGGACCACCGAGGCTATCCTTCATTCCAAAGGGCTCAGGAGATTCACGAAACATTGGCTCCAAGAGAACATGTTTATATTGAGCTATCACCAAGAAGTCAGGAGTATCCACCCTACCCAGACGCCCTGTATGGAAAGAAGATGAAGCATGAGAGTGACTACGCTGAAATTTTGCCTAAAAGTAAACGAGCGAAGGACACGGAACACCCTACGAGAACGATACATAGGCTGCATTCAAATAAGACAAAAGCTGCTCCTGCACCACCAAGTTCTTCAGAAACCCAGAGACCAACTTGGTTCACCAGAGGAGGGAATTTGGACAGCAATGGGTACCCCCAGGTGACGCCAAGTTACGAAGCTACTGAAACAATAACCTATTCTATGTTTTCCGAGGCTCCAGTTCCGAAACGTTATTCACCCATTCCTACCTACCCTGTGAGGTACTCAGAATTCAGCCGTCTTCTGCCGAGTCAGGACAATCCATCGATGGTTGAGAGCCGTCGGGTCAGAGGAGATTCAGCCCCTCCAATTCCGGAGCATTTCAAGAAGCCTCCACCGCCTTATCAACATTCTCCAGTACGACCACCGAGACATTCAGATGAAGTCAAGGGGATTCTGAAGCACCAGATTCCGGAAGAGCCTGCGGGCCATGCTCCAGGTCGTATCCCGAGGACTGATTCAGACCTGGCTAGGAGGGACTTCGACGCAGTGTTTCAAGACGATTCTAGACCACAGTCATGGGACGATACCAATTCTGAAACACAGATCAGCAGCAGCGAAGTCAGGGAAATGGAGAGCATTCTTCGAGGGGCAACAAGAGCCCCTACTTGGCAAGATGACTGGGACATAGCTGAGGAGATTGTGGACGAGTCACTGAAAACAGCAGTTTGCCAATCGCCTTCAAAATCAACCGAAGAACATCATCTGAAAGATCAGGGATCTAACACATCCATGAAGTCATTTGAGATGGAACCTGCCCTTGGAGGAAGGGCTTCTGAAACAGAAGCTGAAATCGTGCCTCTACCTAAACCGAAGGAAGAGAAGGACTATAGCAAAGGATTGGTAGACTTCAGACATCACCAGAAACAGAAGGGATTCTTCAATTTCTTCCGGAGGAAACATGATGATCATGTTTCGGAACAGTTTCTAGAAGAGTCACCTTACAATATCCAATTGGTGGCAGGGGATAGGCCAGATTTGTATCGAGAAGAACCCCATATCCACCACCAGTCTGGAGTGAAAGGGAGGATAAAGAAGAGGAACAGTCGGGAAGATACTGGCAGAAAACCCTTTGGAGGGATATTCCACTTTAGAAGAAGTCAATCTCACGATGAAGCCTTCGTAGAAGAACGGCCATTGGAAGTCTTGGAGGAGCCTCCCTCAAGGAAGAGATCTTCGTCAATGCATGAAATGTTTGAATCAGCTAGGCATAACATAGCCAAGTCTAAGAACTACATCCGTGGAGTGGCAGCCAAGCAGAAGAGACGAGATCCAGAACAAGTTGTGGAAGAAGTACCTAGGCTAATTGGCTATGAACATGGGGACAATGAACTTCCGGTTGACGTACCTCCCCCTCCTCGGTTCCCTGTCTACAGAAGGAGGAGTGAAGTGACGGCGGATACTTCTGACTCCGACCCAGACAACATTAAGAACATACTTGAAGGGGTGAGCAGGCTACAGTAGTCTGGCTACGGTAGCTGCTGCAGGCTTCCGATTAGAGCATGTTTACTTCCACTAGATTGCACTTGTCTAGATCATAAAGCACTTAAGTGTCAACTACGTCCGTAGAATAAATGTTTCGCTTTGCTTTTTGTAGTTTGTAGTATAAACGCAAAGCTGAATGCATGGCAATAGGACAAGGCTTAAAGCTTATTAAATAAATTGGCTTTTGTAGTTTGACGAAGGCTTTTTATGACAAATTGTGAATTTCAGGTGATACGGGAGAAGAACGAAGTGATCGAGAAGATTGAAACTGAGAGGCAGGGGAATGTTGAGAGCAGCTATACTTCGGTAAATTTGACCTACAAATAAAAATGATGAATGTTTTAGGCATCGACGATTGAAATTGGACAGGGAGTGAGGGTGAGTATCATTTGGGTGCTAACATTGCCTGATACTCAGATAAAGGATTGAAAATACGCAATTCAACTAGTGGAATGATATGGCAAAAACCCTTTTCTATAATTTCAAAACCATTTTTTAAATCACTTATTCTGCTTATAATTCCACGCAAGTTACAAGATTCTAATTTTAAAACTTTTTAAGCAGTTTAAATATTTCCGTAGTATTCAAATCACAACCCTTTGACCCTACCAAATTAAATTTTAAAGCAAATAAATTTTTACATTTTAAGTATTTTCAATGTTTCCTCAATTTCACTAAACAAATCCTCCACATCACAAGTGATCTCCAGGATGACCTTCTAGATTCAATTAATTTTCTAATTTCGCTTGCAATTCCATGCAACAAATTTAAAAGCCATAACGTTTTAACACTGTTTAAATAATTTCAATGTTTCCGGAGTTTAACAAAATCAAAACGTTGCTTTCAAATCAATGAGAATAGGTCCCTACTCATTTCCAAATTAAAAACCGCGTTTTTCATTCAAAAACCGGTTTCAAAATTACAAAATTAAAACATATTACGCAATCTTGCAGAAAAATTGCTATAAAATGTTTGTGATGAACATACTCCGAAATCCAAATAAATTGAAAATTGGAAAAAAACAAAGAAAATTTGGATGAATCCAATTCTTTTGCACATGCATTCTTCGATTTTATTTCATTTCTCCAGCGTCACCTTTACATTTTAATTGAAGAAACTCGATAGTTTTACTCAGAAGAACTTTCATTTCTATAAAAGTAAACAATTTCAATTTTTCTGTAATTCGACTACACTTAACATTTTTTCTGCAAACGATCTTCCGCACGGCCTTCCATATATTAAATCTGTTTTTCCGATTATAATTCCGAGCTGGTGACAAAATTCTAATTTAAACTAATTTAACACTTCGTGTACAACTTCAACGTTTCCGCAATTTGGGAAAAATGTATCCATATCACAGAACTTGGCGCTCGCAAAATGAAATTTCAAAGCAAATATAAATTTAGCAAATTGAAGTAATTTCAATGTTTCCTCAATTTCACTAAACAAATCATTCACATCACAAATTATCTCCAGGATGACCTTCTAGAATTCAATTTTTAAAATCACATTCTTTTTAGCAGGATACTTTGTACCACGCAGTTCCCATCAACATCCAGGAGGAACCAGTTTACCCCACTTCGGTATTTTACAGCGATGCTTTAGGTTTAAACACGGTTTTCAGAGCGAATACCAATCTTCGATCGAAGAGGCCGCTCTTCACTATGAAGAATTCCAGACCACCCCTGTAAGCCACACAACTACAACTACATACAACGCCTATTACGACCATGTGAGTTATTCATGAAACATTGGAAGGGTCAAACTTCAGGGAAGAACGGTGTCGAATGACCTCTACGCCGATCCTCCAAGCCCACATCACGTACTATTTTTAGGAACAAGGAAAACTAATTTGAATTTAAGGAGGAAGAGGAATTGCCAAATGAGTCAATGGTTGTTGAGCCTCCCAGCCCGGAACTCCAAAGAAGCGCGGAGAAATTTGCGACTGAGTTCACTGAGAAGCTGGCCAAGGTGGAAGATGTTCTCAGGGAGGCTGAACTTTATGTGCAGAAGAATGAGGTATGTTTTTAAACATTAAATGTAAAACACAGATGAAATTAGTTATGATTTTTAAAAGCAGTAGCCACAGCTGCTTGTACTGCCTAGTTAAAACTCGAGGGCGGAATAAGTTTCATCTGAAACATTAAACTAACGTTGATACACTTTTTTTTGTAAAATGCCTCATATTGAAATACTTTTAGTGTGGGGTTTTCCTAATTGGAACTTACCGTTGAAACGATAGTTAGGCGAGACTTTTTTTATTAATGCAATTAATGGCTTCTTCAATTTCATATTTTCCAAACTATCTTTCCTCAACTGTCTCAAAGTCATAAAATTCTATTGCTCAACAAACGAAAACTACATATTAACAATTTTTTAAAGTTTATTTCTCAAAAAAAAACGCAATTTGCATCACCACTTGAATATTGCAAACAGTTTCTTTCCTAATTACCTTGATATATAAATGAAGAATTGCATTGAACACCCCGTTGTCCTAGATCACTGACGCCACTCAGCTATCCAAACCTTAGATATGAGATGAAAAATTGAAACGATGATTGTCAATTGTATGTTTTCGAGAAATATTGAAAATCGTGCATACGTTTTCAATTATTACGAAACTGAAAATTTGGCTTCTTAGGCATAACTACCAAACAAAAACAAGAAAATAGGGTTTCAATTTTTTAAATCCCTTTTTTAAGAGAATCTACGATTCTGTCTACGAAGAACGAATCTACGACGAAGTGCCTGCTGTTAGGGTGAGTTGGATGTTTCAGCTTCAAACAAACTTTGAGATTATGTAGTTTATTCAGTTTGCCAGTTAGTTAGCGTTTTAGTTTCAAATATAAAATGTGTTCCGTACCCATTATGTGATTGGCGTTATGTGATGAAGAAAGGAAAGAAATTAAAGTGCATACGTTTTCACGGAATACAGGAAAGGGCTCACCTGAGATTTTTTTTCTTTTAAGGAAGATATTGCATGTAATTTCATCTGGATATTATCACACGGTGCAACAAACTTGAAAGAGATAAAATTATATTTTCAAATTAACTGCCTCAATTTTTTATTTGCATATATTTGTCTTACGTTGGTTTTGTCGAAGTAAACGAATTTTCGCATCACAAAAAATGTCCCCTGAATGAAACACTGAAATGGTAGCTTAGCGAAAAATTCGATATTTTGAAACGCTTGAAAAACAACTTTAAATGTTATAGCATTAATAGAACACCCTCTCAAATAAATATAGCATAACTGTTTAATTTGGCCATAAACATAGCAAATCGACAAGAAAAATGAAAACACTATTTTTGTTTTGCTATTTAAAGAAACAGTCGATCGTGGAACGATCCTTCATTGTTTTTAAAAATATTTCAATTCTACTTACAACATTTGAATGTTGTTTTAGTAATACGATTGTTTTCAGTTGACGGCTGAAGTTGCTCCTCCCGTTCCTTCTTCACCTGTCCCTAGGTAATCGATACCTCGGTTTAAAAAAAATTAAAACTTTATAGAAGAGGCGATGAACTTCATTATGCAGCTGTAGCCATTGTGAATGACGACCATCTGTACAAGGACGATGAGCACATCTACGAAGAGATCGGAGAGGCTCATGTTGTTGAGAGTGGGTTTCAGAAATATAATTGCATCCTAAAACCAGAAAACATATTTTTTTTTTAATTTTTTAAATTTTAAAAAATTCCGTTTTTTAATAACATCACAGTTTCATGTTTGCCTAATAAGCCGAGTTTTTGTCGTATAGGGAATTATATATCCACAATCGTTTCAATAAAAATACTTTCGAATTCTTTTTTAAACCTGAAATACATTTTCAATAAGCAACACATGTATTGTTTCACTTGTATTAGCTTTGTTATTTTTTCTTTGTTTTCACAAACTTCTAAACAAACTTTTTTCAGGTTCTCCTTACGCCGAACCTGTCCACATCTCGGAGGAACATCACATCGTTGAAAGTTAGTTTTGGAATCTACTTTTTTGCTTTATAGTTTTTGTTTATTTAGCGAACTGGAAATGTTAAAACTTTTCAAAAAACAAATTCATGTAAATTAAATTTTCAACAACATATAGTCTTAGTCAAAGCTAGTTCCATCGAAAAATGGCGTTAGCGCTATTTAGTGAAAAAGTTATGCTGTTGTAAGGGGAATTTCGAATAACAACATCAGAATAATTTCACCCATTTCCAAAACTCGCCGAACTAGAATTGGCTATGAGTATAAAAGAATATAAAAAATGATTTTGCAATTATTTTTGCAAAATCATTTTTGTGTGTGTTTTTATTCACTTCTCAGTTTCATTTTGCTCTTTTATGTTTGTAAGTATTTTGGGAACAATATTGCCTTCTTCTCTGCAGTTAAAAATTAGTTTTTTTGCATTTTCTTTTCGCAAGAAGCTCATCATGACAATTTAAACATTTAAAACTTTAATATTCTGAAATATGTTTTTTCTAATTGTATTACTGATAAAAATCCAGGTTCTCCTTACGCCGCAACAGCAGTCCACGAATCGGAGGAACATCACTTCGTTGAAAGTAAGATTCAAAATCTGCACCTATTAAACCATTTTAAAGTTAATTAGGATAAACAAAAAAAATTAATTAAAGTTGATTAACATTTAAAAAAATAAAGATTGGAATTTTTAAATTTCACAATTGTTTTTTTTTTGTAAAATGACGGTTTCACTTGGATTATTTAGTAGCATTTGTTTTTCGTTAAGATTCTTGTAATAGTCCATGTTATTTGAATTTATTGTAATTCTCGCCAGAAAAAAGTGACAGCCTGAAACAGTAGAATGATGTGGTGACAACACTTTGCTTGATTTTGTTCAAGGCTACCACATCCAGTATATTTTTCAATTATTAAAAATAAAAACTTTTAGGTTGTAACTACCCTAATTACAACCCTTATGACTCTACTGCTGACTACAAGGCTGTGGAAAAGGAAAAGCCCGAATACGCCGAGGTGCCCAGGGAAGATGTATTGACAAAGGGTTGGTAGATTGTACAGTACCAAAGCTATTTTTTTCTTTCTTTTAATTGTTCCTTATAGTTAGTTTTTCTATTATTAAATTTGAGGGCTACTTATAATTGTTTGTCCAAAAACTAATTTCAGTTGTTCACCAAGTGGAACATTCGATTGCCCATCTGAAGCAAAAGTTCGAATCGAAAACTGAAGAAAGCCAGTACGGAAAGATCGATGCTCCCAAAAGGAAGGATTACTGTAAGTACCTTTTGCTAAATTCTAAATGGTTTTACTTGTACGAAGCAACTAAACGGATATTCTATAAAAGCATTACACCGTTTTCATACCCTGAAAAACATTTTAATGTTTCAAAACTATGGGAAATACGATCATACAATGAGATCCTTGGTCACCCATATTTACTCATTTATTTACACCAAAACAAAGATAATAACTGGTGAAATCTAATAATGGTAAGAAATTAACCTCATTGTTTCAAATATGTCTTAATCATAATGCGAAGATGCTAGAAGGTTTCACTTTCTCGTCCCGTTCTAACAATCCGTATTAAAAAGAGTTTATTAAAATTCAAATGCAAGAAACTAAAATTAATTAACCCTGTATCCATCTTTATTGAGTAAAATTTGAAACATCGGACCAAAATATAAAATTGCAAGTTTTGTTGATATTTGGTCCCTGCACGTACATATACTGAAAACAGTTTCCATTACTTTGAAATTTCATAAACATATATTTTGTTTTACTTTTTGGAACACAGATGAATGAATGGACACATTTCTGCTATAAACTGCCAAGAAAAATTGGGCAAACATTTAAAATTTTTATTTTATAGTTAATTGGTCCCTGGCATATTTTTCTTGCGCGTTATTTATCGTTAAAAAGGGTTATTTTCTAGTGTACGACGAGAATTACAACGCTCAAATCGAGGATCAGCAGCTCATCCGCACTCCTGGTAAGTGGCATCCATCTCTTTTCTTTTAAACAGTTTATAACTATAAAAATGATTAAAAAAATGTTTTAGAAATCGGTCACACTCCGATTGACACAGTGGACTATCGGGAGGTGAAGCCTTACGGTAGGTGAAATATTTAAAGGTACTAATTTGGTTTCAGTTGGCTCTCCTTCCTTCAATAAACTGCAGAAGCAGTTCTTCCCCGAAGACTTGGAAGAGAGGAAGGCTCGTTGGGAAGACAAGGAAGAGGTGGATTTGTCGGTTCTCAAGTCGCCTACAACTGTCGTTACTAACAATGGAGTTACTGAGATTGAGACTAGAGGTGAGAGAAATTGTGTGTGTGTGTGTGTGTGTGTGTGTGTGTGTGTGTGTGTGTGTGTGTGTGTGTGGCCAAAGGCATTTTTCAGCTTACGACAAGAACAAGTACGAAGAATCAGCCACCGTAGTCTTGAAATCTCCAGTCGACAAAGAAACTGCCCTGGCTACTTTGGCCATCCGTCGAATGAGCAAGAACAACCAGTGGAGTGAAGATGAGGTTGATACGGTAGGTCAAACAAGGCAAAAACTTAAAATTTGCATTTTCAGTCCCGTCTTTACAACGCATACGAGAGTGCGCCAATGTCGCCTGTTGTGAAAGTGAGTATTAGTAAAAGATTTGAAAAAAAAACTGTAAAAAGCTGAACAGAATGTTTATGAGCCATGTATGTCAATTAAGTATTTTCACCGCTATTAGTGGATTCTTGGACTAATGGTAAGTACGACAAATGGTACAACCTTGTTTTTGTTTCCTAAATAAAACATTGAAAGAACATTTTCAGTTCTTGTTCTCCCCGATATTGTTATTATTGTATTTGGTGAATGATTCTGTCAGGCCTACTTCGTTAGTTTTAAAGTTATAAAAAGAATTCAAAGAAACATTGAGAAAAATTTTATTCAGAATTAAATTAAATTAACCCAAATCACACGAAATGTAAAGTCAATGTTGATTGTGATTGACATTTATTCTTTTCTTTTATAGGCTTTTTTAAAAATCAATTTTGTGATCTTACCAAGAAGTAATGCATAAATAATTGTATAGATTTAAAGATAATCAAATGAAACATTCAAAAAAAAAACAATTGTAATTATTCAAATTAACTAAAGATAATTTCCTCGTTGTAATATTGCTCACGGTGTTTTAAACGCCTGCTTTCTAAAATCAAGAAGTAATAACATAACACTACTGGCGCTCTATTGTTGAATTATTTTTATTCTTCTTGAATGGCCTTTTTTGAAACATTTGCTAAACCAAAAAAATATCATAAGTTCCTTTGTTTTCGCAAATAGTCAAGGTTGGTGGTGGCCTTTTGACTGTTTCGACCCCTTTCTTTACATTTAAATAGTTTAAGACTTTAAAACTCTATTATCACTGTCAATTATTCAAACATTTTTTTGTTTATTAAATGAGCAGTCGGAAACGTTTGACTGCAATTAATGTTTTAAATTGTTAAACACATTGCCAGAAAAAATGGTCAATAATTATTTCCATGTTTATTTTCAGTAAATAATTACAATTTGAAGGGCATCATGTACAATACGCCTGCATTAGCACTACAACTTTTACTCAAATTTGAAACAACGAAACGCCATCAATATTAATTCTAAAAATGTTATATTTTTGCAATTAAAAAAACATTTCTCATGTTTCAAAATCAAAAAAAGTAAAACAAATATTTCAGGTGTCTCCCCTTCCTTCCCCTCGCCCTGTCTCCGTTTCTCCTCGTTTCGACAGTTCTCCCAGCTCTCCCCGTCCGGAATCTCCCAAAATCGGTTCGATTTTTTCTCCAAAACTTGATTCCTCCGGTGGTTTCGCCTATATTCTTGAACAAATTATGAAAACTTTGGGTGACTACTTCACCCAAAATCCAGAAGTAACCCCAATAGATGCCTTAGTCCTAATCCCCTTAGCTTTTACCTTAGTCTTCGCCTTCGTCCCCTTCGTCCTGATGATTCTAGTTCACTAAACTTAGTTCTAATAAATGTTTTATACGCAGTCTCTTGTTAATCTTGGGAAAAGTGGCATCCAATCGTTTCAACTGAAGAATGCTTTCGTTTTGAAGACAATATTTCAAAATAGGAAGAATGAATCAGTCGAAAACTATGATTGGAATGCACTTTCTTCGGGATTGCCATCGGGAGCTGCGTATTTAACACTTGATAAGCGGCTTAAGACGCCTCGATTACGTAAATCGGGTGGTTTACAGCCACAAGCGATAAAATCCTAAACCAAAGAGCATGGAACAGAAAGGCGCGAATTTAGGCAACAATATTGTTTTAATGTTTTAAGAAAACCATACACAGGGAGCAGATTGCGAACACAGTTTACTTATTTGATTTTTAACCACGTTGAAACATTGAAATCTTCTTTGCCTTTCAAAAACTAAAATTTAATTAGCCGCAAATCGAAAAAATTTATTTTGTACGCCTAGTGAGGCGGCTTGCGTTGGATATTAAATTTTGAATATTTCCATATCCGAATTGAATCAGTGGAGTGAGATGGCAAAAACGAACATTGTTGAAATATTCATATAGTTTACTTTTTTTTAAAACGGTTGAGGTGACAGTCGAAAAGTCAAATCCCTGTTTTGATATTTATGCCAATATTTGAAGCAGTTAATTTATGAGCACGCTGTTTCTTGAATTTAAGAGATAGCTATGCATAAAAAGCTTAAATTAAATTATTTGATAACTAAACAAAAGGTTTTTGGCAAAACGGTTGATGTTTTTGTAAGTAACAAATTCAGCTAAAATGTGACAATGATTGAATGTTTTGCACAACAATTAGAAACCATTGCCATTAGCAATGCCAATTGACACTGCTGATGACAATGTTCATTTGAAAAAAACCGCGAAGGCGTATAAAACACTTCATAGACATCACAGGACGCCTGGTTTGCGTTACAAGTGATAAAATCGTAAACATTGAACATTATCACGGAACTTAAAGGCAAATCAGGCGAAGGCATAGGAATTTTTAAATTAGTTTCTAAATACATAAACTCACAAAAAAAATAACAAGCCAAAAAGTAACAGACTTGACAAAGTTAATTATTTGCAATTAAATAACCAAAATAATTCATCTCAATTCACATAAGAAAAAATAAACATTGCGTTTTGTGAAACTAACAACCCTTATTCCACTAAAAACATTGAGAATACAATATTTATTCACTGCCTACTAAAAATGTTTACAAATTGTTTTGTGTGGTTTCATACAATTGCATAAACGTTACTACAATAATTTAGCAAGTAGCACATCAAATCAACGGCACAACCAATCTGGAAATAAAATACACTTGCAACATTGAAACTGCGAAACAGTTGAAAAAAAATCAGAATTTAATAAAATCTTTTAAAAACTAATGAACAACAATTAAATGTTTTAAACCAACTTTATCAATTCGGTTGTTCAACTTCTTTGGTGGACCTTCGATAAATAGTAATTAAACAGAATGTTTGATAAATAAATAAAAATGAAACAGTTATGTAATTTTCCACATTCTCTAATTTCAGTTGTGAAATCCCAAATTGTTCACCCAATTGAATTGGACATTGCTGTGGATTCTGTATCAAGTGAGTTTACTAAACCAAAAGGAGTCCTTAATAGATTTTGATCGTATTCTGTATAACATTTCAAATCAAAGTTTCAGGATCCTCCCCAGTGGAACGCGTAGTTTCCTCAGTCGAAAAGACGTCTGCAAGCACGGAAATCCAATTCCAGTCTGGATTTGTGAAGGACAGGAGAAAGATGTTTGAGTAAGTCTAAGTTGGCTGAAAAGAGAATTTGAAATATTTAGGAATGGAGGTGTACCTAGTCAGCCTTCTTACGCTCCTGTTGTGAAACTAAGAACCACCGCTGGTAGAACCGGAAGCGTTGTGAGCCATGTGAAATCGGTTGAAGGTCAACTTCCTGCAAAGGTGGGAGAGAGACTGGAAGAGAGAGAGAGAGAGAGAGAGAGAGAGAGAGAGAGAGAGTTTGGCAAGCAATGGTGCAATTCAGGTCCACGAAGCAGTTTTTTCTCCATCTGAAGTTGAACTGAAACGGGTATCCGTCAATGTTGGCCTGGATGCAACCCCAGCTAAGCAAGAGGTGACTAAATTTTTATTTTTCCTGGTGTCCGTGTGACCACTCTTGGGACAAAATAAGAAATTTTACATTTGGAGCAAACACCAAAGTCGCAGCAAAAAAAATTAAACGTTTTGGTATTTCTCCTTAGAAAATCTGTTAAAAAATGATTTGTCGATTTTTTGGAGGGTTTAGAAACTCAAAACTCAATTTTTTTCAAGTTTTCATCATTGTTGGCTTCACTTGCGAATTTTTTTAAACATACGAGGTAGATCTACAATTGATTCAGTGTTTCACAGTTGAAATGGCGTGCCATATTGGTAATTTTTCTGTGTGTTGGAAATCAGCCTATCAGTGTGAATGTCAGAAGCCATACTTTTATTTTCAGCATTCAAACAAGCGAATGAGCGTGATGGAAATGAGAAGGTGAACTATTAAAGTTGCAGTATAGGCAGTGAATAATTTTAGGGCATACGAAGCTAGTGTGACCGCCTTTCAGTCTTCGTCTTCCACTGCCTCTCCTCAGAGGAGCCGTGGAAACAGCCAAAGAAGAGGCACTGGAGAGGTTCAGATTGGGTATGTTTGTTCTCTTTTTCTCTTTTTTTCTCTGTCTCTCTCTCTTAAACTTTTT
The DNA here is from genome assembly GCA_022343465.1 of Oscheius sp. G VE-2021. Taxonomy (NCBI): domain Eukaryota; kingdom Metazoa; phylum Nematoda; class Chromadorea; order Rhabditida; family Rhabditidae; genus Oscheius; species Oscheius sp. G VE-2021. Next base: position 198,783 of record JAJQXH010000048.1, read on the forward strand.
TTTCAGAACCGGTGCTTCCCTCTCCAAGTATTCGGAAGAGCAGTCCTCCGCAGCCAGGAGGACCATTCACCGAACGCTCGATAAGCACATGTAAGTGTTTCAGACTTATATCAAAAAAGAAATTATTTTGTTCTGTGTAATTTATAGAAATACTTTTTCAGGAACGAAGAATCAGTCACTATTCCTCTTGGTCAAGGAGTTCAAGTTTCAATGTAAGTTTTTTTTTCATGGACCACCTTATAAAAATGGTATTGCAGAAAAATGACCTAATTAAATTGGAAACAAATTCCTATGCTTTATCGCCTAACATTAAGTGTTTTTACTTTTATCTGAATTTTTCACCATTCTAATCAGTTCCAATAACTAATATAAATTGTATAATTTTCAGGATTAGTTTGAAATATTCAGGCGAGATAATAATCCAAAAATTCAAGCGAATTCAAAATTATTAATAATTCCATATTTCCTTATGTTGTGAATGGCTTATTGAATCAAGCTTGTTTTCTATGTTTATTTTAAAATCTGCGAAACTCTAAATTGAACAAATATACTAAGATTAAAATATGTTTCAGTGAACGCCGAGACGAATCCCCTTTGACGATTGCTTCGAACTCCACCGTTGGTCAGGGAGTATCTGTTGTCAGGTTTGAAGAGTTTTAAGATTGTGTAACTTAAAAGTGTTGTATATTTAAAGTGTATTTATTTTTAAATTTCAGAGAAGTCTCCCCAGTCCCTGTTAAACGCACACCTTCACCTAGTGTTGGTTATGGAGCCACAAACGCCAGGTATGCCCATCTGATTTTAGCTTCAAAAAAGGATTTTTAAAAAATCGTTTAAAGCATGAAGACAAAGGTGAAATGTTGGTGTGCATTTCCTGTAACCGTTTCGAGAAAGAAGAATTTTTAAGAAACATCAATATAAAAGTTTATCAAAAAAGCGGAAAATCTGAGTTAACAAAAAAATGCATTGGAGGAAATTATTTTTTTTAATTCTCGGAAAAAATCGTTTCAATAAAACAAGTGCGAAACAATTTTTTTTAAAGAATGTAAGTTATCGTGCCTGCGGGATCCTATCGGTTTTTTTAAGTTTTGAGCATCTTTCTTCTTATTGTTTAAGGATGAACATTTCCGATATGTTACATCTACGGAACATTTCATCGATGGAACATTTGAACATTTGCAAAAACTGCAATCGTATTGTAATTTTAAGAATTCAATTCGTTTTTAAACTGAAATTGAAATCTTTAAATGATTCTTGAATTGACTGTTTTCAGAAATATCTCTCCAGCTCCTGTTCAAAGTTCACCTGCTCCCAGCGTGGGACATGGAGCCACAGCAATTAGGTGGGAACCAATTTATGAAAACAAACAAATCCATAAAACACATTCCGTAAAGCTACTATAGCTATTTTGTTTGACCATTGTTTTGCATAAGTAACAATTAAATTACTGTTGAACTGCGAAAAGCTAATTAGAGCTTTTAAACAAAACAAAAAAGGATTCGGATTGTAAAAAAGAGGTAAAACTAAGAAGACATGATCAGATAAAAAAAAATAAAAATTAGAAGAGGCAAAGATAGTGGAGAATGTCAATTATTCGGTTTGGAGCCTGATCAATTTTGTTTGTTAACGAAGTTTGAATTCAAATTGTTTCTTTAAAACTTGAGTTAGAATCATACAAATGAGAAATATTCAAGTGAATCTAAAATATTGCAATTTTCCAGTGAGAGCCAACAAATATTCTTCTCAACCAGCTCTTCTACAATCGGACAAGGAGTGTCTGTTCAGAGGTTAGTTCATACATATAATGCTATCTTTAATTATGCAACCGTTTTAAAGAGTTTTCCTTATCTTTATTAAAGTTGAATTTTATTTATTTATTGTCTAAAAACATAAACCATTTTTTCACAAGTAGCAAATCACCTATTCTCGCCGTTTCACATATTTCCGAAGAAAATTTTTAAAATGTAGGTAAAAAAATTTCCAGAGAAGTTCATCAATCTTCCTCCTACCAACAGTCTTCTTCTTCATCCATTGGCTACGGTGTTCTTCCCTCCAGGTATGATTTTTATAGAACCATTTCCCCAGTTTTAACCCATTCGTCATTAGAGTAATATGTTTTCTTCCGCTTCTATTTCAAGCTGAAACACACATGTAATCTTATTTTACGAATTTCCATTAGTTCAGTTTGTGCGTTTTCAGGGAAAAAAACGTATGTGCGCCCTGTGGCTTATAAATCTCGCAGTTTATGTGTTTATTCTCCGCCGCTTTGCCATTCCCGACGGTCGCTAAAGAAACCACTGCAGCACATAAAAGAGGAAGGATTTATTGAACTGAAGCGCATGAATGCTGCGAGTTTTGTATTTGCAAATTACTATTGCTTAAACATTTGAAGAATTTAAAAACCTGAAATGTTTTTATACATCGTTCAACGATTTATACAGTTTAAAAAGAACAGTTTAATTTCTTAACAAAGAAAAGCTCAATCTTGTTTCAGTTCAGCTTTAAATTATAAAATTTGCGGATTTTTTATCCCCACAAAATCCGTATTTTTCAATAATCATTTTTGACATCACTGAAGTTGACTCAATGTTTTCTGTTTGCTTTAAAAGTTTGAATTTTTAATATTATTTGATTCCATCTACTCCACCGTTTTAATCTCAAATATATGCATCTAATCGTAAGCGTTTGGGTTCATTGGCTTCTTTCAAGGAAATATATAGAAAGTATCCTTTTAATTATAGAAAATAGCCAGCAGAACTTTGACCCGCTGAACCACTTACTGTTCATTTTGATAATTTTCCTACTCTTGTCAAACAAATAAAACGTATGTGTAGAAATTCTTCATATGATATGTAAATATATTTAAAATGATTGTATAATACGATGGGCTTGTTGACCAAGCTCAAAAATCAAATTTCTGAGTAAATGAAAAATCTTAAATTAATTTTTTAAATAGGTTTAAAAACTGAAAGTTTACCGTAGCTTAATGTTTTCTGGCTTTTGAAGTACAATAGGAAATTGATAGCTTGGAACATTGATCTTTTTCAAATGAAAATTGGGCAAATGTTCTTGATAAACGTTTTATTTTTCAATTTCATTTTAGATGCTCATTTAGAAATAAACAATATAAATAAACTAACAAACCTAACATAAACGTGAAAATTAATATATTTTCACTGTTTTACAGTTTCTTTAAATAATTCGAGCTTTTTTGAAAATTGTTCTTTATTTGGTGTTTATCCTATACCATTCCAATTTTCCACCCTTCTCCTCCGTCATTTCCGTTTTCTGCTATCTGCCCATCTAATTTCACGCAAGACACATTGCCATCCATCATCTCCTCATTTCGCCCCAAATAGACACCCGAAATAACGTCTTAAATGGCTACCGTATGGTTCTCTTAAAGCCCCTTACGGTCTCTATTATCCCCCAATTAGCGAGTGTTGCGGGTGCCTCGGGGGCTGTGTGTGTATTTGTGTGTGTGTGGCGGATCGATCCGCGGGTCGCGGGGCTGGTCATCCCGAGTCGCCAGATGACCCCTTTAGACGGCGGCTGCCGTCAACCGCGAAACATTGGCGCCAGCCGGGGGTTCCCCGAGAGCGGCTGGCAGCAGCGTTTCACTTTCTTTTATCAATTTTGTCTTTATAATATAACTCTTTCAAACAAATTTTATAAATATACATCGTAATGAGTTCCGGTAGAGTCCAATCATAACTTTCCATGACCACCCATATTTACTCCCATCTTCATTTTGATGAAGTTTCTTGGTGTTGTTAAATTTTATTAGAAACATTTTAATCATTTAAAGAGACACAGTGATTTACCACTTGATTCGAATGTTTCAAGGTTATATATAAACAAAAACAAAAGAGAAAAGATGTTTTTCCTAGGCTCCGACTGTTCCAAATGCTTAAAATGTGAATTACGCAAATGTGCTCAAACAATCCGTGGTTTTCGAAAAAAAACCGAATTTTTCTTGCAAATGCTGCTTAAACTTTTATTTTAAAAGATTTTGTAGTCAAGTACAAATTTAACTTTATTTTATTTTGTCTTGAGAACGCATGATGTTATTTGTTTACTGCTGCTTTAATGAAATTACATTTTCTCTATGCAAATAACTCAAATTCTCTGAAGCTAATCTTCAAATTCAAATGTTACTCATTGAGGATATATAAGTAATATTATAAAAATTTACTTAAACAATGCACCGGCATACTAGGTTAATATTGCTACAAAACGAGTTTCTTCTTTTAAAAAATTCCCTTTATAGTGGTTTTATATAATTTACAAAATAACAAAATTTCCTAATTGTTCAGTTCAGTTCAGAAGATTTACTCAGGCGACATTTAGAAGCCAAACGGCACTAAAATTTAGTTTTTCGGTTATTAGTGCGTACCATTTGTAATTGTTTACCATTTGTTACAGCATAACATTTACATTCGACGGAATTCAGTTATTCACTGTTATCAAAAAAAATGTTATTTTTGGTGTAAACTTTACCAATAATTTTCAGCAATGAAACAGTGGAGTGATGTTGAAAAGTAGGCGAAGGATAAACTTAGATTATCTTTTTCTTAAAGTTGTTCCGTTTGCGGTGAATTTACACTTGTTTTTAAAAAAAGGCTGTATATGTTAAAAATGGTCGTAAACATTACAAACCTGTTAGAATCTCGATTCTCTTCTTACTGTGCCTTTGTGTTTCCTGAGAGTCGTCGTTAATCCTCGGGTCGCGTTCCGAACCAGTTCGAGAGCCTAAAATTGCCCTCCATTCATCCTTCGGGCTGCGTTTTGCCCCTCACTGACTGAGGCATCCAGCTAACTTTGAAGTCAACGCAGCAAATAACTTTATTTTTTTAAATTTAACTAATTTTAAATTCAAATTATTTTTATCTGCTGCATCTGCACAACATGTTTCATGCAAACCTGAAAAACATCAAAATAGGCTGAAACAGCGAAAATAAGATAAACTTATTGTTTTCTTAAATTCATTGTTTGTTATATTTTTCGGCCGACGGAAGCATCCAGCTAACTGTGAAGTCAAAGCAGAAATGTTTTTAGAGATTTTGTTGTTAAAAAAACTTAATTTAGCAGGAAATTCCGAAATTTTTATATATTTTTTTGTATCTACTACTTCTGCCTAACGTATTTCTTGCAAGCTTGTAAAACATAAAAGCAAACTGAAACAACGAAGTAACTTAAAATTCTTTTCATAAAATTTATGTTGTTTTTTACTCTTTTCATAAAATAAATGCTATAAAAATAATTTTGAGTCCAATTTTTCCTTTTGCCTAATACGTTTCTTGCTAGCCTGAGAGATTTAATTTTAATTGTAAACTAAAACAAAGATGTAACGAAAACTTTTTAAGTTATTTTTCATGGATTGCTATAAAATATAAATTCTGAACCCAATTGAGTCTTCGGAATTGGCATGTTTGTTTGAGTATCATATGGAAAAGTGGTCTTTAAAAGCTTGAATTGGCCGCTCAAATTTCTGCAAATGGCTTTTTCAGGCCTCCTGTGATACACTGGGTGTTTTAATGCAGCTACAAAAACGTAGCCACAGTAAAAGTAAAAGCTAAGTAGCTGTGGATAAACTTTTTTCTCCTTCTCAAAATCACTGACTGAGGATCTAACTTTGAAGTCAAAACTATTTTTTAAAATCTTGTTTGTTTTATTAAGCCAATTTAACAGCAAATTCGGAATTCTATTAATTTTCACATTTTTTTGTGTCTACTACTTCTGTCTAACATATTTCGCACAAACTTGTAAAACGTAAAAGTTAACTGAAACAAAGAACTAACTTAAAAAATTGTTTTAATGCGTAGAATGCTATAACACACTGGTTGTTTCAATCCAGCCACAAAAACGTAGCAATAGATGAAATTTCAAGCTTTTTCCACTTCCTTCCACTGTTTCAACGACCCGTTGGTTTTAATTTGTATAAACTCCAGGTCAAAACCTTCGTCTAACCGTCCCCCCCCCCCCCTTTTATACGTGTCTCGGCGGGCGGCAATATTCACAGCTGTCCGTAATCAAAAAGTTCGCCGCGCATCGATCGAATTCCGACTGCTAACCATTTTCTACGCTGATAGCACCACAGCTGAACGATCTGGTCCTTTTTTATATTTTTTAAAAATTATGTTTTCGTTGTATGAAAATAGAATTAGCAAAGAAATTAGGGAAATATCGACAATATTTCCGTTACTCTTTGGTCAGTGTCGTCAAATTAAAACAATTGATTTTCTGTTTTTTGTGGCAAATAATCGCAATTCATAAATGCACATTTTGTAAAATCATTTTCAATAGATTCATTAGAAAAATTATTTAATTAATTTTTAAACTTCTTGTATGTTTTACATAATTTTTATACGCAATGGTATTTTTCCTTTCCAATAGCTTTCCTCTATGCTATTTCAATTTGTTCTGTAAAATGAAAAAGGTTAATAATAAAAATTAGCAAAAGCGTTTAAAAACTTATTCGATTTTTTTTCAATGTTGTTGGAAATTTTGACTCCTTATATGTTTCAAATAACTGCTTTTTTCATATCAGTCATTCTTTTTATTACATGACGTTTAAACTTTTTTCCACCAATACCTTTCGGAAAACTACTTTTTTGACTTCTTCGTCCTCGAAACCAGTCCGCCAAGCCAAATTGAATTCTCGAAAACAGTCCTCCGCCGACCTCAAAAACTCGTAAACATCAGTTTTCTGCAAGGTCTCTGCGGAGGTTTTATGTGCTACTTGTTTTGTATATCAGATTTCCAGATATTTTCCATTTCAAATTTGTTTATTGTTCAATAGAAAAATAACGTGATAAGCAATTGAACGTTTCAGTGGGTCTTTATTAGCTACATCTTGTCAAAAGATATTGGGCGGCAGCCTGTTGTATAAATTTCTTTTTTGTAATCAGTTTCAAAAAAAACAAAAGAAAATTTACTAATTATTCGAATTGATGTAAATTTTATAAACAAATTTTACTGAAATATTTCTCATCAACCTCTGAAGAGATTTGCAAAAATTAATACAATCAATTTCGTCAGTTTTTTTTTAATTTGGTAACTCAATGTTTCAATGGTCCATAATCAATTCGTTTACAAAAAAAGAATTGATCGTTCCTTCTGGCACCAAAAAAAAACATTAAAAAATTGTCATCGCCCCTGTTGCTTATTCGCTGGGCATATTTTAGGATGAGGTTTGTAGTTAAATATAAAGGCCCACGTCCTGAATGTAGGGGAATCCAGACTCATTTTGAGTCAATTTTTGAATTCAGACCGTAATGACCTTCAAAATTTGTTTTTAAAAAAGTTTCAAAAGTTTAAAAAAATGATTTTAAATAATGGAAAAAATATTATTGACACAATAGATTCATTGTCAGTTACTCTTTGTTTAAAGAAACTAATTACAATGTTATTTAAAACATCTGAGTCAAATTTTTAACCTTGTCGCCCCAATGTTTCACCTGAGTTTAGAAAAAAACTTCATTATTACCCAACGCTATTTTCTTCGTCTTCCAAAAATGAATAATTGTATTTTCAGTTTTCGCTTTTTCGAATCTGACACCTTAATTTTTTGTGATAAACATTCCAATGTTTTGCGAAATTGGAAAAGCGAGTTTATTCTTAAACGGACAGAAATTAAATTAAAACCAAAACGGTTATACCAGCAGATTAATTCTTGACGTTTCTTCCGTTTTAAACTATTAAAAACGAAAATTTGTAAAAAAAAAATTTAATTACATTTAATAAACTCAATGTTGCAGTAAAATTACAAAAGCTGTTCTATTTGACACATTCAATTGAATCATACGGCTCTTCACTTTCATAACTAATTTTTTTAAACTCTCGCCTTTTGGCCTAGAAAAAACTAGTTTTCCACTTTTAAATTCCTCACAAATCTGTCCATTTAGCCTTCTTCGATCAAAGGAACGCCTAATAATGCCCTTTTCCGGCCAAACAAAAGGCGCCCAGAAGGCCATGATGCGCCCTCGCGAATATTTCATTAGCTGCCAGCCGGGTTGCCTCATTGCTGCCAGCCGGACACCCCCAAATAACCCCCTGCGCACCGCATTTGTACCCAATTTTCGTGTTTCACGCGCCGTCGCCTGTATTATGCGCTCTGTGCGTGTATTTACCAGCCGTCTGTCGCCACTTCCTGCCAACCTGTGTCCCCCGATCGATCCCCGCGGTTATGGGCGATAATCTCCGCTTAGTAACTGCCCCCCGCTGATAGCAAAAGGCGATGAAACACTCAAGTGATTAGACTAGGAACACATTATTTATGCATTTTCTTGATTTATTATTTATTCAAAAACAAACCAAATGTTTTTTTATTCTAATTATAAGCGCATCTTTTTTTAAATTATATTTTAATTAGAGTTGCTTTAAGATAAATTTTATATTTTTTATATTGTAAATTTTATATTTTGCATATTTTTGTCGTGAAAATGTTTCAAAATGTTATCTAACTAAGGAGATAACATTTTGAAACATTTTCACGACAAAAATATGCAAAATATAAAATTTACAATATAAAAAATATAAAATTTATCTTAAAGCAACTCTAATTAAAATATAATTTTAAAAAAGATGCGCTTATAATTAAACTAATAATTAATATTAACTTTTTAACATATATGTTCTTAATTTGCCTAATTAAAACATTTTTTAAATTAAATTTCTGTGAATAACATCAAATTTACGGTGTTGAACTAAATTATTTGAATGTTTATTATTTGTTTATCTTGCAGAACTCCTTCCGTGTAATAATCGGGTTTTTTTTGTTTGCTTTCGTATTTTGTAAAAATGTTTTGAATTCATTTCACTCCAAAAAGTTCCTTTTGTTTGCACTATTATTTTGTTACAACATGTATATATTTGAAAAAAAGTGTCGATGTTTCATACGCACTAGAAATCCCCGATTCTTGTGAGTTTATTTAATTTGTACGCAATCTCATTGAAATCGTTTAATGACTGTCGGATGTTTAAAAAAAACATTAATTCTATTTTTTAGTATAAAACATTTTAAAATCATTCAAAGTTTCATGAGTTTTTTTGCAAGGCTAATTTTATCTGTTTGTTAAAGGGGCTAATTCACTCATTTCTTTTGGATTAATTTTCTCCAACACCGCTCCAAGCAACGGTTTTTCACAAATGGGCTAATTAGCATAGGATCAGCCGTCAAGGAGGCTGATGGTCGCTTTAAAAGGTCACCATTACCAGATCTTTGGTTTTGGAAAACTTTTTTTTTATAAAAAAAATATTTCAGTTTTTATGCAAAATAGAATTCGTGTTGTCGAACTAATTTAATGTTTTGTTGTGTTTCCAATTAAACAAAATTGTTTAGTTCTTTCAAATGTTTTACCTCCACCGGATAACAATTAAAACAATAACAGTTCAATGCACTTGAAAGGCTTCAAAAATATATCTCTGCGTAAAAAAAAATAAAAGCAGTTTTTCTGCATTTTTAAACTATATACGTTTTTGTGCTTATTTCGAACGCCTTCTGGCGGCGGTCGCAAATTTGTTTGCTCAGCTTTTAGCGATATCTGCCCCGCCGGCGGCGGCCATTGTTGCTTCCGACGTTGCAACTGTTTCGTGAACATTAATGACATTTTTAACTTTAATTTTTAATACATTAGCATTTTTGTTAAATCTTGGTACTGGGTAATAAGATTATTTTATTTATAGCAGTGTGTGAAATTTTAAAGTTTTAATGAAACGTATATTTCTTTCAGTTGACAAATAAGACATTTTTTTTTAAATTTATGAAAAAAGAGCAAAGTTTCGTTTTTAGTAAGTTTTTAAATAACGAACAGTGTAACAATGATAATTCGCTGTTATATAGCTATTTTATCCAGCCCCAATTCACTGAATTGTACGTATTTAAAAATGTTTTCTGGTGGATTGACATATTTGAAAATTGAAACCAGCAAACAATATATAAAAATATATTTAGAAAATTGAATGCCATTTTTCTTAAATGTTGAAATTTTTTGGAATTGAAATTTGAAATTCGCGCCAACACAAAAGTGCAGATTGGTCATATGTGCATGAGAGGTTTTCGCCGGATATCCCAAAAACAAGTTTTGTGAGGATTTCTAAAATTCATTGGTTGAAATTCATTTGATAATGTTTTTATATGTTCTTTCAATTGAAACTTTAGTTAAAGTAAAATATAAGGCATTTTCAAATATCAAGCAGTTTAATATTTCATCTTTGTTAAAATACAACAATTCTTTTGATGCTACATTAATTTTCCACAGTTGCACCTTTAAAAATATTTTTTATGTAGAGCTATTTTTAAAATTGAGCGTATGTTTCAGCATCCCATATAATTTTTCCAAGTACAGGAACAATCACTTCTCACGGTGTTCTTCCAAAATATCTTAGTGAAGTTTTTGAATTTTAAATTAATGTTAAAAGTAATGGAAAAAACAAAAAATTAAAATTGGCGCAATAACAATAATATTTTTATGATTTGTTTTTAAATTTTCGCAAGCACAATTACAATTTTTCCACATTGTTCCAAGATAGTTAGATTTTTCTCAATTTTTTTTATAAATTTTAATATAAATTCCCAATATCTAAGAATTCTTTACAGTTTCAATACTAAAACTCGTGTTCATATTTCTTCGTCGCTCCGTCGTTTCATGCTCTCGTGTTTCAGCCGCCCATTACAAACAACATCTGCCGGGGCGCCCTCCGTCCGCAATTGTTTCCTGCCGCCGCGCCCTTTTAGTTGTTGATTGCTCTTTTTGGCTCTGTTGACTCGCCCTGGAGCTAATTGAAAATGGCCAACGCTGCATCTTCAATTTCTGAAATCATGCATTTTATTTGTTTTCTGACTTCTGCACGTTATTTTTTTATCCTAAAACATTGGAATTCAGTGTCAAATGTAAGCACACTATTTATATATAATAATGCGTATACTCTGGAATGTTTTACAATGATTACAAAACGCAAAAGATGCGATTTTTTAAATCCATGATATTTAAATTCACCCCAAACATTTACCTTTGACGGTTTTTCTTTATCTTTCTTTTTATTCCTATTGAAAATGTTTTTTTTTGTTTTTAATCGAATGTTTTACTCTTGTAGGAAAACCTAAGAGATTCAGCCTTCCCAGTACTCCTTCTTGATGCACCCCTTGAATAAATAAATCAGTAACTTTTTTCAAATAGAACACTGGAAAATATAAACTTGTGAGTTCATTTAATTTTTACTCAACAAAGCCAGGTAATTGTTTAAACAGAATGTTTTATTTTGGTGAAAAACCGATGAGATTCGCGCTGTTCAATAATGGAATTGCATTCTTTACATTAAACCGAATGTTTTTAAATCCAAATCTAAAAAAGTGCTAAATATGACACGGAAATTTAAAAAAGACATTTAAAAAAGGTTTTAATGTAACACTAAATAAAAATTTTATAGAAACATGATTATTTTGGTCGGTCAAACAAATTAGTAGATCACCTTCTAATTACGTTGTATCGTATAAGAAAATTGATTAATGAAAATAGTGTTTTCTTTTAGAATAATGTAATATCAAGGAAAACACTGAATTTTGCCCGAAAAAAAACAAATTGTGCAGAAACTAACACTATTTTTCAAGAAAACAACCCTTTTGGTTTGAATAAAATGTGTGGTACACAAATGTTTTATCCAACTTCTAGATATTTAGCCTGCGCAGTTAAAGTTAGTGAATCCTGTTAAGGCTCTTTTTCAATTTCGCCCATTGGAGAAGAATTACTCCCCTTGCTGACCTCTAATTTCCATGCATTTTCAATGTCTTCGGCGCCGTTCGCCCTCCTCCCCTCGATTGTTGTCATTTCCCGTTTGTTTTCTCGCCTTTTCCTTATTTTCGCATTGCAAGCGATGCTCAAACATCGAGTTTTGTTGTCTGCTCGATGCGAGTCACAAATGGCCAGAATTCCTCAAGGATTACCATGTCAAAACAAGGAAAAACTTTGGAAAATAGTGAGATTTGAGAAATTTCCTACTTTTTCAAAAGATTTGGTTTATTTTACTCTTACATTCAAAAAATTTTGAAATTATTTTATTCAACTTCTTTTTAACAGAGACTAATACTCAGAAAAGCACACAAATTAACTTTGTAAATTTCGATTAAATTCATCAAACTAGTTTATGACAACTTCCAGTCCATTGCAGATCTGCCTGCGCCTTTGTATCAAAGAATACTTGAAACATGAAAATTACAAAGAAAATGTGAACTCAGTAAATGTTCAAATTAAATATTTAAAATTGTGTTGATCAATTCGAATTATGTCAGATTACTGTTTTTTTACATGTATTGTATGTCTGACTTCCAATTTCTCACAACCATTGGATTTATGTGACAAAAGCGCTAAATAAATACAAAATACTCCAAATAACTAAAATTTTGAAGCACGAGTGAAACGCTAATTGTTGTATTTCCTTCCCACTTACCCTTGCGTTTCCCCTGAAACATCCGTCTGCCACCCACTCGCCACTTTCTGCCTTGATTGTCTGTTTCCGACCTCCTTTATGTTTACTTTTCTTCCATCAGCCGCTGGACAACACACGTCGGCTGTTTTCCCGCGTTTCCAGCTGTTTCACGTTATCGACCCGCTCACCTCAGCCGTGCACTCGCGGAAATTAATATTCACGGGGGGCAAAACTTTTTAATCGCAGTTTTACCTTTAAAATCTGAATTTTATAACATCAACCACACAAAAATCCACTTCGATGTAAAATAAAACATAAAAGATAAATTGTTATTTCTGTTTCACAAAAGAAATTTTCAACGAAAAAATTGTCCAATTAGCTTTACATTAAGGTTACTATTTAAAACATATAAAACAGTAAAGAATTTTTTTTAAATCGTGAAGCCTTTTTTATTTATCAAGAAAAACATATTTTTAATGATGAAATATTTATGAAAAATTAACGTGATTGCAGCGTTTCAATATTGTTTAATCAACAGTTCAAAAACCTGTCAGTAATCAAAGTAGAGTCAAAAGTATGAGATCTCATTTGCAATTCAAATTTTGAGCAAAGTACTTCGAATGTTTCATCTCTTTTAAAACTTGGAACTCAGTAAATTTTTGTACTGGGTTCGGTCGGGTATCTTCTTGTTAGGGAAAAGTATTCAAATCCCCAAATCGATCGATGATCCCTGCGGTGGCGTGTCCTTACACTCCAAAGAGCATCTGCTTACTCCGCCACGCAAATGTTTCACGTCCACTTTATTAGCCGGGCTACTATCTTTTACTGTTTTTATTCGTCTACACATTTCTTTTTGGTGGCACTTTAAAAAAATCAACATAAAGTTGAATTTTTTTAAATTTTATATCATGATTTTCTGAATCAAAATCAATCTATTGTTTCAGTGAAACAATAGATTCTAACATGATGTGGATAAGACAATCGCACGTTGGCTAATTTTTCAAATGCCTAAAATACAATAACATAATAAGTAAACAATTTTTAAAGACAATTTTAATTTTTAAAGATGCAGTCTTTAAAAACAACATTTTAAGTCAAATTGAAACTATACAAATGTTACCAACAAAGACTCCCCTTGGCCCCAACCACTCTGCCTCAATTATCGCCCAGCTTCTGTTTGCGCGTGTGTTTGAGGCGGAGTTCGCGGATGTGGCTGACGAAGTTTACAATCGTGCATCGGTTAGTGTTTTCGTCTGACAGCCGGCCGCGCATTTTGACAACCAACACCCAAAACGGCCAATACTTGAACCATTCTATACTGCTTACATATTCTGCAATTTACCATTTCATTTGAATATTTCTTTTCAATAAACTGATGATCTCTAATTTCTGAAGTCTGAAAAAAAGTTTTTGTCCGTTTTGCGATGCACATCATCCTACTATTTCTTTTTTTTTAATCTAATTAAAAAATATTAGCAGCCTGCAATTTCACAACACGTGGCAATTTGACCTGGTAGAAACAAACATTATTTATAGAGAAGAAATGTAACTTATCTATAAAACATCGAATTAGCATTATTGCCAAAAATGAAACATTGCCTCTGATAATTGTTACTAACTCAATTTTTCGTTTTTGCGTTTTTGCTTGTCAGAGGATTCATTTGTCAGAGGATTCTGAAAATTTTACTTAAATTTTCTATTTGACATTATATTTCAGCAATTTTTAAAAAGTTTTCAAGTTTTCTTGTCAGCAATTAAACCTTTTTGTAACGCAAAGAACGACAGACTCGCATTCAACCAAATCATTTATAAAGAAAAGAAATTTGTCTTCTTGGTAAAACATGAACTTACCCTAAATTTAATAAAATTTAAAATTTACACTTAAACTTGTAGTTCAATTTACTAACTTTACAAGCATTCTCGTTTTTTGTGTGTTTACCTCAATTTTATTAATATAAAGTTCTATTTTTATATATTTTGTTTTTCAGCGCTCCTCCTCCCGTGGTTGAACCTCTCATCCCAGTTCAACCTTCACTGACTATCGAAGTTCCGCTTGAAGTCGCTCAGCCAGTTCAGGTACACTTTTCTAAGTTGAATACATTGTAAAAAAAAGAATATTTACACTTAACTCAAATCCTAACTTCTGAAAACTGTTTGGAAAAAATACTTAAAAATATGAATGTTTTAGGAAGTTCCTTGTGAGTCCACTGCCGAAGTTGAAGAGGAGCCTATTCCGCTGCAAAGAAACGGAAGCGGAAGGCGGTCAGTTTTTATATTTTACAAAAAAGTATATCTCACAAATGTTATTTAACATTTAAAAAAGCAAATTGCATATTTTGGATAAATGGCACATCTAAATGAGATAAATGTTGTGCTAACCAAATTAAGGAATATCCAACTTCAGAGGGTGTATATACTATTTCAATTTTTAAAATATTTTAAAATTAATTGTCCGTATGCTTTGGATTTTTTTTTCAAAAAAAAACTAGGCAAACGGCAGTTCCAACAAAAACTTTTTCAACATACAAAATAGCGCTGAAACAGCGGGCTGATCTTTACCGCCAATTAATCGAAACTTTATTAATTTAAAACTAATATACCAAATGTAAAAAAATTAAAAATACAGTTAAATTATGCGTTCACAATATTTCAACCTAAATAATTTTCAATTTAATCTTTTTTTTTAAGATTTGCTAGTAAAAGGTTCGCATGAGTAACCGTATACATGGTTGCATGTTTCGGTCAGATTTAACATATTCGTGGGGAAAAATTAAAGGCAGTGAGAACCCAATGGTGCAAGGTCAATCCATTCTTCTTCAGATCCTGGCCCGTGAAAACCTACGAAAACAACATCCGTTTCGACAACCAGAAAAAGAAACTCAAGGTGGCCTCACTTCATTTTTTCAACACAATGGTGTATTTAGATGCCGGACGTTGACTTCTCGGCCAACGGCCATCTGAACGGCATCGAAAAGATGAATGGAGAGGAAAACGTCTCTTTGAAGGACTGGGACCCCAGACCTTTGGTCCACACCCTCTATGAAGTAGGGATTTTCATTTTGAAACTGTTAAATCTGAGTTTAAGGTTTCTTATGAGCCTCGTTTGGAGACCAAGAGGAATAGGTTCTTCAATATGGAGGGTCATGTGGAGTTCCCTTCCGATGAGACGAATACTCTGGCTGAGTTGGAGAGGGAGTGGAAACAGAGATACATTAGGACTAAGGAGGGACGCCTGCAGATCTTTGTGGTGAGAAAGAGAGAGAGAGAGAGAGAGAGAGAGAGAGAGAGAAAGAGAGAGAGAGAGAGAGAGAGAGAGAGAGAGACAGACAGACAGACAGACAGACAGACAGACAGATCAATTATAAATTTAGTCCCACTGCGCCGAAGAAGCCCCAGCTGAAGATATCGTTCTATCCGGCTGTGACATCGATGCAAACAAGGAGGAGAGGACTTTCACAATCCACGGAGGACGTGACCACATCAGAATGCTCTTGAGGTAATTCTTTTTTTAATCGCTACTACATCTCACTCTCACTCACTTCTATACAAACTCGTCAAATCAACTAATTGATGCAAAAATTGGCAAAGAAGCATTGATGCTCTGCTCAACTTTTAAATACTCATATACTTGAAACATTTAGCAGAAAATCACATTTAGAAAACGGGTTCAGTGCATCACAAACTGTGGCACCAACCATATTTTTTCTCTTTTTTTAAATAAAAAAAAACAAAGAAAGGAAGACACATTTCGATCCTTCTGGCCAAATGAATTTTCTTCATTTTGAACCGAGTTCCAATCAACACGAAACCTTCGAGTCTTTTAATGAAACTGGGTAACTGAAACATTTGCGTGATAGCGTTCTGGATTTCGTTTAAATGAAACTTTGATGAGAATTCCAAATTTTTACAAAAAAGCAGCAATTTTATATAAATTTTTAACTTACTGCCTCTTTAGTTTCATAGTTTTCAACAATATTTGTATTGTTCTAAAACAATAGTTTTTTTTGTTTTTAGATTATTCATAGACTATTTTGTTACATTTAAAAACTAGCTTAATAAAAATTAAAAAAATAAGAAAACTTTTAACATTGGATATCGGTAATTAACACGTTAAAATGATAAAATTGCTTATTTATACAACCTTTGTCCCAGCAAGAAAGTTGTATAGATTTTTTTTGTTGTTAGGATAATGTGTCACTTAAAAATGTAAAGTAAGATTATGACGAATAGTACGTGAAATATAAAATTAATGGAACAAACGAGGAATTTATTGCTATTGTTAGATTGAAAAGTTTTTTAAACATACGTTTAAAAAAATTGTTGACAAAAAAACGGTTACCAACGTTTCTTTCAAAATATCCGCTGATCCGAAAACATTCAAATGAGTGAAATACATTTGTATTTTAAAATAAAAAAAAGTTTTTTAAGGTTAGTTGAGATTTGCCTTGGTAATAAAATATAATTGTTTTACAATTTCTCGGCTAACATAAGAAAAATTTTGTTTTGTAAACATTTTCTGATATGCTTAAAATTTCTTTATTTTTATGTATTTTCCAAATAAAAGGTTAGCCATCACGTACCTGGGAATATAGTTCTATATTTGATTTTTCATTTCTATTCTTTATGAAACATTTAATCTAATTTCAAATTACATGACGTTTTTATTTTTGTTTTTGTTTATCCAACGCCTGTTTATCCAAATCCCACACAAACATATCTTGTTTACGGGTGGTCCTTATGAGGCCCCAACCCGATGACGTCATTCCTTTATGTCCCAATCGGGTCTTCTCTTTGTTTTGTGCGTGTCAGCTGGCGGAGGACGAAACGACAAAACAAGGCCTGTTTTCGGGAGGCGACGAAAATTCTTGAAAGACTCGCGAATATGTTTATCCGGTCGCTGATTGGGAGAAGGCAAAAATAGCCGAAAAAAGGGGGAAACAACAGAACAAAAAACAATTCTCCAAATATTGTAATACAGAAATGAGGAAACCAAAGAAAATTTCAATCGTATAAATTACGTATATGTTGATGGCGAAATTTACCAACAAATGTTTTTTTACAAAATAAAATTTAAACTGTTTTTTTTAAGTTCCTCACTTCAAAATGAAGGCCATTTCTCATTATTTATTACGCTTTGCTATAACAATTTTAGTTTTTTTTGCATGTCATACATAGAAAAAAGTTTTTGAAAGCTTCTTAAAGTTTCGATTGAAACATTTTAAAACTACAAAAAATGATTTTGAGATTTAAATGAAAACAAAATTAACAATATATGTACACGGTCGGTCATATCTTAAAAGTCGGTCATATCCATGTTACGGATAATTTTTATCAAAAGAAGTTTGGTCGTTTCACTTCTGTGGAGATTCTTTACTGTTTAGATGAATTCTGGCTCAAACGCAAATAGAAAAGTAGTTTATTTAAATTATTCTTTAAATTATTTCAATGTTTTCATTGAATTTCAGAAACTCAAAACTTTACTTTAATGTTTTAATTATATATAATCTGTTTCTGTTCAATTGAGCTAACGTAGTGAAGTTGTTGTAAACGATGAAATTTTTGTAGTTCTATGAAACCCTTGGAGAACGAATGATTTTGAAGTTTATTTCCGAAAAATGAACAAAGTTCTTTTATGCAAAATTAATGTTATTGTTTCATTGTTAATTAAACTTTACATTAATACTTTTTTCGTTTTTATAGTTTTTTATGTCTTTCACTTCAATGTTAAGGGTATAACTATAACGGTAAACTAACACAATGTTTTAGACTGTTGATACGCGAGTGATCCTTACATTGTTAGCTTTTGCCACATCACTCCACAGTTTTCATGCTTAAAATTAACATTTGAACAGTTAACTGTTGTAAATTCTAAACTCATCCAATGGTAATAGATAAATCATTAATTTTCCTCTTTCATATAAGCAGAACATGTAAAAGGTCCTTGGCGGTCCCTTTAAAAGAAAAATTTGACATTAAAATTTGGTTTCAGGGTCCCCTCTCCCATCTTCGACAAGTGGCGCCAGGCCCTCCTCTCCCACGCCGCCTCATCACAGATCGACGCTTATGTGAAGCCCGTTTCGAGAACAATGGAACACCTTTCTGAGGTAATTTTTTTCAAATAAATAGAGTTGAGCGTTTCTTTTTTTTATGTTAAACTGACTGTTTCAGAGAGTAGTGATTATCGAAATCGGCTCCTGCTCCATTCGTGGAGGTCGTCTAACCCAGGAGACCTCCCTGCCTCAGTCATTCTTCCCTGCCATTGGCATCCGCACTGATGACGGAAAGATCATCGTGGGAGAGGACGCCTATGCTCCTCAGGTACATAAAACTAACAATAAGCACGCCAAGCAAATCAAACTAGGGTACACATTAGACATTTTCCTAAGAACTAAAACACTGAAACAGTTTTACGTTGAAATAATTAGCCGATATGTAATTTTTGGATGGTTGAAAAGGAGTTTATGACACGAATTATTTAAGATGACATTTTACCTCACGGTTGCGACTTTGGTTACTATTCTCATGGCGCGCACTATTTAAATCAAAATTTAACTTTTTCAATAACCTGAAATATTAAAAATATGTTATATGTTTTTAAAAGTTTAAAAACTCTATTTTTCAATATATCTAAGTAAATAGTTTGTTTCGGTATTTTTCGAACAAGCTCAATGTACCTACACGGGAGTTCTTTTTAAATTTAAAATAAGTGGAATTAATTTTAGAATTAAAATCTACTGTGACAATAACTAAAAGTTAAAATGTAGAAATATATTTGTAATGCATTAAAGTTCTGGAAATATATTTTGATAGTAGGTTACATGACATTTAAACTTAGCCGGCGCAATGTTTTTTTTTAATATTTCAAGCGGAAGTTTTTTAGTGGAATGATTCAAGATCACATTTGAATGAAATTCAATTTCATCAATTTAAATTGTTCTGCAGCAAGTAAAAGTATCATGCATAAAATCTTTCAGTATGTCTTCCTTACTGGCGTGACTTTTTTAATGGAAAATGAGGAAAATAGGTATCCCAAGATTAGTTTTTTGCTAACCTAATAATTTAATAATTAAAGGGACAGTCAGGCGACTTTTGCAACTTTGTCTCATATGAAAGAGAAAATTCAGTTGTACAAAAAACTCTTTGGGACCTTATGTCGCAAAGCCCTAGTTTTTGAGAAAAGCGGCCTCGAAGTGGCCGATTTCGGGTTTCCATCTACAGAAAGTGTAGATGGCCCGGACGGTCAATGTGTCCTGCGTTTAGTGGCAGTCTAATTTGAATGAGAGAATGAGGGAAATGAGGAGGGCGCGAGACGATTTAGCATTTTTGATTATGCAAAATAACCGACCGTATCCAATGAAAAGGAAATGAAAAAGCCGCCTGACTGTCCCTTTAAATAGTGAAACATCAAACTATAATAGGAAAAATGAATTAACAAACGGCTTTACAACAATTAGACAGCGAATCTTGTTCTTAATAAATTTATTCGAAAAAATAAATATTTATGACTAAATTTCTTCTAGGTGAGGCATCGCGGAGAATTCGTGCGCCCAATCCAGGCCTCCGACCCTGCTGTCGAAAGGTACACCATGGACAAAGACGTCGTCAGGGCCTGCATGGACAAAGTAGTTTCCGATCTTCAAGTTGATCCCTCCAAGTACAAAGTAAGTTATTTAGTTAATTATGTTTATAAATTAAAATTTAGGTTCTTCTTTCCATTCCTCAGAATATCCCTATTGTATTGATTAGTGAATTAGTCACCATCGCCTTGCAGGACATCAAATTCCAGGTAGAAAACAATTTCTCTCTCTCTCACTCTTTTTCTCTCTTTCTCTCTGACTCTGTCTCTCTGTCTCTCTCTCTTTCTTTCTTTCTCTTCTCTCTCTTACTTTGCTTCTTCAGGGCGCTGCCATCACCAGGCAACCTTCCCTCATCCTCTATGCCTATGACGTCACAACTGGAGTTGTCGTAGATATTGGAGATCGCCTCAACATTGTCCCTGTAATCGACGGTTAGTTCAATATTTCCGTCATGTTTTAAAACCCTAATCCATAAACGCAGTCAATTTCTTATGGATTCACTGATTCAAAACTACAATTCCAAAGTTTTAAATTCAGGCTACGTGGTTGACTCCGCCATCTGCTCCATTCCTTACGGAGCCACCCAAGTGAGGGAAGCCCTTCGTTCTGATCTCTGCGCCAACAACAAGGGCCTCTACTCCTTCCAGAGCCCAATTGAGAAACTCATCCTCAGATACGCCATGGAACAGGTTCGTCTGGTTTTCAGTAGATTTCAGATAAGTTCAGTCTGAGAGTAATATATCTGAGCGAAAATAATACGCTGGTGTTGAACGTGAAGTGAAACATTCACTAAAATTACATGAAAAAATAAACTTTTCAGGCGTTTTCACAGAAAAGCGTAAGTTTTCGTTGGGTAACGGTGGTTTTCTGTAGCATAAACTGAGCGGCACTAACATATCAAAGATATCAATATATTATTCTAATTTTAAATTAATGAAATGCTCAAAATAACATTTTTAAACTAATTTTTAAAAACTTCAACTAAGTTTTTTTTTCTTCAATTCATCGTAAGAGTGATAGGTGTAACCCATGCATTGATGTTGCTTAATTAAAATTTTGATAAGAATTTCACGAAACATTGAAAAATGTGAAGCATTAGCTTTTCTTTTCTCCCAAGTAAAATCATTGACTTTTTCAAAGCCGTTTGCATTTGGCTATTTCATGCTAAAAAAACATTTAGGAAATGTCACTTTTTTAAAACTTTTTTCAAAATGTAACGCTCATGTAACTTAGCCCAATATTGAAAAAGGGTTGTTTGGCACTTCGCAAAAAAGTTTAATTTTTTTAAATTTTGTTTTGAATTTGTTTTGTAACATAAATTAGGCA
The DNA here is from genome assembly GCA_022343465.1 of Oscheius sp. G VE-2021. Classification (NCBI taxonomy): domain Eukaryota; kingdom Metazoa; phylum Nematoda; class Chromadorea; order Rhabditida; family Rhabditidae; genus Oscheius; species Oscheius sp. G VE-2021. The sequence goes on from JAJQXH010000048.1 coordinate 220,112, forward strand.
ATATGTAAACTTCTGTTAGCAATACTTTTTTCCAACGCAATACTTATAAACCGCCTAAAACATTAAAATCCTAACCAAAACGAATTATCCATGAATTAACGCTTATTTGAAATTAATTAAAAAACCTGTTGTTTACTCTAAAAAATTGCTACCAGAAAAAACATGATTATTCTCCAAAAGTCAATAGGATAATTAGGACTAGCATTTAGGTAAGACATTTCTGAAACACGAAAAACTTTAACCAACCAATGTGTAAGTCGTGGCCATAAATTACTAACTTTATGTATACAAACTAGCTTAAAAACTTATTCAGTTTTCTAGGCAATAGCTTAAACTTACCCACTTTTATATAACTGTTACTGAATTTTCTTTTTAGGCCAGTTACGTTCCCGAAGACTATCAGAAGGAGGAGCAGTCCAGGATTAAAGACGTCATGATCAGTCTGGACCCATTCCAGCCAACTCCCGGAATGCAGACCAAATTCAACGTTAGTTTAATTTTATTTTTTTATTTAACAAACTAAACTATGTAAATTATTCACAAACCAATTTCAGATCGATAGCTCTCGCTTCACCTGCACTGAGGGACTTTTCAGACCCAAGAAGTGGGGTCTCGACACGAAGGGCCTTCACCAGCTGGTGCACGAGGCTGTCCAGATGAGCCCTATTGACAGCCGTCGTACCCTGTACAGGTGAATATGACAGCGGTTTATAAAAAAAACCTCAAGACCCAGCCTCTCAATCAAAAACCGGAAAAGCTCCCAAAAATCAAAGAAACCTGGAACATGGGGATGGTGCCTTTAACAACAACTTAAATTTTTAAGTAAAAAATAGTTTCACTGGAAGTTTTTGCCAGATCATTCCAGTGTATCATTTATGTATGAAACATTTCAGCATCTTTGCATTTGACACTTTTGTAGCAAAATAACTCGAAATAACTTTGATAACGATTTTCTACGCATTATAAGATGTTCCCCTTTATACATTGTTTAACTTATGGCTAAAATGCGAATAACCTTTTTGTAGTGCGTTAAAATTGAAAGAATAATTTCAATTTGGCCATTTCTACATGTTATCAAAGAATGAGAAGGTACAGTTATTTTCATTCTTTTTGAAACACTTAACTTATTGGTTTTTTTCGCAGACTGACCTTATGTCATAAACAAAGTGAGATTTTCAGAAACATCTTCCTCGCCGGTGGAGCCTCCCTTCTGCCTGGTCTCGCTGAAAAGTTGGAGCAGGAACTGGCCAACATCGTCCCCAACACCATTCACACACAGGTAAGAATTTTTTTTAAACTATTGTACACAAATGCAACAACAACTATGAGTTCAACAACTGTTTCCAAAACATGTTTATGTTTTCCCCAAATATCGCCTTAATAAGGTGACTCGAAAATTGAAAACCGCCTGCAAAAATTTGCAACTATTTTGCGCAAAAAATGAAACATGAATTTTTGTGGAAAGAATTTTTAAATTCAAAACACCGATGTTTCAACATTCAAACCCCTTATTTTAAACAATCAATAGTTTAACGGCTTTTTCACATTTCAGTTTTACACAAATGCTTTGTATTTACCTGAAAAACGTTCTTTTTTAAACGTTCATTATAACTAGTAAGTCATACACAAGGAAAAACTGAAATGTTTTCTAGAAAAAACTAATAAGTCAATCGTGAAACACTGAGATGGGACACAAAAAATATTATTTCTTTTTGAATTGTTTTAATTAATATTAGTGTTTCATTTTCAATCAATTTAAATTTCTCTGTAAAAAAAAATTTAACAACATTTTTGTAATGTAATTGTTAGAATCCTTACTTTTTATTGACTATTTTCCTTAGTGGCTGTAGGCGAATATTGAAATTTTTCATAGAATAGATTAGTAAGTCAATGCAACATTAGAATAAAACATTTAAAAAAAACACTTTCATATTATTTTTAATGCGTTTTTTTAAAAATTTGTATTTATAGTTTAATTGTTGAGCAGGTAAATATCAACATACGCTGTTTTACCTGAGATAATAAAGTTAATTTCTTATCGAATGAGAATTTAAAATTAACATTTAACACTTTTGGAAAATATACTTATTAATATGCTTTGTAAATATTAAATACAAATTATAATTTTCAATTAAATTTTACTTTTTTTCTAAATGAAAAATGTAAATTCAATTATTTAGGTCCACATCTCCCCTTGGCGCTACAACGCGGCCTACCTGGGAGCCCAGGTGGTGGCCTCCTCTTCCACCTTCGAGGACAAGTGCGTGACGGCTGAGAATCTGCAGAAGTTCCTCTACAACCTCTCCACTTCCACCTTCTAAGACCAAACGGTCTTCTGTGCTTCGCTTCAGCGAATATCAACCCTAATATTCCAATTATACTTATTTTGTACACAGTTCGAGTCGTCTCTTCTAGTTTCAGCCGATTGTGATATCTCCCACTCCGTCTATTCACAGCACGCACAGTTTACGAATAGATAATAAAGCTTTTATTTTTATTCAACTGCTGGATTTTAGAAGAAATGTGACGAAAGTTTAAAATTAGTTGAAATTACGATCGAAATGATGCGAATGTTCCATGATCAAAGGTTAAGTGTGCTTGGTTAAATGTTTTACTGATGCGTTGGAGGACATTTAAAAAATACAATTTCGGTAATTTTGCTTTTTAAATAACTGTCTACAATTGTTTGTAAATATAATTATTTTTAGAATTTTGAAAGTCAAATAATAGAAAGATCAGCAAATAATACATTTTTTTCTTCAGCCGAATTTAAAATTTTGCTGTTAGTATGTAATTGGGGTAATTACATTCCAGCTGTTACAAAGATACAGTTCTCATTCATGTGGTAATTATATCTTGCGCCCACTGCTGGTGAACAAAAAACTGAATATTTCAGAGGTAGCTGAAACGTTGCATACATTTAAAATTTTTACAAAAAGCTTCGAACGTTGGTTGGCCATTTGTTTCAACTGTAAACTTTCTGGGGTTACAACTTAAAAACAAAACAATTAGATTTTAGTTGACTTTGCGCTAATTATACCAAGTAAAGACAAAATCATCGTTAGCAGCGTTTTATAAATTACGAATAGATAATAAGCTTTTATTTTTATTCAATTTGTGAAATTACGATCTAAATGGAAATGAGATGAAGGTAACACCAATGTTCCATGATCAAAGGTTAATTGTGCTTGGCAAAATGTTTTACTCAGTTGATAAAAGACGTTTTAAAAACATCGGTTTCGGTAATTGTGCTTTTTAAATAACTGTCTACCAGTCTGTTTGTAAAAAGAACTTTATTTAGAATTTTAAAAGTCTAGCGATTAGATTATTATAGTTTTCTTCTTAAACCGATTTTTAAATTTTGTTGTTAGTAATTAATTTTAAAAACAAATTAATTGCAAAGATTAAGTTTTTATTCATTCCAAGAATATATCGCACAAACTGTCTGTGAACAAAAACGGAGTATTTCAGAGGTAGCTGAAACGTTGTGCCAATTTTGAAGAAAAAGTTTCGAACGTTGATTGACCATTTTTTTTTAAAAAATTGTAATCTTCTGTCTTTGTTTTCAGCCGATTGCCAATGAAATGAAACCTTTAAAGCTTAAAATTTCACCTCGTGTTTTCTAATTTTGAAATGTTCTTGGTTACATCAGTGTTTTATTTCTTAAAACAACTTGTTATATTTAGTATATAATACTTTTAAAAAGTTTAAAAATATGTTTCAGCAATTTTTCATTGCTGTGTTTTACATCCATGGCATATTGTTATGCAAAACCTGTCACTGGTGCTGTCTCCTCTTCCTCAAATATTATATAATTTTTCGCCACTTTAAGAAATAATTTAAACCCAATTTTAAACAACTTTATAAGAATAAAAATTAAGGCAGTTCAATTTTGTCAAAATGGATAACTTCATGAACAAGCTTAATTTCTTTTAAATTTAATGCTGGGGGAAAGTTTATTGATAAAACATTAGATTTTAGTACGATTCTGCATCAGGTAATACTCAATTCCTAGTTATGAATAGTTTAAAAAAGTGTTGAAATAGCTAACTATCGTAACTTTTTAGGGAATTAAATTTTTGGTAGAATAGACTCAAGTGTCCTTCGATTTTTCGTAATTCCAGTGGTCTGTGAACTTTTATCTTCACTTCTTATCAACCTATTGAAATAGCAACCAAAAAGTTAGCCTTCGCTCAGTTCTAATTTTTCTTCTCCCTTGTGGTGCCTGTCCGAAAAATGCTTTTATTTGTCTTGCAAAGTAAGCTTTTAAAATATAAAAATCACATTTTTCTTTATTTAGCATTACTTCTTTTGGCAGTGGAATCCCATGAGGTAACTCTTTCTGAGTTCTGTTTCCAATCCCAGCAGCACTTTGCCAGAAAGAGATCATTAACTCTCGATGAATACAATGCTTCGCTGCCTTCGGAAATGGAAATGGAACAAATGTCGAAAGTAAATTAAACAACTTGATTTAACAAACTATTGATTGCAGCTCGTCACTCGCATCTATTCACTCACGAATTTTCAAACTTTCGATCCATCATTGGTAGATTTCCCCGCTCTTGTTGGCAAGATCAATGTTACACAGATTCAGGTAATGGCCCGAATGAATCCGTGTGTGAGTGAGTAAGTGAGTGAGTGGGTGTGTGAGTGAGTGAGTGAGTGAATGAGACCAACTCTACTTTCAGAACTACATTGTGATCCACGAACCATTTCCCGCCAAAGGAGTCATTTTCCCTCGAAACTGGGGCCTCCTTGCCATAGCCGACCCTCTTTATTCCACAAGAACTATCCACCACTCGGCCGCTCATTTCGACTCCGAAGGACCAATCTACGAACAGGCTGCCTTTGTAGCCCAGGAAACTAAAAGTCGTTCTGTCGCTCTCCACGGAGCCTCTAGATACTCCATCACGCCGTAGGTACTGTCATCAAGAGTGACTCCTGAATTTAGCTACGTGAACTCAACTTGTCAGAAATCGTATTTAGTGCCGGATGGAGCTCACAATACCAACAACATGTTTCATGTATTTTCATCCAGTTTCTTTTTAACTACTTTGGGAATTTCAGTTGTGGGGAGCCACTTTGCTGGAACTGTCAAAAGGAAGAAGTGAGGAATACACTTTCATTCAGTGGCACGGGATGGCTGCGACGAAGTGTGATGGGAGAGAGAGAGAGAGAGAGAGAGAGAGAGAGAGAGAGAGAGAGAGAGAGAGAGAGAGAGAGGGAGTGAGAGAGGGAGTGAGAGAGAATAGTAAATGTTTTAGCTGCATAGCAGATGTTTTTATCTCCATGGGAACCAAAAACTCTTCATTGTACGATAACTGCACTTCCGCGTATAGAGTCAGTTTCTCACTTCTTCTATTCATGAAAACCATATTTTCAGTTAAACGAAGCCTTCAATTCCCATAGTCAAAATCTGACCAGCCTCACCCCTGGAACAGGCTCTCAATGCCGTCTCATCGGTTCTGATAATCCATTGGGAAGGCTGATAAATGGTGTGGATTCTACGAAAGTTTGCTTCAGAAGGGCTCAAGACAAGGTGAGTCCAAGATATTTTTGAAAATTAGCCTAATTAATAGTAAACAAAGTAATTTAGGATATCCACAGTCAATTCCTGCACATCGAACAAAAGAAGAAGGCTAGAGTGGCGGTGGACATTTGGGTGTCTGCCATCAGAGATGCTTTTCCTGAGAAATGACAAAGGAAATATTGATACAAACAGATGTTTCATATATAAACAGAATTATTAAATTTTTGAAATATGGTTCTATTTCATTTTACCATTGATCTAAATTAGTCGATATGTTCAATTTCAGACGTAAAAGTTTTTTATTATTATCAGCTGCATGATGATATGACGCAATTAAGTCAATACTAAAGCTGCTTGGTTGCGATTTATCCGAGTTAAATGATTTTTCTGTGGGTTTTGGTTTTTTGAGTGCAGGTGTCGCTTTTTGGCAGCCAAAGGCCGCTTGACCTGCCGCGAGTCCGATCACAGGATCGGTCTTCGAGCCAGACGGCTGGCTCGAACAAACTGTCCTTTAAACTGCCGGCTTCAGCGGAGATCTGTCTAATATCTTCGGTCTGGGTAGATAAAACTATGGCATAACCAAATGAACAAAAAACAGGGACAATTATCGAGCGAAGACAAGATTAACATTAGCATACGAAAATATCCCAACTGGGCAGTTCTTAATTATCATACTCATTAGAATATCTAGACTCCCGATTCCCACTTTTCAACTCATTCCATTTCCGCTCTTCCTCTCTGATAGCTGCTCTCTCCCGATGCCTACTCTGTCTCTCGAGATGTCTCCAGATGCCCCTTCTTCCCCGAATCAGGTCGTTTCCTGTCGTTCTAGCGTTGGTCCAGAAGCTAAGGCGGGTTCGTCTGCGTTCGCGAGCTTTCATAAACCGGGGAGCCTATGCCGCCCCTGGAGTTAAGGGTTTCTGTGATACTGGGGGATTCGTCTCCTACCGTCCGGGTGGTAGGCACTCTGCATAGGACTTGTAATAACGTCGATCACCTGGATTGGTCTCACCAAGCCGCAGGGATGCCTTCTTGGCTCAAATCCTTGTATAGCCTGGCCGAAGGACCAATGCGAAAACGACGGGGGACACAACTTTCACTTCTCCTCACCTTTGATCTTTTATTTCCAGGATAGTTCTCTCGTTTTGACGATCCAGATGGCCTTCGAGCTGAATACCCAGTGTACAAGGTATAAAAAGGTGGGTAAATCGATTTTAATTGATTGAAATCACAATTCCCAAACAGAAACCCAGGGAGAGGGATTCTACCAATTAAAGTTTCCTTTGTGCGCGATTAAAATAAGTGAGCTAATTCCACAAGGGATCATTTACAACAAAAATTCCGAAAAAAAAAACCAGCCAGGGGGTTTGTGAATTCTGGTAAGTTTACAACCTGAGAACAACGAGAAAAAATGTGTCGACAAGTTTCGAATTTTTGTTGTAAATGATCCCTTGTGGACGAATTCGTCAGTTCGAAATGCCATGTTATTTTAATAAAACGAGAAAATTCTTAACGTACTCCTTGCACGCTGTTTAGAAGGGATAAGCGTTATTTCTAAGGTGTTGGCTTTTATTGGGACTTCTTCATGAATAAATTTATATTTAAGTTTATGCCTTTATTTTTTATTAAAATTGCCTGAGTTTTGTATCAAAATATGGTAGAAATGTTACTAAGTTGAAATACGATTGATTTTGTTTGTTTTTCATGTAAAAATACCCTTTCTTGTCGAAAACGGGATAAACTCCAATTTTCAGTAATGTCTTCTCGTAGTCATTCCGTCGAGGAAGACGATGAGATCGAAGAAGATGACGATTATTCCAGCGAGCCGAGGGTTAGCAATTGGAACGAGAGCGAAGCCATCGAGGCGGTTAGTCAAACCCCTTCTTTTCAATCGATTTTGGGAGATTTTAGGCCATCCGAGCAAAGAAGATTGAGAGCCCCCAGTCAAGGAACGGCTTCGAGGACCCCGACGATATCTCCCTCACTGGTTTGTGCTTTTTTTAGCCGCAGAAATCATTTTTTTTTCAGAATTGAAATTGCTCCAGGAGAGGTTGGACACGTTTGTGGATCCCAAGGAGCCGAAGTCAGACGGTTGGTTTTTTGTTAGAGACGCAGAAAAGTTAGAATAATCATCTAAACGTTCCCTTCTTTCAGCCGAGGTCAAGAAGGATCGAGCGAAATTCCTCAGAAAGTACAAAGTGGATCCAGCCTACAACCCGCCATCCGAGAGATTACTCCTTCATCGGTGGGTACTTTAATAAACAAAAATTATAAAATAGTTTTTTTTTCTAACAATTAGAAACAAAGAAACCAATTTTAGTGACATCTCCCGCAACGCGATGGCCAACGAACCCCGGGAGCCCTACGAAGTCCCCGTGTACTCTGATCTGGGCAACGCCAGGGAGAAATTCAAGAAGGACTTCAGCTACATCACGCAGAACGTCGCCCGTCCCCGCATATGGCCAGAGCCCCTCAACCGTTTCAAGGTTCCTGTTTTTCACAAGAGAAGCTGGCGTCGGGAATGGCAAAAATGACGCAATTAGTCATTTTTGAAGCCGCTTGGTTGCGATTGACCTGCTTTTTAGCAATTAAAAGCCGCATTTATTATAAACATGAAAGGGCCGCTTGACCAAAAACTTTCCAAAGATTTTGAAACCCATACACTCAATTTAACAAATTTCTTGAAAAAAAAAATGGAAATTTCAAAAATTAATGTTTTAATTTCCCATTTTCAGTACAGATGCGAATGCGACGGTCCCTGCACCACAGCGGCTTGCAGATGCTTTGAAATCAATTCACTGGCCAACAAGTCACCCATCGGAATGGTTAGTTTTATTCTCACATTTTCAAAAATACGTATTTTTTATTTATTAAAAAAGTTTATTTCCTTTTTTCAGAAGAATGGAAAGATCGACATAGGAGATCCGGCATGCGACATCGGCTGTTACGCGCTGATGTGCTGTGGTCCGGCGTGCGGATGCCCCGCGGAGTGCCCGAATAGAGCGGAGAATATGGTGATGAAGAATAAGTGAGGAGGATCCGGGAGAAGGAAGTGAAGTGGATCTTTTGCAGGCTGGAGGTCTTCAAGAGGGACAGGGAGATTGGATTCGGAGTGAGGACACTCAACAACATAGCCTTCGGTTCGTTTTGGAGGAGAGACGCAGAGGAATTGGGAGAAAAAGCGGAGAAATGCAGGGCGCAGAGAAAGAGGAGAATTGAAGCTGCGGAGAGGCCGTGTATGCTGGAGGGTGCAGGGAAACGAGCGCGGAGAGACGCCGAGATGCTGCATGTTAAAGAGCGTATAGATATGGAGGGTGCAGAGAGGGGAGACAGTTGATACCACGGAGAGATCATGTGAAAGGGAGGGGTGCAGAGAAACCAGGTACACTAGAGATTTAGTTATATGTAGAAAACACAAAGAGAGATCGATTGCAACGGAGAGCCCAGATAAGTTAGAAGGCGAGTGAAGAGAGACTGTGGTGGATAGACAACGCAGAGAAGCGAGGTAATGGAAAGCGCCTAGAGATGTGTATGGAGAGCGCAGAGAAACCAGGCAGTTGAGGCCGCTGAGAGAGCATTTGGAAGGGAGAGGGTGCAGAGAATGTAAAACAGAGTACGGGGAAGCGAGAGAATAACGGTCGCCTAGAGAGCGTTTGAAACATCGAGAACGCAGGCATACATAAAAGAATGAAGAGAAATACAGATAAAACATCTCCTACTTCCTAATTTTCCAGGCGAGCTCGTTTGTGAATTCGTTGGCGAAGTCATGGATCAGTCCTCCTTCTCGCGCGACTCCCACAACTGGGCCATGGAAATCGCCCGCCGTAATCAAAAGACCCTGAGGGACGACGACACCAAAATCGTCCTGGAAGGTCTCCGACAGCTCACCGACTGCGATCTCTCAGATGTTCGTAATGCCCATTTTCCTCACTCCCGTCTCATTTAATTGGCTAAATTCGGTGATTTCAGAAACAATGGCTCCAGGTCAAGTCGGTAAAGACTTATATCTACATGTTAGATCCCAGCAGGAAGGGGAATCTGGCGAGATTCTTTTCGCACGGCTGCTGGCCAAATCTTCAGCTTGTCAGGTTTGTGGGGAGGATAGAGACGCAGAGGAAAGTGGTAGAGGCAGACACAGTTGTCTTTTCAGAGTGATCTCCAACTACGCGGCTATCCAACACCATCGAATATTCTTCTTCGCCGCCCATGCCATTCCGGCCGGATCCGAGGTAATGCCTCTTCTTTTTCTCTTAGAATATTGGAGTAGAAAACTCGTTAAAATTCGCCTTTCCCTTTCGAGGCACGTGTTTTCAGTTATTCTTCCATTACGGAAAGGAGTTCGGCAATCGCCTACCATGCCGTTGCGGGACGCCTCTCTGCTTTAAAGAGAAACTCCTAAAGTCGTTCACTAGAAAGCAGGTGAGAATTAGAGACGCAGAGAGAGAGAGAGAGAGAGAGAGAGACGCTTAGGAATGAGGTTTTCAGATGGAAGAAATGATGACGGATATCCACCGCCATTGGAAGCGCATAGCGAAGGAGAAGGAAGACAAATGTTGGTGGATTCTCTATCTTTCCTCCTCGTCTCTAACAACCTATCTGTCTGATTTTCTGCGCCTCTAACCCATTTCTCTGCTTGGCTAAGTATCTCATTGCTTCGTTTTGAGGCGACGACAGCACTGCGCAGCGCTCGGCATCTTTGCCTACTCTGGGTATCGCCAACAGTCCTTTGGGCGACGAGGATGAGCCGCATCCGGCCAGCGAACCTCCACTGGGTGGGTCTCTCTCTCTCTCTCTCTCTCTCTCTCTCTCTCATCTCTGCGTATCTACTCCATTTCTCTGTTTCTCTATATCTTTGTTTAAATTCAATTGTTCCAGATTTCTCACGTTTTGCGTCGAGTAGGAAGAAGGCGAGGGCCATTTCGATTGATGCGGGAGAGGGGCAGACAGAGACTTCCTCTGCGTCTCCGACGGGAAGCGATGACGTCATCACATTGAGCTCGGATGGAACTTCAGATGAGGACAAGCCGATAGACGTCATCACTATCGATGACTCCATTGAGGAGCAGACGGCTCAGCCGAACGAACCAGTACATGGTTAGTTCTCTCTCTCTCTCGCGCTCTCTCTCTCTGTGTCTGTCTCTCTCTCTCTCTATCTATCTATCTCCCGCTTCCTGTCGATCTCTGACTCGACCCTATTCCTATGCGTATTCTCCTCTTTCTCATCAAACTGATTCGGATCCCTCCGATTCTCCGTCTCTGCCGCCAGAGAAGCAGACGTCCTCGAACGATGATGACAAAGCCGTCGAGAAGGAAAAGACCAAGGAGAAGATGCAGCTGAATCCTTCGATAATCAGAGGATCCCAGGGAGAGAAACAGCCGCAGCGTCTTGGTGAGAGATTAGTCAATTAGTGTGCAATAGTCTAATTGTTCAGTCTGGTACAAGGATTGCAAGCTCAATCGACCACCGCCGTTGATGAAGCCAAGGAGGAATACGGCGGCCACAGCGAAGAAGAAGACGGCTGCAGCCGAGGTCTCGAAGGCCACCACTCAGTCGAAGGAGACCACAATGAATACAGTCGGTGCTTCTGGAGGTCAGTTTTGTGGTCTCAACAATCTAATTTCTCATTTCAGTTGGAGACGCCTCCTTGAGGAAGCCATATGATGCCACAGCTCTTTTTGAAGAGGCCACGGGAATCGAGGAAACACCGCAGCCGAGTCCCAGGACCACAGCTGAAGGCCACAGCCCTCTCTTCGACTCCGCTGTGGCCTATCTGGGCGATTCTGTGGAGACCGAGGACGGCACATCCCAAGAACCTGTAGAAGAAGCGCCAAAGCCGAGGACTGAAGCCACAGTTGGAGATCCCAGCACCACCGTGGCCGAGGAGACCGCCGGAGGAGAGGTCCCAGCGCCGAAGAGCAGGACCACAACCGAGAGGACGAGGGCCACAGCGGAGAGGAAGAGGGCCACAGCGGAGAGGAAGAGGGCCACAGCCGGAAGAGATGCCACAGCGCCGAAGAGCAGGTCCGCGGCCGGGAGAGACAGGGCCACAGTTAGAGACCACAGCACCATCATGGCTCCCGTGGGACAAGTGAAATCACGGAATGACGGCACGGGGACAGAAGAGCCCATTGCCGCAGGTGAGCTATCTGTCGAAAGCCGCAAGCTGGTCCGTTTTTATCTGTCATCGACCGGCCCGGTGCGAAGAAACTGCCTCTCCTTCTGATGAACCGTTAACATCATAATTTCAGGAGCCCCCGTCACACCGTCTTCATTGGGGCTTCAGGGCAGTTCAGCCGACGCGGAGGCCGGTCATACACTAAGTCCGTTTTTATCGATTTTCTGAAATTTTATGCCAATTTTTCCCTTATGTACTTGACTGCGTACCACTTCCACTTGTTCCAGAAGAAAAAGCGACATTTCTCACATCAAACCACCTAATTAGCATTTTGCAGGGCTTCCCTGCAAGTCTGCCAGACCTAAGTCGTTGGAGCGCCTCCTGAGGGAAATCTGTCGACGTAATTTTCCCTATTTTACCTTTAAAAATCCTGGATTTCAGCACCGTCGATGGCCGTTTGTCGTAATCCTAGGCCGGATTCCGTCGTCATATTGAACACAAACCGTTATGGCGGTCAGTTCCATCCCATTTTGGACTAAACTTGGGGATTTCAGGACGAAAATACACGGCTCGAGAGATCGAGGAATATGAGAAGACGATGACGTCCAAGACAAAGGAGACGGATTCTGGAGGTTTTCCCGTTTTTAGAAGCTACTGAATTTGGTGTTTTAGGAGACGAAGCCCGTGTGGATGAGTCATCGATCCAGGAGACAGGGGAGGCCACAGCAGAGAACTCGGAGGCCACAGCTCAAGCGATCACAGATACGACAGTCGGAGCTTCTTGGGGTCAGTTTTGTGGCCTTTGCAATTTAATTTCTCATTTCAGTTGCAGACACCTCCTTGAATAAGCCTCTTGATGCCACAGCTCTTATGGAAGAGGTCAATGAAATCCAGGAAACACCGCAGCCGGGTGTCATGGCCACCGAAGGCCACAGCCCTCTCTTCGACTCCGTCGTGGCCGATCTGGACGATTTTGTGGAGACCGAGGGCGCCACAGCCCAAGAACCTCTCGAAGAAGGGCCACAGCCCAGTCCTGAAGACACAGCCGAAGGCGTCGGCAGTATCGTGGATGAGACCGCCGGAGGAGAGGCCACAGCGCCTAAGGGCAGGGCCACATCCGAGAAGGAGAAGCCTAAAGCCGGAGGCCACAACACCATCGTTGCTCCCGAGCCTGTTGTCGAAGGTAAGATGATTCTTATGCACCGGGCCAGCGTTTTCTTGTCATTTTATAGTTTTGACACTAAAAATCTGAATTTCAGAACGTCTCATCAGCGACTCTGCGGAAGAACAGGAAGAGGAGGATGTGGTGTCGAAGAAGGAAGAGCTTACGGTGGCTAAGGAGGCCACGCCCACCGCAGGACCGGAGGCTCCGCCCACTGGCAAGACCGTGGCCACGCCCATCTGCCACGAAGCCACGCCCATCAGCTGCAACCCTTCCAATGGTAATTTATTTCTAAAAACTTCTTTAAACCCTTTAAACTTTTTTATTATTCATCATTTCAACCACCGAGCGACTGCCTAATCATCTGATTTACAGCGTCACCAGCGACTGAACCTCTCCGTCAGCCGAAGACTGCCTCTCCAAGGCATTCCCCGCCGCCGAAGAAGCATAAAATGATCGAGGGCATCAAGAATGCGAGAAGGAGGTCTTCTGGAAGTTCGTTTGCCCAAAATGCCGCCTTTAAATGTTGCCATTTTAGGGCCGAAACCGTCGGAATCGACGATTTCTAAGAACCCAATCGTGGAGGAGGTGGCCGAGGCCACATCTCAGCCGATGGCCACATTGAAGGAGGAGATGGCCACAGCTCAGCCGAGGATCACAGATGAGGAGGAGATGGCCACAGCCAAGTTCACGGCTCCCGTGGCCACGGAACCTACGCATATGGAAGTGGAGATTGTGGTTTTGGATGAAGGTGAATTCTAGGAGACCCAGAATTTTCCCGGAACAGCCCGACGGAATCTTCGGGCCGGTCCGGGCGAAGCTGTCTTGCCAAAATTGCTCTTCTGTTCCTAATGCCTGTATTTTCAGTCGAAAATGACGAGCCTCAAATCGACAGCGGAGAAGTCCCCGTTCTGGCTCCTGTGGCCTCCTCCCCTGCCGAACCTGAAGATGCCGTGGCCCATCCCCCCGATCTCGAGAGGGAACTGTCTCCCCTGGCCCTCGTCGACCTTGCCGAGGCTGAAAGAGACCCATCTCCTGAGGTCCTGGGTGATGATGACGACATCCCGACGGACCCTCGTCTCACAGCGTATGAGGGTGAGGTTGCCCGTTTGTTTTTAGCCAAATTGGTCTCGGGTTCGATCCCTGTCTGGGGTGTTGTATCGAAATTTGAAAAGATCTGGAGTTTTCCCACGAAAAAGATTTTCTAATTTCAGATTCAAGAGACCGCCCATATCGAGATGGCTCCAGCAGTGCTCCGAAGGACGATAACTACCCGACGCAGCGTCAATGGGACGACGACGGAATCGACGATGACGGCAGAAGCAGCCGAGAAGGCCCCGAAACCGACCAAACTCTCGATGACTTTGGTTAGTTGAAGAAGGATCTGACGGGCTGGCCGGCCCTAATCGGGGATTTTCCTTTTCGAATCGACGTGATTTCTTTTCCAGAACGTGAGCTCCAAGTCAGATGCTGGGCAGATTTTGCCCATCAAGGACAGGAGAAAGTCCGCCAGGAGGAGGAATACGGAAGAAGGATTTACGGTAGGTTAGAGAGGCAGTTGGTTAGAGACGCATAGATAGCCAGAAAGCGAGTGCAGAGAATCAGACAGGAAGGAAGTGAGAGACGCGGAGAATTATGTAGGTTAGAGACACAGAGTATGAGGCAGATGACTAGATACGCAGAGAACCAGACATTCATGTAGTTAAAGACGCAGAGTAAAACTTCTGTTTTCAGGTGGATCAGCCGGCAACAGGAACGACAGCGGTAGAAGGGACTACCGTAACCAGGACGTCCGTACCCGCCCGTCAGAGCGCAATTACGACTACAGGAGCCAAGATCTCAGCTGCAGGAGGATGGGATACCATAGTTGGTGCTACGGTGAGTTCGGATCTTTTTTGTGGGGCGTAGACTGGTCCGAATTTTCCCTCTTTGATTGGCCTTCTTCATAGTCAATGTTTCAGGAGAGGAGAGAGACGATCGATATCACCGTGGCGAGCGTGGACATTCTGATTTCCGTGGAAGAAGAAGTTATGAGGACGGCAGATTCGGCTACGGTAGGTCATCCCTCCTTCAAAAGGAACTTCGCCCAGAATCTTTTCTCTGACCGGAAGCCACTTTCCCAAGCTTGTGAAGAATACTAATCTGAATTTTGCAGGCCATTCGATGGAGTACGAGAGGATGGACGGAGGCTACCGTAGCCAGGACCGTCGCCCCCTTGAAGAGACGACCTACAGCGATTACGAAAGTGGAGGTCTCGGAGATGGAGACGGGAGGGCCTACGGAAGGAACGACGCCTTCTACGAGACTGGAGGAAGTGGTTACGGTGGGTTTCTGATACTTTCAGAATGCATTTCCGGTTTTGCCCGAATCTTTCCTCGACCCGGCAGCCATTTCTAGAACCTTCCTATTACAGCAAACAATACTAATCTGAGTTTTACAGGTCAGTCGATGGAGTACGAGGAAATGGGCGGAGGTTACCATAGTCAGGACCATCGTCCCCGTGAGGAGACGACCTACCGCAGTGATTACGGAAGTGGAGGTCTCGAAGAAGGAGGCGAGAGGGTCTACGGAAGGAACGACGCCTTCTACGAGACTGGAGGCGGAGGCTACGGTGGGTTTCCGTCTGGTTCTTTCTGCGTCTCTAACAGGCTGTATGCCTTATTCCATGCGTCTCTAACACGTCTATCTCTTCTCTGCCACTCTAACCCTCTCATTTCCAGGCCAATTCATCGACACCCATCACGGGAGAGGTAGAAAACTTTCCTCATACCAGGATCGAGACCAAGGAGGACATTTCACCTACGACTATCACCCGCAAAACTACGAAGAGAGGGACAGGAGTCAATTTTGTGGACGTAACGAAACTGTGGGCCTTAACTACGGTAGGTCTTAATGACAGTAATACGCCAGCTTGCGTCAGCTCTAGAATCCACTAGAAGAGATGTTCTGAAGAATGACCAATCATTTTCACGTCAATTGGCGGATTTCCTAGCTGGATTCGCCCGTCAAGTCAGGGAGCCTCATAATCTCAGAGGACACCACGAGAGGGACAGTGAATTCAGAAGCGGAGCCTACGAAAGTAGGGGATTCCGGAACGACAGAATCACCTACGGTTGGTTTTATTATTATTTGTTTGCATTTATAAAGCGAATTGTGTGGTTTAAAATTTTATTCATTGATCATTTTTCAGGAGAGGAGAGTGGGGGAGGCCGTCGAGACTGCCACCGTCTGTCAGGAGGGAGGGAGGACGGGGGAAGAACGGCCGGATGGAGAAATGAAAGTAAGGAGAGAGAGAGAGAGAGAGGTTGTAGACGCAGAGGGGAGATAGGATATGGACACATATATTAATGCTGGAAGAGTAGAGACGCAGAGGAATTGTGGAGGGAGGCGGCTGAGAAAGAGGGTATATAGAGGACAGTTACAGAGAAAAGAGAGATGCAACGGAAAGTGGTCAGGGGCGCAGAGAATGAGACAGACAGGTGGTTAGATTAAAACTAGTTTTCGTGTTTAAATGTTCATTTTTGCAGGAGAGCAGAGGGGAGGAGGCCGTCGAGGCAGCCGCCGTCTGCCAGTCAGAAGGGAGGATGGGGGAAGAACGACCGGATGGAGAAATGAAAGTAAGAAGAGAGGGAAGTGGCAGAGGTAGAGAGAAAAGGGGTAAAGACGCAGAGGGAGGGGTTAGAGAGGCAGAGGAACGGATCAGATTCGGAGCGAGAAGAGAGGTAGAGACGCAGAGAATGAGACTGGTTAGAGTCGCATTAAGTCAGACAGACGGGTGGTTAGAGATCCAGAGAGAGAGAGAGAGAGAGAGAGAGAGAGAATTGAAATAATCCCCACTTCCAGCTCGCAACCGTCGCCGTACTTATTAGCTTCGTGTGACGCCATGGCTGCTCGTACCAGTTCTCATTGGAACCTCCTCCGATCTCCCCATTTCCGATGTTTTATTCTCGAATATTCTCATTTTCCCACCCACAGGTCACACCACAGTTCATAGTTCATTTATTCATAGACAATTAATTAGGTTATTGTCAATATGTTTGTGTTCTGTTATTAAATTTCTTTTTCTCCTTTTGTATTTCAGACGCTGGTGGATTACCGGATGCCATACTTTTTTTATTAGTTGAAATCGATCCTCAAAATGACAAGGTAAGATTTGAACTTTTTTGACGAATCGGGCCAACTGGAAAATATTTGTCGGCTCATCTGTCCATATTGAAGACAAACGACCAGGGTTCGAGCCCGCTCGGTGTATTCCTTGTTTGTTACTTTAATTTGTATGTTTAAATTTGGGTCATTTGAACTTGTTTATCATGTAGAAACGAGCAAAAATGAATTTCCACGATGAACCGTATAAATGGCGTGAAATTGAAAATATTATACCCCTGCGTACCAATTTTTTTTGCTCACGCGTTTTTTCGTTTTTTTTTTCTGATTTCACAGTCGCTTTTCTATAAATTATTTATTAAAGCGTGCTTTATTGTTAATATTTTTGTTCCTCACACCAAATTCCTCCAGTTTTTGCAATTTTTTCCGATATTTAGTTTCTAAATCGCTGGCTGGCGGATTTCTTGTTCAGAAAATCAAAAACAACCGGAACTAATTTGCAATTCTAATATACTGAATTTAAAATGCTTCAATCTTCCTAATTACCCCTAAATTAATATATTATGCATTTAAGTTGGATAACAATAAGAAACTTTCACTAGGACCGAATCCTGGTCGTTTGGTGTGTATTTTGACAGAATTTTTCACTTTTGCTGTAATTTTTGTTGCCTTTATTGTTCTCTTTTCCTAACACTCTCTTTCTCTATCCTTCTATTTCCAGGTCGTCACCATGCTCGGCCAAATTGTCTACACCTTGCTCTCCCCTCTGTCCCTCTTCTTCCCCGTCTTTCTTGAGATTCTGGTGTATTTCGAAGTGGACCCGGTCGCCGACATTTTCCCGCCGGATAGGGATGATCCACATAATATACCGGTACCGGTGAGGAAGATTCTCTGCGTCTCTAACCACCCGTCTGTTCGATTCTCTGTCTCTAAGCTCCCTTAAATCTGATTCTCTCTCTTTCTCCCCTCATTAATCCTTCTATTCCAGGTCCGCACGCGTGCCCAGCGCCTCGCCGCCTTCTGCGTCTTCCTCTACAACCTTTCCTACGCCTTCTTCATCTCCCTTCTAGCCGTGTGCTTCGTTTTCATGGATAGGATGGTCCAGTTCTACAACTTCTGTGTCCGCGTCTTCTGCGGCATCTGCCTCTATACCTACGTCTTCTGGCGCGTCGTGTACATCTTGCTCCGCGACGGCCTCCCTACACCAGACAGCGACGATTGATTTAGACGAAGAAGCAGTTCATCCACGAAACTAACACATATTCCCAAGAGATTGTACATTTTCAACTTCGCCCCCTACTGTAAAATTGAATAAACTGTCAAATGTCTGTTTTGTCTCTTCACAGCCGCGTCAAGGCCTAATTTACAATCGGCTTCTTGATTCCACGTAATAGCCACAGACCACTGAGGAATGATAAATACTTTCGGACTGCCTAAGGTCTGAATTACCCACGGTAGGCAGTCAGAATTTGAAAAAAAAAAGGGCGCCTGCGTTGGACATTGGGGGCGGGAACCTGAAATTTTTAAATTTATGGCCACAGTCGCCGACTGAGCCGCGGGCAAGGCCACAGCTAGCCCTAACAATGGGTGAATTTGAAAACTTGAGGTTCCCCCTACTTTCTACCGTAATCAGAGCCACCTGCGCGTCTAACGTTGAAATTCTGGCTCAAAGCCAAGTCCAAACAAAACCGCCGAAACCTTGGGAAATCCTCCAGTATTCAACGACTTACGCCGTTTTGGAGGCCCTGATTTGCAGCCTACGGTCGCTTTTTGAAATAATAATTCTTGTTTGCTTATCGTTGTTTAGCATATGACGACGGCATTCAGACCTCGTTTACTTGCCTAAGTCTAATTTATAGCCTAAGGCCGCACGGCTTTTGCTTTGGATAACTCAATCAGATTGCAAAATGCCACTGGTGCTTGCCAATCTGTGAGTGTCCACATACAACACACTCACAGAAAAAGCTACCGTAGATTTCTGCGAGTGTGCAGCTCAGCCACACTCACAGAACAGATCGCGGTGGGACCATTTTGTTTCGCCAGCTTGAATACTACCCTGCGAAAATTGTCCCCGCACGATTTTCAAATTGTCTTGAGTATTCAACGTTAAACAACGGGATGATTGAAATTATAATCAACTTTTATTGTTAATTTAATTGATTCTGTTTAATTTTGTATTCAGAAGCATTCTATATCGATATTCCCACTTGTTAATGCCATAATTAAGCTGAGCCAGCCGCTTCTGTTCTAAAAGTGCCCCATCTAAAGGAAATTACCACGCTTTCATATTGGATTTCATGTATTTTGTCATTTTATTTTCAAAATCTATGCTTTCGTTTATTCGTATCTCGTTCATCAATCTCTTCATTTTCAGAAACTTGGTCTAACAGCATTTACCGCTTAGAAGACCCTAAATCTATCGAAACCACCGTGTCCAACTTTCGTCGGTCGAAAATTTCCCTCAATGGCCGACAGGTTTGTTCTATTTTCTATTTAAAATGTCATTTAAAAAAAATTTAAAACTGTGGATTATTGCTTTTTTCAGACATAAAGAGTGCTTCCACGGGATGGCCTTCTGCCGTTGCGATGTTTCTACTGGGGCCAAGTCCGGCATGCCGGTGGAACATCGTCATCGCATCCTCCCGCAGCAGGTTAGATTCTGATTTCTTGACAGGAATTATTGGGAAAAATAGAGAAACACGATTTTTTAAATTTCTAAATCGATATTTTCAGTATCCTATCGACATTCTATCTCTGGTAGAAGACGAGGTTGATTCCGGTGAGCACCTTATTTCCTCTGAAGTAAACCCTGCTTTTAGGCAACTCCGATGATGACAGCTCAAGTGGCGACAGTGATGGCATTAGATCGGCGCTGGAGGCTCCTCGCTGCGAGAAGCCCGAATCTCCTCTGACCGTCAGCTTTCCTGGCCCCGGCTACCCGAAATCTCAAGTCCCCGATCCGGATGACGTCAACTGCATACGCGACTGCGATCGCCCGGCGAATTGGCAAACGGATGAGGCATTCATAAGGTTCCAGGACCATTGGAAGAAGAGGTCCCTCTTGTCCAACATGATCCAGAAGGCGAGGGAGGAAAACCAAGAATTTCGCGTGACTTGCACTCCTTGGACTATTGGTGAGTCTCTCTCTCTCTCTCTCTCTCTCTCAAAATTCAATTATTGTTTCCAGTCGACCCCGAAGAAACGAAGGAAGGGGAGTCCGTTCCCTCGGTCGCCCAAATGTTCTCGACCCCGCTCAACTCTCCTGGCAACGGCAAACCCCCCGAGCCGGTGGCCAAGTCGACCGCTGACCGCCCTGTCCTCGACGCTCCGATCATCGCCTCTCCCAAGCCCCCGCCCAATAAGCGGTATGCATTATTATCCTTACTATTCGATGAGGAATTGCCATTTGTAGCTAATTTCGATTCTTTCAGAGAGAATGCGGTGGTCGAGCCCCAGACGCCCGTGGAGCTTCAGCCTCCTGTTGTGGAGGTGCCGCCGCCGGTCAAATGCAGCGTCTGTCTGAAGGACATCCATCCAACTACCGAGGTTTACTATCAGGTAAGGGGTCTCTATAATTCTGCCTGCTTACCCTATTTTGAGGTAATATTTTTTTGCTTTCAGTGGAAGTGCTTGGATATGTGCGCCTTCTACCTGCACAAGACCTGTCTCCATGAGGAAATGGCCAAGCAGGGATTCAAGAAGAAGCGCGAGTTCAAGGTAACCTAGTTTGTCTCTTAAGCCTCAATCGAACAAATCCAAGCTAAATCCTGATTTTTAGGACGCCATCTGCGCCACGGAGGGCTGCTCTGCCGCGATTTCCGCCATCTCCGAATTCAGCATGGTCAACAAGGAGAGTCTTGTTGGGTTTAACCACGAAGACGGTTTGAAGACTCTTTTGTAGTACATCAAGTCCGAGCACGAGAAGCTGGAAAAGGTGGAGAACAAGAAATTGGACAAGCTGAAGCCAGCCTTGGCCAAGGACCAGAAGAAGACGAAGAAGGACGTGAATATGAAGAAGGTCAAGAACGACCGTGCGTTTTGAAGACTTCGAGGATATCATTTCATTTTCAGGAGACCACGCCACTCCCGAAACCCCCGATTCCAACCAGTCGTCTGTCCGGACCCCGGAGGAGCAGATCGAAGAGGCTGTGATAGCACAGCCTGTGGTCATCATGCCGTCGGAGAGGCCTGTCGTCCTGGAGGAGCCGAGGAAGCACAACCCGCTGACCGTAGAAATCGACGAGGTGGCCGTTCCTCTTCAGAAGAAGACGGACGAGTTGGAGAACAAATACACCGTCACCAAGCAGAAGACCACCTTCAAGCAGAAAACAAAGAAGAAGAAGGTTGGTGGCACGGCCAAGAGTCTTCCAGACTAACATTACGGTACTAAAACCTAATTTCCAGGAGGTGCTGGACGTGTTCGTCCCTCGCCCGATTCGCCTGCCTTCTGGTGGCTTCGACGACTACCTGCCTGCCTCCACGTCCTTCAGTAGGCTTTTCCCATTGAGCCTTCTATAGTTCCTTCAGATTCCAACTACGTGCCGGATCGGTGGGACGACGATCGCTCTGTCGCGTTAGTTATCCTATTTTCCCCCATAAATCAGTCTCGTATTTCAGGGCGAGCACTGGATCTCAGGACAGCAGGAGCACCGGCGTCCTCCGAATCCACGACCCGCAGCAGTTCCCCGACAGCATAGGAGCCACCGTCACTTTCCCTCTGCCCGGAACCAACAGCGGAGAGATGTTCATGGAGGAGATACTCGACAGAATCGCACCCCGTTTCGAGTGGGAGATTCAGGGCGGCACAATGCAAATGGAGCTGATTTCAGTGACGTCGTTATCAATTCGCCAGAGCACAAGGAGGGAGCCAATTGGCCCGTCCACGAGCTCCTCGATGCCATTCTCCTCACCAGCGGCGATCTTCTGGAGAAATCGCAGATCGAATTCATCAAAAAGGTTTGTTTATCGGAAAGTGGCCTTTGGTTGCCAGAATACGCTCAAAGCGGCCTGACGTCACCACAATCTCCTATGTCTACAAAAACTGATTTCAGATCTTCACCGGAGAGGACCCCACCGTCCTCCGTATGTTCATCCAGGGCCTCAAATACTTTACCGTTGCCAAGTCGGGCAATCTCTTCACCTATTGCAAGGTTTGTCCTCTTTCCATCTCTCCCTACTCCCTGCTTTCAGAACCAGAAGGGTCGCATCCTGCAGGAGCGTTTCATCCAAGAGCAGGAGCTGGCCAAGGTGGCTCTGCAGCAACAACAGCAGCCAGTGGAAGCCTGTGTGCCCCAGGAGGTTCCTCAGGAGCAGAAGATGCCTCAGCAGCAGGAGGTTCCTCGGAAGACACCACAGCAGCCAGTCGACGCCTATGTGCCACAGAAGCAGAAGAAGCCTCAGAAGCTGCCCCAGCAGCAGGAGATGCCCCGTCAGGAGACGTCCTATGTGCCTCAGGAGAAGCCCCAGCAACAGACCCAGGTGCAGCTGAAGATGGACGGAAACACCTGGAACTTCGCCTCCATCATCAAGAACGAGCGCGGGGAATTCCTCGTGCAGTCGGGACATCGGCCGACGTGGCACAACGACTCCAACGGTTTTAACCAATACGTGGGGTTTTCTTTTTTATTATAAAAATTACGATTAAATTTTGTTTTATTAAAAATTAATTCAAGATTTAGGAAAACAACGGAGGCTACTACGAGGAGGATCAGGGAGAGTACGTGGAGGAGCAGGAGTTCTACGACGCAGAGGAGCCCGTGGACTTTATTCCTACGTGAGTTTCTAACCTCGCTTTTTTGGAGATTATCTGAATTTTGAACAAAAAGAAGAAGGTGAACACATTTCTTTTTCAGGAATCCGCGTACTGAGTCGGCGGTGACCTCTTCCTCTTCACACGAGAGCTCTTTGCTCATGGACCAGGTGATGGCCGCCGGCCTCAGCGGAGCCGAGAGGGAGCGTCTGGAGCAGCAGAAGAACGCCGACATGGACAAGAAGATAGCCTGGAAGATGGCCACTTTGGACCTCAAGGCGCAGATGCGGAAGGAGGAACAGGAGAGGCTCTCCTGCGTCAGCGAGGAGGACGACTGGGGCCACAGGGATTTCGTACGTTTTTCTTATTCCCCTCTTTATCTCATTCCTCTCCCTCAATTTGAGGGTCTCAATTAATCGATTTTCTTCAGAATGACAACTCGGCCAACGAGGAGGCAAACTGGGGCAACGGAGTCAATTCTGTGGTAAGTTTACTCATTTCTTCCTCAAATTTTGATTTGTAACAAGAAAAATGCCGTTGTGACACATGCTGGCTGGTTTTCTAAATCCTCTTTTTACAGATTCCTCCCCTGCTTCGTTCCAACTTGGCTCCTTCGTCTCTTTCCATCAACGACAACACGACCGACTGGCACGGAAAAGAAGTAGGCATAGGCTCTTTTTGGTTTCATTCTTTCTGAGATGATTTCGGCAATTCCATATTTCCAGCCCGGTTTCTCCTTCCCTCCTGGATTCGATCGGCAGCCCTTCGCTGAGCTGTCCCAGACCAACCAGCTGGTCTTCAAGGACCCCGAGCCCCAGCAGGTGCCGAAAAACGTCGTCTCCGAGGAGAGGTACCTCAAAGCCATGGAGCAGTGCCAGAGGTAGTTTTCCTTCCCGTTGGGAGAGGATTCAAATTCTGTCTTAGGAGCACCGAAGCCTCGAACGAATTGGAGGAGAGATTGAAGGCGATGGAGATTCAGTTGGAGGAGAGCTATCGTCGGCGGGATGAGAGCGAGCAGAAGCTGAAGGCCGTCGAGGAGGAGAAAGCGAGTGAGTTGGCTGCGCAGTAGGCTGATCTCTTTCCAGCCGTGGCCGCTGCCTGCAACGAGAAGGACGCCGAGGTGCAGTCACTGAACGCCCGTCTGCGGGAGCAGAATATTGCGAAGGAAGCCGCGGAGAAGCGGCTGCGTGAGACGGCGCTCCGTCATCTGAAAGCCGAGGCCGAGAGAAAGCTACAGGAGATTCTATCCGCCATCCACCACAACGGAATCATCATCAAGAAGTGAGTCTGCCTCTCTTTAGTATGATGTCTCTGCATTCCTATAAGCGATAATCTCCATTTTCAGGGTGATGGAGTGTGTTGGCCCGGAATTCGCAGAGATTGTGGAGGAACTGGCGGAGAACCACCGCTGCTGGGAGACGCAGGAGCAAATCGCACGCAAGCGGCTGGAACTCATCGAGGCGGGGGTGGTGGAGGTGCCCGGCCTGCCCCAGCCGCCCATTCTCTCCGACAAAGTGATGGCTTTCTTCCAAAAGGCCAAAGACACTGGGAAATACGCCTACCATCCCATGATGGAGAGGGTCCGTTCTTCTTCTTTCACCCCAAAACTTCCTCTCTTTTAGTTCTACAAGTACGTAAAGAATCAGCTCCAGCGTTTCAGTGAGATCGCCGGCAAGGAAATGTGCTCCAGGTACCAGACGGCTGGCTTTGCTTTCGGGAAGCCATTCTTTCAGCGCACAAGTCCAGAACATGCTCACCACGGAGCTTCAAACCCAACACGAGAAGGATTTCGACGTTAACTTGGCCGTCCGTCGGGTTCGCTCTCCCTTCTTTCCTCAAATTCTGATGTTTCAGATGGCTTCCACTCTGGGATACCATCGTTTCAAGGAGACGGCGAGCATTCCTCCTACTCTTCGTCCGTCCGCTCCTCCCGCTGCCAAGCCTGGCCCGGCCGGTGGCCGATCTGCCCCTGCTGCCGTGGGCAAGAAGAAGAAGACCTCTCCGAAGAATGTTCTCAAGATTACCGCTCAGAAGAAGAACGCCTGGGGACCGTCTACTTCCGCCACTGACGTCAGTTCCCTTTAAAGGTTTAAACTTAAGACCTCATCTTCAGAGGGCCGTAGATGTGGCCGAGGCCAACTGCGAGATCTGCCTTGATCCGATGGTCGTCTCGGAGACCCTCCACGCCTGCGCCCTCTGCAAGGAGCCCTTCCACCGTCAGGTGAGTTCTTTTTAAAGTGTCTTTCTTCACTAATCCACCCCTTTTCAGTGCGTGCTCGCGTGGTTGGAGAAGCAGGGCACGTGCCCCCACTGCCGCGGAAACATGCCCCACCCCGGCCACTACCCCGCCCTCCGTTAATCCTCCATTTGTTTCCCGAACTGCCCCTCGCCGGTTCTCGCATTGTGCGCATCGACGGCTTTAGCCGCAGTATTCTCTAGTGAGATAATCTCGCTTTATCTTGTTTTTCCTCGATTTAATAGTTGTTCCATTGAGGTGGTTGGTTGGCTAATAAACACGTTCATTGTTTAATCCATGTTTTTGTGTTCAACTCAAAGGGGAAAAATGGAAAATTGAGGTATATCTGAGGAGGTTCAGACATTAAAATATGAAATACATTGTGTTTATAATGTATAAAATTCTGCCACATTCCAGGCTTTCTTGTTTGTTTTATGTTTGCTCAGATGACCTAGTGGTCTCACGACAAAAACAAATCACACTGCCTGATTGATCGATTGGTTGGCCTTTTGCAAAACACGTCTTTCCAGTCACTGTTGTCCCCACTTTTCAATCAGATAACATGTTTTCGCCTTATCATTAATTAAAAGAAAACCAATTTTTCTAAATTCAGGTGATTGTAATTTCAAGTGGAATGATATTTGTATGGAAATGGACAACATCAACTCAAATTCTCTACTGTGTACTTTGACCATTTCCTCTCTGAGTGATACTTTCCATCTATCTTTCGTTTGTTTCATATTCTACTTCGAAGTTGCTGGAAAAAACGCGGTTTGTCAATTTTCTAAAAATTTTCAAGTTCTAATTTTGTCAGCTTCAGCTCCCTCTTAAAAATCTGTTCTGGCCCGTCATTTTTCGAATCGTCCTTCGATTTCTATGGAACTTCTGTACTAAATTAGCATTTTACATAGAAAAACCAACCATTTCTTACATAATCTTCCATTTCTTTGTGACCTGCGTTATCCTAAAACATGAGATACAAACAATCGACAATTATGTGAAAGATCATTTGGCCCGTGAAAATATTCGGAGATTTTGGCGACCAAGGGAGGAACTGGCTTCAGCTGGTTAGGTCGATTGTTGGGGAATTTTTCTTATTTTTAATGTAATTGTTATAATAGAAATAGGTTTCAATATAAAATGTAAATAAAGATTTCACATTATTTTTAGTTTCATTTGTTCAATGAATTTGCCCACAAAGCGTGAACTTTCACCGTTTTTCAAGAGAGCTGTAAGCGGCCTTAGGCTGGTAATTGAGACCGCAAGGTGATCTGGGCCTTCTGCCAACCGAACACTCAACAAACTCATCATACACGTTTATTCATAAAAAAAACCACAACATATTTAGATTTTGGGAAATCATATCGTTATTTCAGAATTCATGCAGCTTGAGCTCCTCCCCTCCTGGCGATTCTGAGCCTCCACATATACCGAAGTCTATATTCTTCCTGGTCAAGTTCGATGCGAATGATTGCATTCCGGGAATAATTAAGCATTGTGATTATCCAACAGATACTTGAGAAGATCATTCTATCCCCGAAATGTGATAGTTTTTGGGTGATCATTTCGATGTTTCGGAGAAAATGAAGAAGAAAGAATAGGAAATGTTGAGCATTCAAGAAACAAACAATAGGCACGAAATGATTTTCACGAAATCTCTCCGAAACCACTGCCTGAAAATAAATTATTAATTGTTTGTTTATTGATTTAGTTAAAAAGAACTTATTTATTTGTAAGAGTTGGCCAAAAATTTAAGTTTCCGCATTGAAATAGTGAATTGATGTTCCAAATATCTTTTTTGCAAATTTGATTAATACATTTGAATAAGATTTTTTAAATGATTTTTAAAAGAAAAAAACTTACAGTGAAATCACCACAATACCATAATAAGATTAGTCTATAGATTACACGAACACCTTGGTGCAGAAGAAAAGAAGTGACGACAGCCCAGAACAGGGAAACCAACATCGAAGATATTTGAATGTAGCAAATAAAAGAACCAAATGGGTTAGTTATGTTAAAGTTCGCTTTTTAAAAATAAAGCGACTTTACGCTTTTTTCCTTCATAAGTTGTGAAATCGATCGATAATTGTCTCTGGTAAATATGCAAATTAATCTGACCTATTTAAGCTTTGTCACATCATTCCACAGTTTTAAATAGTTAGTCTAATAATTGGCATCAGTAATTCTATAAACTGTCTTAAAAATTTGAAAATCGTTTTAAAATAAATTCTGGACAACTCTTCCGATGTTTCAACACAACTTCAAATATTTGCGAGACATCTTATTGCAATTAGGCCATTTCTGATTGAAGGATTGTTGAGTTTGTCCTTTCTAAATTCAGCGGCATACTTTAAAATTTTATTTGTAATAGATGTTTTATTATATTTTTTGCGAAAATGTCTAAATGATTCAGAAATATTTCTATATGAATTTGAGACAGTTTTTTCATTCGAATCTACCTATTAACATGTTTTACATCAATTTAAATAATGACAAAAATAAAGTGTTTCTAAATTCTTTCTCCTTCCTTAATTTCATTTTAAACCGGCGATCTCATCAAAATCACTTTTTTTCAGATATTATCTCAAAGTTTCATCAATATTTCTATTAAAAATATGAAATTAATTTTTCATTGGCTGACAACCGTGCGCGAATTAATATAATCGTTTTCGTCTTTATCATTTTCGCTACTTTTACACAGCGTGCTTTTGCCACATCACTCCACTGCCTCTATAGTTGTCTAAGTGTTTTTAAAGATATTTATAGAGGCCTGTTATTGGTATATTCAACACTCAGTCAACTGTAGCAATGAAATCGCTCAAGCTCTCTCTCTCTCTCAACCCGAATGAAAATTCATCACTTCAGAAATCACAAGCATTTATTCTCAAAAACACAAAGTCTACGCAGCCGGGGCTGCTTCCCTCAAAATCATCTGTCTCCACCGGAACCGCATTCGGGCCTCTTCCAGCCTTCTTCTTCTCTTCTTAGAGAACTCCACAGTTACAGCATTCCACAAAATGGTCATGAAGATCAGAACATTTCCAGAGATGAATCCACAGATGAGTGATATAACCTGGGGAAAGATTCCAAAACAAGAGAGAAGAAGGCAGAAGATTGAAAAGCACTGGACGTTTAGGAAAGCAGCGATCGGTTTTTTAAACCCTTGAAGAGCTCTGTCGAATATCTGCCGCTGAAATTTGATAATTAATTTAGGAAAACAGAAAAAATAGCTTACTGTGAATGGTCCACCACAAAGTATAAAGTTGTAAGCGTACAGGAAGCACAGGGCAAATTGAAGGAGAACGGAAAGTAGGAGAGCCCCACAGATTGGAAACAGCATTTTGAAGAATAAATTTAGTTAAATGAAAGTTTCGAGGTCAAACCGTTAGGTGAAAACAAAAGCAGTTAGCAGAAAACCTGGCTTTTGGGTGATTTTAGCTTTCGATCAATAGTTTTATCGAAATTTTACATTTGTATAGAAAAACCGGTAAAACTTTAGGACCAACTTCTTGAATTATTTTTTCTCGTGACTTTTATTTGCAAATATGAATTAATAATTATTTAATTAAATTGTGAACTAACCAGAATTCAAAACCCCGCTTCGCGTGTTTTTTCATTCTGGGTTCCTTCGGCCGCCTGGGGGTCGCTTCGCGGCCCTACGTAATTAGCGTAAGTGCGTGAACGTGAGTGAGCGCTCGGGTCGGGTACCAAAGTGCGGCCGACCGCTCCGGCGCTTCGCGCCTCCACGGATGGCGGCCGCACTTTGGTACCCTCCCCTCGCTTATCCGACCGCACTACCTCTCCCTTTCTGGAAAATGGGTAGGGGCCCCGGAGGGCCAAGTGCGAACCAAGAGAGACGATTACCCAATTGTATATATGGATTTTGCATCAATTTATACACATGTTTTGAGCAACCCTTTCCATTTTAAATTAAACTTACGCAAGCGAGTGATCTTGGCGAAATGTAAAAAAGTATTTCTATAGTAATGGTACCAGTGTTGAAACTTTCGAATAGTGCAGAATTTACAAAATTATTAAACTTTCGAAATTAAAAAAAGAAAAAAAGAACAGCGGACTCCACTCTTACTTTATAACTGCGCAATCGATCAATAGTTTATATACCATAAAGCCATCTTGGCTAATTGAATTGCTAAAATAGATTGACTATCTAATACGCCAATGATTCACTGTAGAAATGTCTTTCATGAAATACAAAAATGAAGTGATGTGACAAAAACATGCAATATAAAATCGAATAGAACAATTTTGGAATGCGTGGAGGACCACCCAATTGCAAAAATGTTTTTAACATGTTTTTCGAAATTTAATTGAAACTTTGAATCAAACTTTAGACATTTTCTAATTTTAATCTCACTTTTGTGGCTCGTTTTTAACTGTAAACGGCCATTATTTTAATGTTTTAATGTGAACTTATTTGTTTTAATTTGTTTTTTAACCTAATTTTGAAAAAGTGCCAGACAATTCCAATTTTTCAATGAAAAATTTATTCAGTAAAACATTTGTCTCATCAACCAATGCTAACAAAACAGGTGAAAAAGTTTCATTGACGAATAAAAGTTATATTTTTCTGGCTTCGGAGAATACAGTGTGGAAGGAATTAAATTTAAGCAGAAGTTACTTACAACAAGAGTTGAAACTCGAAATTAATTTTAAAAAAATTAGCACAGTTAATATTCCCAGAGGGGTATTTCAGCAGTTGAATCTGGGTCTTCCATTTCCAGCCTAATCTTCCTTCTCTTTTGATTTTCCAAATATTCCTCCACACCATCGGTAATGTCTCGTGTTTGGAGGTAGAGTAGCCAACACAACAGGTAAAAATGGGCAACATAGGCATAAATGGTTGGTCGATAGAAATAATTGAAGGAATTAAATAAAGCATCAGTGCATAACTGAGCGATGAAGACGTAAGGGGCATTTCGGAACATATGGAGCACGTAATAAGCATGGATATCGAACTGAAACTTGGAATTCTTCAATCGATTTGAAAATTTTGAGATCAAAATCAAATTTTAAAAAAATGACATACCGCAAATGATCCAGCAGTCTCGACGTAGACTAGAAGGAAATAGAGAGCGAAATAGGGAGAATCTTCCAGAGAGGAGAGTAGGAAGGTGTTCCTCTGAGAACGTTCGAAATAGAAAAGATCCAATGCTTCTTTTTTAAAATACAAGGACATATTATAATTATCAGAGAATGAATAAAAGACATTGGGATCCGGAATGCGAAAAAAGCCACACCTCTGTTTCGGCTTTCTTTTGGCTTTTTTCATAATAGGAAACTAGGTTAATCCAATGAGTACAGTTCTGACACTTGCGAAGACGCTCATTCATTCACTCGCTCACTCTCTGCAGTATGTAAGGGGATTGGAGTAAACACTAAACAAGCGCATGTCAAACAATTGCAAGAGAAATTTCATATTTATATAGAAATACCAATGAAACGGTGAGGCAACTTCCTAACATACTTGAAATTTAATATTCTGTTCTTTTTATTTCGTGACACACGACTCAAACTTTTTATGTTAAAAATTACAAAAGGGGACAAAAATAGTTTAAACAACAAAATTCTTCTTCTGATGAGGATCTGGGTCTTCCCTTTCTGGCCGAATCCTCCTTCTCTGTTGATTCTCCAACTATTCTTCCACGTAGCCGGTAATTTTCCATATTTCGTGGTAAAGTATAAAACACGAAAAGTAAATATGGGCAACATATCCGTAAATGGTCGGACGATAAAGAAAATTGAACGATTTGAATAGAACATCCCAGGCAAACTGAATGGAAAGAGCAAGAGGAGCACGGTGGAGCAAAGAGTCGCAGGGAATGTCAAACTGAAGTATAATTTTGAATCCTTTAAAAACAAAATTTAAAATAGGTTTAATTATTTTTTGAAAACTGACTCACTGCAAGTTTTCCGGAGACTATAAGAAAAAAGAGAGCTAGATATGGAGAATCTTCCAGAGATGAGATGAGGATGGTGTTCATTTGAGAACGTCGGAAATAGAAAAGGTCCAATTCATCTTTCATAAAATATGCCAGCAGTGAGAACATTCTATCAGGTAATGTACAGAAAACAATAGAAAACGAAAAGCGAAAATAAAGCTACGTCCTCTTTGGATTTTTGTTTATTGACTACTAGGTCAATAAAAGTAACACAATATTGAGTTTGGAATACTGAGGCCTCACTCTGTTCGACCAATGGAACCAATTGGAAACGAAAAAAAAGAAGGGATTGCAAAGAAAATTTCAGTTTTCTATAGAAATGCCAATGAAACATTGAAGCGTTCTTGAAATTCAATCTTTAGTACTTTTGAAAAAAAAATTGCGGATTCAGAAAAAAATTCGAAATCGGATTTTTTTCAAATCGGTGTGAACTCTCTGTTCGAAATTATGAAATTAATAGTTACAATATATTTACAAAATACTGAAACATTTGCACAAATCACTACTTTTTTGCAATTGATGACAGTTTTCGCAAATCATTAAAAAATAAAATAAATGGTAGAATAACCGTACCGATATCTCAGCTGAAGTAGTATGAAAAGTTTCACAAGCTTTTGAAACAAAGAGAAAACTTACTTAGCGTCAAGACATTTTTACGTTTCAAAAATTTTTTTATTTGTTTGAAAAGTAAAATAATCTTTTCGGCCAAATCGAAGACTATGAAAAATTTCCTGTCACAGGCCGTATCGACTTCTACTCTTCTCATCACTGTCAAACAAATTCGAAAATGGTATCCAAGTCATGTAAAGCAGATGTGTTAATTAATTTATCCTAATGAAGAATTGGTAAAACAAAGGAAAACATAATCAAAAAAAGCTTGGCTTTCCTTTCGCTTTTTTGTATATCAGTGTCTTCATTGTTTTTCTGATATTTGTTCTAACATGCTTTCAATGTTTCTGCAGTCGATCAGAAATGGACTGGACCATTTCCACTTCCGATCTTCTCAACTGGATATTTTCTTCATTTCCCCTCTGCAAAATTCTTTCTATTTTGCACTCATTTTTCTAATAGCCTATCTCGAAATTGCTGGGAAACTTGCGGTTAGTCACTTTCTGATCTCTTGAAAATTCCAATTTTCAGTTCAAAATTCCAATTGGATCTTTGCTCCGCCGAACTCTTCTCGTCCTCGTCGCTCAGTTCTGCTGGGATATGTCTTTCAATTTATTCAATTTTAATTATTCTCCAAGGCTTTGTTTCATTTTTGCCCGTCTTTGCTTTTCGTGTTTAGTACTTTTCGTAGAAATAAGGGAAATTACTTACCACGTGACAGATTTCTTGGACGACCAATACAGACGGAGGTTTCGGCAAGCGATGGAAGCACCGGCTCAAGTTGCTTAGAGCCCATTTTTCGACAAATAAACTTTTGGGATTTACCAACCACTAGATCCCTTTGTGTTGTTGTTTTACCAATACTGTCTATGTTTTAATTATGTTGTCTTTGTTGTAATTATCAATATCCTACAGACATAAATAAAGATTTCTATGAAGTACTTAAACAAAATATGTTGATCATCACAATTAGTTCGATTGGGTTGGATTTGAATGTTTTGCGCAATATTTGAATTATTTGAATTTCACAAGATGACGATTATTCTTTCTAAAGAGGGAGTTCCACCTATTTCTACTTTTGATTTTTGACTTTGACGGATAACACTTTTGAAAAAGGTTCTCACGGATAAAAAAGAAGCGAAATCGGAATTTTTTTTTCCAAATTGTATTTTTTGTTAGAGTGAATTTTTTTTTACGATTTTTGACGAAATAGTAAATATTTGTGAAATAGTGAAATAATAAATATAATTACAGTTTTGCAACATTTTCAAAATTAAAATTTTAAAATTGACAAAAGTTGAAAGCGGTCTTTTATCTAGTTGGACTTTAAAAAAATGAAATTAAAGATCAGCCAAAAATAAATAAATTGCCACAATTTTTTCATGCTATTTTGCAAAGACAAAATATTAATTTACAACAAAAATATTTAAAACATTTAGTAATCACTGTAATGTTTGACGCTGGCTTAATACAATTGTTAATTTTTAATAGCCTTAATTGTCTCCACACAAAAATGATTTGTATAAATTTTGTTTGAAATAGCTCAATGATTCATACTAAACTGTTTTCTCCGTTCAGAGATCAAAGTGACACCACTGTGTTTTCGCTGAATGACGTCACTCTCTCGCCCGGCGTCTGTCTGCGTCTCTCCGCCCGAAGCACTCTCTCGCCCGCAACGTTGTGCAATTTTGCCGAACGTTGTTTCCTTCGAATAAAAGGGAAGGAACAGGGAAGGAAACTATGTTCTACGATTATTTTACTCATATCTTTCAATCTATTTTCTTAATTATATTTTAATACATATTTTACAAAATTTAAAAAAAAAGAAAATTATTCTATTTTTCCAGAAAGTAGACGATCATGGCGGGGTGCTCAGTCGATGCGGTAAACAGTTATTAAATTACTTAAATCATTTATATTTTTAGAGTCAAGTCGACGGAACGTCGGAAATGTACATGTGGGCCCTTCGTTATTGCGATAAAAAGGCAATGGAAGCTACGAAGGACGAGTGGAGACTGGAGAAATTCAGTGATAGTGGGTTTTTTAAATTTATTTTGAAATTTATTTAGGGATCGGCATTCAAAGTAGGTAAAAAATACAATTAGTGTGGCAATAAATGTTTTTTTCGAACGGAACATTTTTCTTCGATTTGTTGTAATTTTAAAAACAACTCTTTGCCATGTTTCAACGTTTCCTTAAAAATATGAGATTTTATTAGAACTGTTGGGAAGTCCTTTTCTGAGTCTTGTAATAACGTTTTGCTCTTTCGAAGCCCTTTTATTATTAAATTTTATTTTGATAACATCGTTTAAATTTTTCAGTTTTAATATAAATTCTCATTTTTCAGCACCTTCTCCTCAAAATCTCGACGAGCACTGCCTTTTCCAGAAAGCTCCAAATCGTGCTTACTTCATGAATAATTTCAAGATCTATTCGGTCTACAGGTTTTTTATTTAATTAGCAAAAATAACTAAACAACTATTTCAGAGCAGTGTGTACAAACGAATACATTTATTACAACGCAGTTGATCCCATGGAACATTGTGCTGTTGTTATGATGTCAGCCGGGAAATTCGCTGCGGGGATCTTTAAAAAGTAATTTGTTTCTTTGTAACTTTAATAAAAAAACAAATTTTTAGTTACAAACTATATTCTGAAGTCGAGCTTCGAAGCAGAATGGATCCTCTCCCGAAGTAAGCAAACATTATTGAAAATTGTGCTTAGCTACCTTAAAAATTGATTTTCATTAAAAATTAGCACAGTTCATTAAAAAAACACTTTTTAGTGAGTTTCCATTTTATAGTGATATAAATATCACTCCGATTTTTTTGATTTTTAAACCGTATTCCGTGAACTGATCGAAGTTGATTAAATAAGCGCTGATTTCTTGGCAAGGCGAAATATTCGAACAACATTAAACAAATCAATAAATATCTGTTTCTATTTTTTTTGCATTTAAGTCAATAGTTGCTGCACTTTTCCTTTTTTAATTTAAATAGCAAATGTAATAAAAACCAATTTTCAGAACAGACAAGAAATTCCGCAAAGATGTGGAGCGCCTTCTTCAGGACATGAAGTCGGATCTGAGCAAGGCCTCTCTTGTATTCGTAAAATGCAGGGAAGAGGACAAAATGATGATCACAGGAGGAGACTGTGGAAAGGAGGATAGCAAGTTTAGGTTGGTCATTTAACGTCAAAAAAGAATTGTAGAAATGAAATTTTTTGGGATAATTCACAATTATAAAAATAAAAATATCTAAAAACATTGGATTGTTTTGTCGGCTGATTATAGAAAACAATCTCTAGTTTTTACATAGAATATCAATAGCATAGTTTTTACTAGAAAAAAAAGAAATATCTGTTTTCTAATAATAGTTTTGAATAATTGTCTCGTGAAATAAACGTTTCAACTAACCGCTAGGATTTTCTATTAGAAAATTATAATGTTTTAAACATACCAAAACTTTGCGGGAAATTTAAACCAACGAAGTATATTATAATAAGCGTTTCAAAATCTACTTCCTTTTTTTCTGATATTTATTTTGAAAGTTCGTGTCTTATCACAAAAGTTTAAATGTTTCACTAGTTGTTTATGATTTTCCAAGATGTACTTGTTACTAACAACCATGCGATTCACAAAAAAAATGTACAATTCAAAAATATTTCTATTATGCATATAAGAAACCCCACTCAAACTAAGAGATTTAAAAAAAATCCAATTCGAAAAATATTCTAAAGTAACTCTGATAGGAAAAGTCAAACCAATCGAAAAGGTTACAGTCACAAAATAGTTTAACATAGTCTTAGTCATTTTTACATCGCACGGTTTTGCCACATCACACCATTGTTTTAGTTCAAATAACATTTCAGTAGTTTATCTATAATTGAACAAATTTTCGTTTAAAAACATTCCAAACATTTCAAGTATTTCAGAGAACCTTTCTCGAATGCTAGGTAGTTTTTGTTATCTATATAAAGACCATCTGAAACATTTGATCAATAATTCGGCCTGTCTATAATTGTTTTAACAACCTTTGAAAAGCACATTTCAGGCACATTCCATTCGTCACTGGAACCCCTTCTGGAGACAACCTTCAGTGGTGTTTCAACAAACTGAGAGCAGTGGTCTGCTATGGCCCTCTGTCAGAATTCCTCGAGAAGAAGAGAAATCAGGCTCATTCTGAAGGAAAGCTAAACACAAATGTAAGCATTTTCACGTTTTATTATATTTTGCGATAAATTTAGATGAAACTGACATTTAAATCCAAGGAACAAAGAAAGTTGGAAAAGGAGAAGTGGAGCTGGGTTGAACCCAGATTGACTGAGAGGATCTGCAGGCTCATTTGTGGAAATGACGTTGATTCCCTTGTGGATTTGATTTCTAGGTGGAAATTCAATGAAGAAGTGGGTTTTCAGTTAAAAATCGAAAGTTTAATTAAATGTTTTAGTTGCTGGATTACATCAATCATCTTCACCCAGTTTTGGGAGCCAGCACATTTCTGCATTTGGCTGTAAAGAACAATTGCAGTAAAGTCACCCAGGCAAGTTCCTCTCTCTCTCTCTCTCTCTCTCTCTCTCTCTCTTTCTATCTTTCTCTTGCTCTTTCTCTCCAAATATCAGATTCTGTTTCAGATTCTCCTCGATTTCGGCAGCAATGCCTCAATCTCCGACAATTCAGGAAAAGTTCCATTTGAGCTTTGTGGAAGTGACGAAATGAGGTCAATTTTCGTAGACTTCCGTGAGCAAAACAAGGAAAACATCAACTGGAACAAGTAAGAAATCCAGACAACACTCCTAAAATTGTAGTTTCAGGTGCAAGATTCCCGAGAGAAAGGAAGAATTTGTCCAAAAACTCCCGATTGATGATGAAACCTTCGAAACTGCAAGGAGAGCTGTGAGAGATGAAAAGAGACAGAGAAGAAGGCAGAAATTGGACAAACGAAGAGTCTTTACTGAAGAGTACTAGCTCTTAATGACATTTGAACGGTTCTGACGCTCTTTAAATGAAGGTTGCATCGTATTTTTATGGTGGGCTTTTCCCTCACCTCGGCAATTTGTAGATTGACGTAACACAATGGCGACTTCAGAATGCCATGCATCAAAATCTTTTGGCATTTTGATGAAACAGTGAGTAAGCGTGGCAAAACATTAAATTTTGACCCGGATAGACAAAAACAGTGCAATCGGGTCCGTTAATTGTAATTAGAATATTTGATAAAGGAATAACCTGAAGAATATATTTCCTTGATTGATCTTAAACAATTTCAGTGAAACAGAAAAAAAGTGTTTTGAAAACAATTGCGATAAAAATCACGTTCTCGAAATAAACGTTTTACAACGACCAGTAAGCATTAACAATAGAGAAAAACTAAACTTCCTAAATTAATAGTGAAACACGGCGGAGAAGTTGTTTTTTAACGTGCCACAGGTTCGGAGACATAATTGAGAATAACAAAAAAAATCGAACAGTTACGTAAAATAAAGGATTTCTTTCATTGAATTGTTTGATGTTTGCACCAAATAGCAGCCTGCACACTGTTTATTGTAAATGTATTAAAGCGTCATTGAAACATTTCAGAAAAGTTATTTTTAATGTATTTTTAATTTTTGTTAAAACACTTTATTCGTACTTTTTAATTTAAAAAGTTTATTGAAAAGTAAAATACAAAAGGCAAACAAAAGCAATTTGACGGATAGTATAACTTTAATATGACTCTCAATAAATTAGTTTTCCAGATCTCTTGATAACAATGCACAATAGTGAAATCCAGAATACTTTTGAATGAATCCGAGACTTTCAAGGCTATACAATTTGCAAAGCATTGTTTAAAAAACTGTCGTAGTCAATCCAGAAAACTTAACTCAAGTATCAACAGGCGGCTGGGCTTGAATGGGTTTAACAAAAATTAAACTTTCTAAGTTATAATTGAAACAGAAAGACGAAGTTGTTTAGAAAAAAAGAAATACTTAAATGCCAAAATACTATTTATTTACTGTAAGCCAAACATTACGAAACTATTTAATGTCTTTCAAAAATTCAATTCAAAAGGCAAATGTTCAAATTTGAAGATTAATTTGTTTCACATTTTACTCGTGCATTTAATTGATAAAAATGCCATTGATAGAAAGACTTCCACAATACAAACAAAAGTTAATTTTGTTGTATTAAACTCTTAGAATTCTTAAAAAATATATTTTAAACGTGTTGTTGTTGTCGTCTTAATAGAATAGTTCTGAATGAATTCGAGACTTTCGAGATTTTAAAAATTGGAAAACATTGTTTAAAAACAAACTATGCAGTGCATTCAGAACAATTAACTTCAGTAATCAAGTAATCAGCTGAGTTATTAACAACTTGCATAAAAATAAAACTTTCTTTAAGTTATAATTGAAACATAAGAGAAAAGTTTAAAAATAAAAAAGTAGTCGAGTTTCAAAAAAATTTCATTTACTGTAAGCCAAAAAACTATGATTGAACTGAAACTGCTATAAAAACTTTAAATTAATTTCTTAGTTTATGTTTATTTATCTAATTTAATTTAATATTTAGTTTACTTTTCATTTCATATTTAAATGTAGTACTCATTTATATTAACAAACTGTGTGTTCAAACAACTTAAATATAATAAGTTTCCTAAATTATTAGAATTAATTGAATCGAATGCCTAGGAAATTCTCAACATTGGTGTTGCATCAGTTTGAAGTTTCATTTGCTTTAAAACATATAAATAAAATACCAATTTTTTCATAAAGAAAATTATAGTATGTTTTACATGTTTTTCAAAACTGCATTAAAACAAATAACCCTGTGACGGGGTGACCGCCATGTGTACCTAAACGTCATAAAACGGCCAAAACAGGGCTGTATACATCCGGTGAGCCAACGAAAGAGTACTATAAAAGGTAGCCTTCGAAAGATCAACATGACCTTCTCATTTTCATAAATATACATTTTTAACTTTGTTAAGTTAATAAAATTATTAAAAAAATAAATTAATTTTCTTTAAAAACTATTCTGTCTTTTGTTAAAAATTCATATTTTTGAAAATATTTTTTTAGAAATATGAATTGTCTCCTCATCCTCTGTCTGGTTGCCTTTGCATCAAACCTTGTTTACGCAAGTTCATGCGACTTTGGTAGAGCCTTGTGTGTCGGTTCTTGCCAAATTCAGGTAACATTTTTATTTTTAAAAATTAAATTATTCTTTTCAGAATTGTGCCACTGGAAACTGCAGAAATAATCCTGGAGGTGGTCAGACCTGCGTGTGTTCCCGCTGTGCCAATGGAAAGCCAGATTTTAACATCCCCATTCCTGTTGGAAAGGGAAAATAAAAAGTTTTTGAATAAATAATGTCTTGAGTGTGTTTGTTTAAAACATAGTATTTATCACGCCGTTTTAAAATTACAAATCAATTGAGCTAAAAGTTATAAAAAGTTCCTCTCTTGAAAATTCCCGCAGATTTTTGTACATCCGCAAAGGCAGCGTCAAGTTGTTATAAAAACTTGGCTAAGCATTCGCGTGGTAAAAAATAAAAGTTATTTGTAATTCATGTGAAAAAAGGGGTCCTATAAATACACAGTGTTGAAAACTTTTTCAAAATAGAACTTCTGAAAAACTATTTTAAAAAATCCGTCAAATGAAGATATTTGGCTAAAGCAAGTTGAACAGCAGCAATCCTTGTTTTTAACATTTTTGATTGCAATTGTTTGAGTCGAAAATCGTGGAAGAGGGCGTAGTAATGCTCACTGGACGTTAAAATAATATCATATAGTCAAACCATTCGAGTGAATTTGAAATTTGTTGCGTCAACTGGTTTTGACAAAATACATTAGTGAATATAATTATTATTACAATTTAAAAGAATTAGATGACTCTGCCATACTGAATTCCCTGCTTTCTTGATCAAGTAAACATGCCTCCACAAGTTTCAAAATTGACATGCAAAATCTCTGTAGTATAAAATGGATTAGTTTGATGTTCAGCATAAAATAACAGTTATCATTTCGATAAAAAAGTTTTAACTTCCGAACATTTATAGAACTTATTTTTGGACCAAAGTGAAATTTCGAGGTAACTTGAATTATTGAGCGTGTCAATTTTAAATTTGTTACCAGATTGTTTTCCGTTTTCCATTTTCATTTGCAATTTGTTGTCTTGAAAATCCTGAAAGAAGGAGTAATGCTCACTAGACGTTAAAGTAATATCATACAGTCAAACCATTCGAGTGAATTTGAAATTTGCTGGTTTGACAACTAGTTTTGATAAAATAAATTATTGAACATTATTCTTATTTTAAGTTAAAACTCTTTTATTAAAAAATTAGGTGATTATGCCATTCTTAATTCTTTCTTTCTTGAAGATCAAGTATAAGAGATTACAAGATTTCACATGTTTCAAATTTGACATGTAACATGTCTGTAGTCGTTTTCTTTGATAGTCAGCATTAGTGTAGTAGCTTGCAAAAAGGTAGAATGCCCAACTCATTTATTCAATCATTATAATTACCGAAACGCGGAAAACTTATTATCTCTTTCGGCCTTGAACTTATTTTCGACCAAAGTGAAACTTCGAGGTAACCTAGAATATACCAGATTTTTTTCAGTATTTCTCAAATCGTACATCATTTTGACAGGAAGTGACGCAAGTGAGCGTTGTGTGTTCACTTGTCAAAACATCAAAACAAAACTTGACTGTCGCGCGAGTCAACAAAACCCAGCATAAAAGGCTGACTTCTAAGATGACCAAAACACATATCAGATTTGAACAAAAAATTTTAAGCAGTGCTTTTTTAAAATTTTCATTTAAACTGTAACAAAGACAATTTTAGGTTTAATGAATCGTCTCTTCCTCGTTTTTCTTCTCGTTGTGGCCTCAAATGTGGTTGAATCAAGCACTTGTGATTTTGGAAGGGCGTACTGTATTGCATCGTGTCAAGTTCAGGTACAAATTTTATTAAAAATTAATAAAAATATAATTTAAGAATTGTGCTACTGGAAACTGCAAAGTGAACAATGGAGGTAGTCAGACATGTGTTTGCTCTCGTTGTGCCAATGGAAGTGGAAAATGAAAACTGAATTTTGTCTTGATTTTATCTTTATGAGTTTTTTTGTTTTAAAATTTTGGAATTACGTTTTTATCGATGATCAATTGCTTGTTGAAAAATGCTTTTAAAATCAGATAAAATTGTTAACAAAGTAAACATGTACCGTCAAAAATGAAAATGCTGGTTCACCACACCTGAATGTTTTGGATAATTGTCAATACTATACGACTTTAAAAAAAACACTTGGAATGCCTTGACGGGAGATGCAATTGAAAGTGAATTGAACTTTAGCTAGCGTTAGTTTTATTAACTCATCTACTTTAAAAAATGTATAGTTGTTGCCAAACATAGTTCTCGGAAACATTCTAATTTGTACCAAAATTATGAGTCGAAGTAACTTCGACATCATACTTTTGGTACAAATTAGAATGTTTCCGAAAACTATGTTTGGCGAGAGGTATAGTTTGCTAATTTCCACTAAATTAAAATGACTTTGCCTTCTAAAAGTGACTGGGTCTTCATTAAAAAGCTGAATCGATTAAAAAGTCCGGAATCGGTGTTTTAATCAATTGATATCTTAATTTAGAAAACCGAAATATACGGTTTCAATCGTTTGAGGAGGTTGTAGTTTAAAAAAGCCTATTTAAAATTTATCTTTGCATCATTTAATTGTTTTTCGAAGCTTCACTTCCTTACAGGAAGGTTCGGAATACCATTGTCACAGCGAGAGCAGACGCAAGTCTGGCCTCCGCCGCTGTTCGACTGACAGTTTCCTGTGCCGCAGTTCTAAAATATTTCTTTTTTAATTGGCTTGTTAATTACCTGAATCATGCAAGATCCAACGCAGAAGACTCTTCCCCAGTCACACGAACTGCCTTCCGATGCGCAGAAGCAGAATGCCAGAAAGAAGACGAACAGCATTCGGTTCATTTTTCTAAAATGTGGCCGTCCAGTATACATTGCTTTTGTAAGTAATAAGAAAAGTTAAGAAAAACTTGAAACATTGCAATGCAAAAAATTCAACAAAAATGTGCCCATACCTATTTATCCTAAATTCAAACTATTTTACACTTAACTAATGTTTCACAATTTTCTTAATTTGAATAGAATCTAACAACAATTGCTTCAGATTATTCTGTCGGTGTAAAAATCGGTGTCATTTGAAATGAGACGAAGGGGCCTTGCGAGTTCACGCCACAAATTTTAAATAATTTAATAATTAATTGAAAAATTAACAAAATTGGAATATACTTTTTTTTCGCTTTTTTCGCCATTTGAGCTGATTGAATGTTTTGAACGCACAATAAAAAGCCCTGTTTATCCCATACATCGTTTATCTCGGCATACATCATAGCGTTTGAAGAAAGATTTGAATTTATAAATTTTGAATTTATGAATCTTTAAAGCGATTAAAGTTGTTTTAAAATAGTAAAATCACAGTGAATGTTTATCGGTATTTGAGAGTAAAAATGTACTGGCTCATGAAAGAAGAAAAACCTTATTTGTAATAGAGACAGTGTATTGTCTCAAATTAAAATATATTCTGTATAATATTCTCTTTCATTGATTCATCTTTAAGAGAAGTATTGATCAATTTGGTGCTTGTTGCTGAAATTCATGATTTAGTCGAAACGGCATTTTATCTGAACAATTTTTAGTGTTTGTTTCGTACGGATTGC
The DNA here is from genome assembly GCA_022343465.1 of Oscheius sp. G VE-2021. NCBI lineage: Eukaryota > Metazoa > Nematoda > Chromadorea > Rhabditida > Rhabditidae > Oscheius > Oscheius sp. G VE-2021. The sequence goes on from JAJQXH010000048.1 coordinate 262,303, forward strand.
TTATCAAGTATTGGCTAATTACCAGAAAAATTCATCAATCTTATGAAACAGTAACATAATGGGGAACCAATTTTAGAAAAAATCCTGAAAAGCTAAACTTTATGTTTCAAAGCATTTATTAAAAAGTAGGAGTAGTGGCAATCCTTTGTTGTAAAAAAGTTCTCTTCTCAGTTGTAATTTCTTATTTTCGGATTTGTCACCCGGACAAATCTGATCCCCGTTTCTTTTATAAGCTACTTTCAAGATTTGACCGATACAAAATTATGGAAATATACATTTTCAAAATAAATTTTATTTTGGAAATGATTTGACAACAAAATGACTTGACAACCTAGGCGGAATGAGGATCAGAAAGAAAAAAGGAAATCAATCAATATACATTATGAAGTTATGTTTAATTTTTCCACCTAGCCGTATTTATATGGAGCAATAATAAAGCAGTACTATATTTGGAAACACGTGCCAATTTGAATAAACGAATGTCCTTTGCGATCAATCCAGATTATTTCTGTTGTTTTCGGAATTTCAACGGGCGTTTTGCACTCATGCTGCAGATCATCGTATGATTTTAGGTTTTATCAAAAAAATCAAATTTTCTGTCTTATCAAAACCCTTCAACACTGGATTCCTTTAAATAAAATTTTCAAGGCATTTCGTTTACTCACTGACAACATCATGGAATGCACATATCGAAAACTAATTGAAACATTTAACTAACTATAAAACTTCAACTATAAAACTAAACAATTTGTTTGTGATAATTTGTTTGACACACACATACACACATTCACACACATACACACATAAATACACTGTTTCCTAAATAACTCTTGTAATCTTGTGGATATTAAAAAAACGTGAAACTAATGGAATTGTTTTGTAACGTATATTGATAGTTTTCACAGAGTTCAAGTTAATCTATCCGTTTTTTTGGTGTAAGTCATATTTACAAACTTTCGAAAAACTATAAAATATCTTTTATTTCACTCTCTTGACTAAAATAACTGAAAATAAGGATCTTCGATTTCTCCTTCTTGAAGCGTCGCCTGATTTTTACATCGAGAACACACGCAAATCTTCTTTCCTCCCTTCGGCTTCTTGCAATAACCGATGGCGCAGTTCTAAATTTCAATTACGGTGTTTTCCTATTAAAACGGATTACTTGAACATGACAGTAACCAAGACAGAAGCTCCTTCCGATGTCACAGTAGCTGGCGGAGGTGGAAGCAAGGAAAAATAGGGAGAGAATGAGAATTAGATGCATTTTCCTGAAAAATTCATTAAAACAAGGTTTTTCATGTAAACGGAAAACATTGGAGTGATTCAAAAAATCGAAAATGTGAGTTTTGAAGAATATGCTTCAGCATGAATGAAAACAGAATTCAAACATTGGAGTTATCCGACAAACGCGCGTGATAGAAAATTCGCGGAGAATTCTCTTCGGCACGAAATGTGAATGGCAAAAATCTACCACTCGGTGATTTAAATCTAAACGGAGACGAGATAAAACCTTGAGCTAAGTACAGATGATCGAATAATCTGCACAATCCCAGATTGTAACGGCTAAAAGATAAATCTATTTCAGAACGAAGGAATAAATAATGTTATTTTCAGCTTTCCAGGTGATCTTTATATATCGCAATGTTGACAGCCGTGTTTTCTTAGAAACAGAAACACGTGTTGGCGTTGGTGTCTTACGCACTATTCTTGCGAGGCTATTTACGGCCTGCAAGCATTAATGACTAAGCGACGGCTTATTCAGAAATCGCTAAGTTGAGTGAAAAAGGGAAAGTAGTATTTTAAAGGAATTTAAAGTTTAACGATAACTAGTGTTTCAAATAAACAATATAGTTTACTTCATGCGATTATATCGTTTTAGTTCCATTGTAGGCTTTTTTTTAATTGTTGCCCAAAATAGATGGAATAAAGTTAGCTAATTTTTTATGGTTTCAATCAGATATTTTCATAGATTATGTTTTTAAGAAAAACTTATAATATGTGTTTAAAAAAACCATAAAATAATATTTTGAGTAGTTATATATTTTTGTTGTCCTGTTTTCTGTATTTTTTTACGTTAAGCAATAAAGGTTAATAATACTTATAAGTTCAAATTCTATTGTGCTTGCCATTATGACTTGACTTTTACATTAATTGACATTGTGCTCATTTTCCATATCATTCCAATGTTTTACGTCAAAAATTACTATAAGATATGTAAGGTATGAAATTTATCAAATTTTTAGCTTTATCTAACTTGCGATGTTTATCATTTTTAAAGTGGAGACACATAGTAATCATTCACTAAATTTCAAATTGCGTTGACATTTAAGGTTCACAAAAAACAGTTAATATTTTAATTATATTATCATGCTTCAGTGTTTTAAAAAATCTTTAAGGAAATGGGCAGCTTTTCACTCGAGATGGCATGACCTTTTTAACATTTTAAATTAACTCCAATTACATATAATTTGACTCGCAAAATCTATTGGCTATTGATTTTTCCCTTTAAATAGACTCACTGAAACATTTGGCTAGTTTGAAAACTTTTAAATCAACAAATTAAAATAGGATTCGCGTAACATTTTCGTTACATTACTTGTCTCGCTGTATCATATTTTCATTACAAATAAGTCGGTAGCGAATATTTCAATAGGCAGCGTGCTTTAGGGTTCGAATGGTCTTAGTGAGAATAGGATCGCATGGTCTCATATACCTGCTCGTGTCTATAATTATCCCGTCGATGATCCTTGTTTTCAAATATTTTAGTCAAAAAAGTTAAATGGAAGTGTGTGTGTGAGAGAGAGAGGGAGAAAGAAAGAAAGAGAGAGAGAGTATGTGATTGAGTGAGTGTGTGTGTGTGTGTTTAAAAATATTTTAAAAAAATATCATAGCATGACATTTTTGTGTCGGATTACGTTACTTGCAAACGATTTTTAAATTAATTGGACCTACTGAAACATATGTCTTATTTGCTTTTTTTAGAAGTCAAAAGGTACATCTGAAACTTTTTCTCTTTTCACTGTTTCATCTTATTTTTAAGAAAATGGAAAAAAATAATAGAAAAAAAAAGAAAATTTTCTTTCTCACCTGTTTTGATCGTAATCTACCTAAAACCGTGAAAAACAATTCTCTGACTGTAGATTTTCTCTTATCACTCGTCGCACTGAACGCCGTTTGCGGCTGCAAAATGATAATTCCCATTTTTTTGCTATATTTGATCATCCTCGGAGAAAGCCAAGAAAACCAGCAATCAGATTCAGGAAAAATCATTTCGGATGATCTGAAAGGGCGAATTGTAAGTTTCAATGTTTTAGAAACTTTAAAAAAATGAGCGCAATTACAGATGAAACATATGAAAGATTTCTTCAAAGACAAGAACACCTCAGATTCTCCCGGAGAAGTCAACAAAGGAACTGGAGGAAACCTCCTGACATGGCTAATTAACCAAGGAAGAAACTTCTGGGGTCATCTCATAAGACAGTTCGTGAGTATAGTGTGTGTGTGTGTGTGTGTGTGTGTGTGTGTGTGTGTGTGTGTGTGTGTGCGTGCATTTTTGTGTGAGGTTATGCGCCATTTCATAAATGCTCCTTTTTAGCTAGACTCCAAAATCGCTAATATGACATTACCGGATTTCGATTACAAAAACTACCGCATTTCAAAAGTTGCTTTGTTCAGTTACGTTCTTCCAAAGTAAGCAAATTCTGTTGTACCAACAAAAAAAGTTAAGTTTTACTGTCTCTCTACAAAACGGTGGAATATTTATCAACACTACTGGAGGAAATGCCAGAGGCCGCCATCATGCTTGTATGCACACAAAAGTAGTTTTTATTCAAAGAATTGAATAAACGGAATGTTTCAGTTCATGTGGTTAATACCCGTCACAAACTGCGGAGACGTCGACTTCCTAATGCAAGGGTTGGATAGTCAGATCTTGGTGACACTGAAGTCAAACACAAGCGTGCCAGAATTCCAGATCTCAAAATGCTGGATCACATCGGATTCTTATGAAGTCGAGTGAGTGAGTGAGTGAATGAGTGCGTGCGTGCGTGAGTGAGTGAGTAAGTGAGTGAGTGATAAGTGTCCCTTTTAGGCTTCACGGAGGCATAGCCGTTAACCTGGTCAACTTTTTCAAGGAATCCATTGGCGACGTAATAAGGGAAGGGATTGAAAACAAGGTTATTTTTTAAACAAATTTCAACTAACTCTCTAATCCAGGCATGTGGAAAGCTGAAAACCGAAGTAATCCCAAAAGTGAACGCTTGGATCTCTGGATACCCCGAAGTCCACTTTGCAATTAAATTCCCCGTCCTCACCCTTGTCTTATCACTCCTTCTGTTTGTTCTGTTGCTCATCCTTGTTTTCTGCGTTTGTTCCAAAACTTTACGATCAATGTTTTATCTACTTTTCGTGGCCATCCCCAAAAGATTCAAGTATTCGAATGTTTCTCATTCAAACTCCACAGTAGAATTGGCAATGAACGAAGTAACTCAACAACCTGAATAAAGCAATTAAAACTGTTTATTCTCATTAGATGAGCGTCTTCTTGCAAACGGAGTGGTTGTGCTTCTCAGCGCATTCCACGTTGCTCATGTAGGAGGCAAAATACCAGCCGCTTGTGAAAATCTGAATTTTGCTTCAATTTTTAAAGCAGTTTTTGTACTTACAACTCCACATCCGTACTTGACTTCATCGGGACGTTGATCCCTCTTGTCCCAGTTCAAGAAGTCAACGGAAGTTCCGTCACTCCAAAGCCACTGGCTGCCAATGTGCTGAAGACCGATGTGGATTACGGTACTTTGGGCATCTGTCATTCCTGAAATGTGATATTAAAAGATTGTCTGTATCTCTGTCTCTCTCTCTCTCTCTCTCTCTGTCTCAGCTCTGTCTCTGTCTCTCTCTGTCTCTCGGTCTCTCTCTCTCTCTCTCTCTCTCTCGCTCTCTATTTTCTCTCTCTCTCTCTCTAACTAACCTTTGACAAAAAGAGCCTCTTCCTGGCTATGAACAGAAGCCAAATGCGACTTCTGGTTAACACAATTCTGCTCAGCCTCGTACCACGTGAGTCTCTTCGTAGAAGCCTTATAGCAAGAGCAAGTCGGAAGATAAAAGTCCCATCCCTTAGCACAGGGCGTAGTTTGGCTTGATGTTCCATTGTAGCCAGGGCATCTAATCAGAGGATCACTTGTCGTGGTCACCACAGAAGTCGTTGGAATTCTAGTTGTAGTTGTGGTGGTACTTGTGCTTGTGGAAGGCTTCAGAGTAGTGGTAGGCGTAGTAGTTTCAGGCTTTCTGGTGGTAGTAGTAGTTATGGTAACTGGAGGCTGAGTGGTTGTTGTAGTCGTAGTACTGGTGCTGGTAGGCTTTGAAGTCACCGTTCCTTCAGGGGCAATTCTACAGATGAAGCGGTCCCCATGATTGCAGTCATCCGCGTACCAAAGCCCATCAATGGTCATTGAAGCACAAGAGGCTGATCGGCGAGATGGCTCACCTAGTATTCTTATTATTTGAGGATAAAATCCGATAAAAGAAAAACATTTTTAATACATTTTTTATCATGGAAATATAAACTCACTGTTTTACCAAAAACATTTTGGTAAATTATTTTAATGTCAAATACACCTGACTCAAACAATTATTAAGGAATTGGTATCCTGCACAAAAAAAAACAAAATTTGGACGTTTAGTGACTAAAATTTTAAAACTACAACTGACACATGGTTTACAAGAAACGTTCTTCAATGTTTTATTACCAACGCTTAGGGAAGGAAGGGATGCTTCAATACTAACCATAAGCCGAACGAATGCTTGTAGAAAAAAGTGCAATTATATTGGTGCTTACCTAAATTGAAAAAAAACTTATATCATGCCAACGGAATGCCAGCTGGAGAAGTCTCTTTTAGTATTTTATTTGTAATATAGTAGAGAGGAATGCTATTTTTATCCCCTGGGGAATTTTTTTTAGTAAAATCTAAAAGAAAATTAGTTTAAAATTGCTACGTGAATGTTTCGCTTGCAAAATGTTCCGGGAAAACCACTTATCATACACGCGTATCAACACTTCACCAATTTTACGCTTGCATGCTGAAAAACACACTATTTTATTGTTTGTTTATTAATTTTTTAAACTTTCCAAAACATTCATGTAATGGCTAACACAAATTTGATATTTTATCTATTTACAACTTTTTAACACTGGCTACATTTCTCTAGTGTTTCAAAGCTGAACTTAACAATTTAATCTTTGGTCATTTTTCTTGTTAACTTCAATTTTCCGCATTCCTGAATGCATGAATACCGCTAGAATTATGGAAATGACAAACTATTAATTACTTTGTCGACTCAACTAAACAGTAAGTAACAAATGGTTTCAAAAGTCTATTTAAAACGCAGTCGAAACAAGATCAAATATTTGTAAAATCAAATTTTTGTATTTCCAGTTTATTTTTGCAATTTCAATAAGTTGAAAATAAAAAAAACTAGAAAAAAAACAGCTCTAAATACCAATCTTTTAAAACCAGAGGTTGTCAGTTTTACAGTAATTGCCAAATTTGCATGGTATGTTCACACCATTGTTTCAATCGAGGTACCTACCTTTTTACAGTCTGGAGTAAAAATCTGAAACTAACCTGGGCCCCATCTAGCGTAGGTCAAAACATTTCCATTGAAATCGTACCAAGTACCGTCATCTCCACTGAAGACACCCAGCCAAGTTTCCAGTGCATCGTAATCTAAATTTTGTAATATTTTTTTAAAATTTTGAGACGAACCCTGTACAATTGAAGTATACATGGAATTCTCAAATGCGTTTCTTGGAACAATCAACTGTCCATTCATTCGGTTGCACAAATTCAGAGCCGAACTCCAAACAAGGCTCGTGTTGTAGGAGAAATAGCACCTAAAATTTCAATAAAGATTTCTTTTTTATTAAAATTTAAAAAAGTTTACATTATCAAGTTTAAACCTTACATTCCATCATTGTAGCTGTAATAAGTGTTTGGTGGGCATCCTGCCAGAGCAATGGAAGCCAAACTGAGAAGGCCTCCAAGTTTGATTGACAACATCTGAAAAAAAAAGTTGTAAATTTTTGAAATCAGCTTCGGACGTAAAAGAAATTGTTTTTGTAAACATTAATTAACTTTTTTTTCATTAGGAGACTGGTACCATTTTCATTTTTAGCCGAAACATGCAACTAAAATCCGTTTACATAAAAACAATTATCACTATAAATTGTATTACTTCTATTATGAGAAACCATAATTTAAATAAAAACGGTATGTGAAGTTGTGCTTTTTAGGATTCAAAAGTCGCTACAAAGGAGGGAAATTGAAGCCAATCAATTTTTTCAAGTTTCACAATGGTCGCGAAACATGAAAGTACGACAAATAATTTTATTTTTTTTTGTTTTATTAATACATATAAACATGAAACGTTTTATCTATAATTATTTTTGAGACCTTAATCAGTGAAATACCGTAAATGTTTGGGGTCACTTTTACTAATGGCGTAGCAAATGCTTTTTTTCTTTCCTAGTCTACCGAAAAAACGTATTTCACACCATGAATTAAATTAAGTTGTTATCCGTCAAGTTTAAGGCGAAGTCGCAACATGAACCTGATGTAATTTTTAAAAAAGTTAATTTTCTGCACAGAAACATCCATAATAAAAATGAAAATGTAGTAAAACCAAGCGATTGATTTGGAATACTGCCGCAATTTTCGTAAAAAAGAACAGAACAACCTGTTTAATACAAATGTTTTCAAAATATTCACACTCTCACAAGAGACACACGTATGAAACACTTTTTTCCCATTCGGGTAAACTTTTGCTAACGTCGTAACGTAGAAGTGAATTAGCAAAATATAAAAAATGCATTTTTACTTGGTAAAAATGCAAAAAAAAAATTATTTTAACAAAACAACTGAAGACTAATTAACGTTTAAGTTTCATAAAAAAAGGATTTTGCCAATATTACATTTTTGCTTTTGGAGAATACATTACATTGCTGTAGTCAAAAGTGAATGCTCTATTGAAGGGACAAACTATAAACACTAGTTTTTACATTACCTGACCACAAAGCTGGAGGAGCATTGAATGAATATATTACACTGTTTCATATTTGCCAAATTTACAAGACATTAAAGAATGTTACCGAAAAAAAGTTTTAAAAATGCAGTGACAAAATTGTTTTGTTATGTTCTCACTCCGACATAGTTTCTAAAATAAAATCAAAATATTTTTTACACTTGCAAATTTACAGTTTAAAAAGCGCGCATCTCGGAAACTGTGGATTTTACATTGATATTTCTTTAGAAAAAGAATGAAACATTCATTTTTTTTGCCAAAACCTGGGCTTGAATTTTTTAAAAAACAAAAATTGCATTAAAAGACATTTTTTGTGGGAATTTGCTTTTTTAAGACCAACACTAACATTTTTCAATTGTGAGACACCAAAACAATTTAAAGTTTACAAAAACAAATCCACCCAAAGGAATAGAATCAGGAGATGGCTGTTTGATTCAGCTGATAAAGAGTCCCTTTTTGAGCAGACGTGTTATCTGTTTCCGGTGATGTGGAATCATCAAGAAAAATCATTGCCTACGGAGGGCACACCCACGATAAGCCTATAAACGATAAAGATATGGAAATTCAAAGAACAATTAGACGACGGGATGAGTCCTCGATGGCATAAAAAAGCAGAAAGTCTTGTTTTTAAAGTTTGCGACAGAGGGGAAGCACGGGTAGAAGAAAGAAGACGAATAAGAAGACAATCGCAAGCTTGTTGGAAAAAGGTAAATTTGGGTGAATTTTTCGAATGTTTCAAGATGTCACAAAAATTTTATGGTTATTGCTTTAAGCAATACCGCAATTGCGTTTGCGCTTCAAAGTTGAATAAAAAAAACCTAAAAAAAACCGAACGACCCCCACAGACATTTATTTGCGCTAAAACAATTAATAATACATTTAATATCACGTTTTCTTTGTTTCACCAATTGTTGTGTCTCTTTCCGCTTTCGTCGACCCAAATCTTGCCCATTTCAGTCAAAACCAACTGAAAAATCAAATTTGAATTAATCAAGAATTAACTTGCAAACCTGGTGTTTTTTTGTGATGATGACACTTCTATTCGATCGACGTGGGAAGCATTTTGCGATATCAGCGATGGTTTGTCCTGAAACATTGAAAGCATATTGCCATTAAAACTTCAGTTTAATTTTGTGTTTTGTATTTTACCTATTTTTTTGTTGCTAAAATGAACATTTAAAATAAAAAAGTCCATCTCCATGTTACAATGTTTTGTTATTGTGGGATATAATGAACCCTTGATTTTTGTCTTCCTATTAAATGCATAAAATTTTAAAATGTTAGTCGCAATAATCGGAATCGTATTAAAACGTAAAGAATTATGAGAAAATCAATATTTGATGGTTGAAAACAAAGCTTGTTTCACTTCTGACACGAGAAATTTATTAAGTTTTTAATTTCAGTTTTGGTTGTTTTCACCAATATTTATTTTATAGTTTTTGTCAATATTCCCAATGCTTTCCCTATAATTTATAAATTTCACCATTGATGATGTGGATCTCCGTTAAACCAAGTAAATTTAGGCCAGTATAAGCACATTAAAACATACCAATAATAATGTAGACGGAAATGTAGACTGTCCCCTTGATTAGAGGAATGTTGATAAAATCCCCAACTTCGAATTTGAGAAAATCGTGAGGGTTTATCCTGGTGTATCCTTCTCGCTGAGCAACGTGGACCACCTCTCGTTCGATTCCTACTCCGACTGAACTTTTATTTATAAAGTAGATAGATAAAACTCACGTGGGTTCATTTTCAGAAGTTGGGTCAGTGATAATTTGCAGTTGGCCTTGACTGCTTTGAACTTTGTCTCGTCAGTGTCGACCATAGCAAAGGCCACGTAGCTGAAAAAGGGTTTATTATGTACTAACAATAAAATGTTGAAAAATAGTAACTAGAACACTAAAACATTTGAGTGATACGGTAAAACAAAATATATAAATTAACACGGACTAGAGATGTGGTGTTTCTCAAATACAAATTATTTTTGTTTTAATTAATGTATTTTGCAGAGCGAGCTACTATTATATATTGGAATTAATTTTCAATAATAAATTCGTACTATAAGATCCTTCTCTTTTAAGCATTTGGATTTAGAATACTCAGCCAAGAACTAGAGGTCAAATTAGAAGAAAAAGGACGATATACTTTTATTTTGTAGTGTCATCAAATATAACTTACTCTGTGGCGTTGGCGACATGGGTTTCTGGTTGAATACCCATTGTTATGAGAAGCGAGGCGACTGGGGGAGAGGAACTCTGTTTCGTGGTACAATGAGAGTGTTATCAGTTTGATATTTACAAAAGTTGGTGGCGCCACTGGGGTTTACAGCTGATACCAGTGAGAAATATGGGTGATCAGTTGGTTGGTTATTACGATGTCAATTCAGCTATTATAGCTAATGAATATAGGCAGGACTTAATTTTGAAGTGAAACATTGCTGCAAAATTAAAATAAATTTTACAAAAACAAATACTCTAAAATCTCAAAAATATAACAAGATTTCTTCAAAGGTACTAATTACAAAAAGAAAGAATCTCTACATTTTCAAAATATTTCTGTGTTTTGAAACAAAAGACGATTCGTTTCGTTGTATTGTTTCAATCTGGATCGATGAGGACAGATTTATCAATACGCATTGTAGAACTGCAAATTTAATTTCTTTTGAAAACATGTGGCTATTAAAATAAATCAAATTAAAAATCAGGCAAAAAAAATAAGATGATTTTATGTGTGAGAGTTTCAAAGCTCACTACACGGCTTTTTATTTATTCACAGTCCATATCATTCTTTATTACATTCCACATTAATTTAACTACTTTCCGGATAACATATCCAGCAAGGAGGTCAAAATATCCTTGATCTCTGTGAGCATAGTTGATCCCGTTGTTGTCGATTCTGGATCCTCACTGAGAACCTCTGGAGGCTCCTGTGCAATTACAGTACCCCTCGATGTAGGTACGGTAACAGCCTGTACGGTAGAAGGTGGCTGAGGGACTGGTAGAGAAGAAAGAGGGACACTGGGTACTGTAGGTGGTGGAATGGGTACTGTAGGAATTAATATGGGTACAGTAGCTGGAGGAACTGGGGGACTTGAAGGAGGTACTGTAGCCGGAGGTACGGTATATGATGGTAAAGATACTGTAGCTGGCGATAAAGGCACTGTTGGGATTGAGGAAGGAAGAATGGGTACTGTAGGAGGTAATGAAGGCACTCCAGGAGAAGAAGCAGCCTGAACAATTACCGTAACCCTGTGAAATCAGGATGGTTTACCGATGGGAATACTGTAAATGATGATGTAGCCGGAGGTACTGTAGCTGACGGTGAAGGTACTGTAGGAACCGAAAAACTGGGTACTGTAGGATTCATAGAGGGTACTGTAGGTGACGAGCCAGCCTAGAAAAATACCGTAATCATTGGGAATCAAGATCAGTTTACAGTAGACGCAGGTACAGTAGCTGGTTGTAAAGATACTGTAGGAATTGATGGTGGTACCTAAATTGATACAGTAAGGTTCGCAGAATTACACTTACATTACTGGGTGGAACGCTTGATGAAGGTACCGTAACCGAAGGTACTGTAGCTGAGGAGGGAGGTACCGTAGGAAGCGACTGGGGTACTGTAGGCGCAGGTGGTGAAAAACTGGGTACGGTAACCGGTGGAAAAGCTGCGGTAGGAAGTGAGGGAGGAGTGGAAATAGGAGGCAGAGAAGGACTGGATACGGTAATTGGAGGAGCAGAAGGCATAGATGAAGTTGATGGGGCTACAGTAACCGGAGGAGCTACAGTAGACGGCGAAGAGGTAGGTACAGTAACCTGGGGAGTTGAGGAAATAGGAATTATGGGAGTGGATACTGTAGAAGGTTGTACTGTTCTCGGGATTATGATGACATCAGGCATACATTGGGGACGACGCCATCTGAATTACAAAAATTCGAAAATGGTTGAAAGTATAAAACCTTCCACAGGGGGAGGTGACCATTTTACAATGGTAGCCATAGTCACAGAAGGTCTGACGACAACTCCAGGCTGAAATCTTATTGATTGATTTCTAAATTGTAAAATAAAACATTCACGCACATAACTGAAACCAACTAAAAATGAAACATTAGAATAATGTGACAAAACTATCACTTGAACTTACGTCGATTCCGATTTCCAAAGTCGTCAAAATCCCGGTCTTCAAACGATGCTGAAATTTTCTATTGATACTATCTCTATTTAATAATGAAACATTCATACAGAGAGACACGAACAAACACACACACACATACACACACAGACAAAGTATCCTTTTTTCTTAACTAGAACGCAAGCAGGTCTAGAAACAGTAGAATGATGTTACACATCTATCACTTACGTCGGTTCCTGTTTTCCCTATCATCAAAGTCCCTGTCTTCAAAGGAACGAGTGTCATCATAATCGTAGTCCCTCCGGTAAAATCGAGCAAATGACAATTCTGAATTTTATTTTGAAAAATAAATTAAAAGAAAAACAAACATACCTAGGCTACAAATGAGAAAGACAACTACCAAAAGCCGCATATTTTCCTGTAATTTTCTTTTTTATACTTAAAAAAATATATTTAGTATGACTTGAAAAATAGGACTATAACATGTGATACCACATGAATACACGGCCTCTTTTTATACCTATTGCCTTTGTTATTGTCGTGATTTCACAGTTTTAGAGAATAAATTACAACTAACCTGGTTACGTGCATTGTTAAACAAAGGACAATGGAACTGCCAGAATTATTTAGGTAATTCGAACTCTGGTAACATAAATATGCAAAAGTACTGTTTTGGAAACACACATCAGAGTTATAGTGGCAACTCAAACGAAAGTACAGTTTACCGAAATGTTTCGGGTGTGGACTATTGTTTTCGTGTTATAGTGATTATTTATCTGCGCGTATATAGTCTTAACCAATGTTACATATGTGGTTTGTCATATCAGTCCACTGTTACATTGCGGGTAGTTAAACTCGGCAGTTAAATGTTTGATAATACTCCAAGAAAATAAAACGAGATAGCTTTGGTGAGAACAGTTTTTGCCGTAATCATCTTCATTTTGGTTCCCCGCATGATTTAGTCGGACAGACCTAAAATATAAATAGAAATTCAGGCTAATTTTCCTTTACCTGGAACGAATTCGGTATTTAATTAAATTCGAGGGCTCCTCAAGTTGTTTTATCTCGCGCATAAGCAATGATTGCAATGGAACGAAGAAAAAGATAAAAAGAAAAACCTCAAAATAAAACATGTAGGTGATTTTTAAAAAAAGTAGTTTATTTTAAAACGACTTTTCAACTTTACTAGCTAAAAATACAGGGACAGTTTTTTTAAGGTTTTCTTTTAATTTTAGGTATTGCTTACTTTTTTCTGTGAATAAAAATAAACACGCAACAATTTATATCAAGAGAACTGAAGGGTGTGTTAAAATTTTCCCCAAAGTCGATTAATTTGGTTTGAGATTTCGCATTTGGAATCAACCGTTTTGTGTAGAAGATAATGCAGCTTCACTTAAACAGTGGAATGGTGTGACAATATCCACCGATGCTTCAACAACGACGGTTTTATTGAAGAAAACATTCATCCACTACCTAAAAAATACTTCACACTTTTTATGACGATCTCTGCTTTTAGCGCTTAAATCACGTTTTTTCAATCGATTCCCGTGCCAAGCGACACCATTTTAAGCTAAAAGGGCGAAACTAAGCGCCCTTATTTATTCAACAATCCGCTTAAACTCAGTGGTCTGGCTTACCAAAATTATATAAAACATACGTCATGTTTTAGGTGTCATTTTTATCATTGTTTCAACGTTTTCTATTTTAACATGTGGATTACAGAGAATCACGCTCTTACTTTTTTCTCTTATAATAAATCCACTATTTCAATGTGATAAAATAAGGAAAATAATCTTAGCTTTTTAATACAACTTGAAATTGTAATTCAACATTCATTTTTGATTTCAAACTTCCATAGGGTTTAAGAAGAAGACGAAAATTTTAAACTAAAAAAAACTTTACCTTTTGGTAAGAAAAGGTATAGAAAGTAATAAACTTCTCTGCAATGCTGCGTAATCAACTAATGTTTTAACAAGTTTATTTATGTTTATTGTGAAACATTAGTCGTCCATAAATAAATCTTCGCATGTTTTTCTTTAATCGACAATAATTTGGCTACCTTGGCTTTTTAAATCCTATAAAGAATGTTTTACATGACAATTTAATTAAAATTTTCTCTTTTTTTAAAAGTATCTTTATCAAAAAATATAACTTGACATAGATTTCGTGATCAAAGGGTTTTACGCTCCTGCTCGATAGTGGTCGGCCCGTATTATGCTAATCTCCGCTTTCGATGATTAAATCACGTTTTTTTTTTCATCGTGACAAGTGACACCATTTTAAGCTGAAAAGGAGGAAGTCCTGATTTATTCAACAACCGGCTTAGGCTCGGTGGTGCCCTACTTGTATAAAACACATTTCAAATTGTATTTATTGCATTTACACCTTCTTCACTTTTTTAAAATCTCGTTTTCGAAGAATTTTCTAAAAATTGGTATCCGCATGTGCAGTTTGTAGTTGGAGCAGTTTTCTCGTAGAGTTCCTTCTCGTTTTAAAAAAAATTTAAATTAAGTTTTTTAAACTAAAAATAGCATTTTTTATTAAAGTTTAACTCAGTTTTTCAGTTTGTATATAAAAAAAGCGATATCACTTTTCAATTCCTTCTTTATAAATTATTTGTGATTAAAAATCTCAACTTTAAACATATTTCAGATGATCGTGCACTTAAAACTATCACTCTTCGTACTACTTGTTTTAGGTGAATTCAATAACCTTTTTTTAAATTTATACTTATTTTCAGGAGGTGTAGCCGCAAAGAAAAAAGATGACAGTTCTGAGGAAGAAGTAAAGAAAAAGGCGCTCCGTAAGTTTTTTTCTTTTGTAAGAGTATATTCCTAGTCATTGTTTTGAATTTGACTACAAATGGATTTGGGTCAGTATCACAATGTTATTTTTTTCAAATTGCCTGTAACCTTAAGTTTGAATTTAAATTTTAATTGGGATTCGGCAGTTTCGTGTGAACTTTGCCTAAAAATGGTTTTTTAAGTATCTAAAGCAGATGAATATTTCAGGCGCCGAAATTAAAGATATTGATAGCTCCGAAGAATTATTGACCACACGCCGACCCTTTGGTAAGTAATTTTTAAACTAAGGAAATGCTAATAATTTTGTTCTCAATTGTTGCTGGGTGAATAATGGTCAGTCGTTATAAGCGAAAGAAAATTGATGTCGAAACAAACAAACAAATCACATTCTGTAATTTAAAAAAGTGTTTTACAATGAAACGGATGTAAAGGTTGCTTTCTGTTTTTTTTGTTATTCAAAAAAAGTAATGAAAACCAAATTCCACTTTTTAAAAAACTGTATCTAGTAATTTTTCAGTTTTGCTTGGGCCTGTCTATTTATTACTCAATCAACCTTAGAAGCCGAATCATTCGGTTGACGACTAATTAATTCTGCCCTGATACGAATGGCTCATTTGCTCAGCAATCTGTTAAAGTCAAAACATTGAAACAACCAAAGTTTTATTAACATTAAAAAAACACAGTTTCGAAGCAAATAACTAATTTTTTCCCTGTTTTCATTTCCCGGCCTTATTTTTATTTTGAGGTACACTGTCTACTGGCGCAATATTACCGAATTACACTTTTGTGTTTGATAATTATATCTTGAAGCATTGACAAATTTGCAATTTTGAAAATTTTTATCTGAATAAATTTCGAAAGTTTTTTATTCGTATTTTTTTGACTTCCACAGTTAAATTTGCATCTAATTGAAAATCAGCCTATTTCATTTGCCAAATCAGCCAAATTTACTTTTGCGAAAAATATGATCTAAATTACAGCTTTTTTCAATAATTGTACATAAATTTTAAAAAAAATATGTTAACATCAAACATGGTTACAAAATGGAGCTGAAAAATTTGAAAAGAGATTTAATAAAAATTCGGTTTTATGTCTATGTTTTGACGAAAATATAACTCAAGAATGTGTTGGCATTTTTAATTACCAAGTTAGCGCGAGCAGTCAACAAAAATTGATATCGCCAGGAATTTTAAAAAAAGTGAGTATGTGCATAACCTTTAACGTTTAGAAAAATTCTTTCAAAATACAAACTAACAAAAATTTTTTTTCAGCAATGGGCTGCTCTTCCATCGAATGCGAAGAAGGATATCATTGTGAAATGAAGAAGTCTAAACGGTTAGACAGCTTTTTTTAAAAATCCAAAACTGTTTTTTTAAGACTGACAGTTCCGACATGTGTAAAAGACGTCACAACAACAACTAAACCTGCCAGGTTCCCTGCTAAACGTCGCACAATCAAGCCAGAATCAGAAGAAGAAGAACAATTTACTACTGAATCTTTGAAAGTGACCGAAGTCTCTCCTCGAACCGAGGCTTCTGAAGTCAGCGGAGTGAATCCAGAAATTGGAGCTCATGGAGTCACTTCTTCCAACAATTCTGTTTCCACCAAGCAAATCAATCTTGAGATTGCCACTTCTACGATTCCAGGAGATCAAGTGTCTACTGCAGCTTCTCACATCATGTCTACTGAAGTTCCCAGCATCAGTCCAAGTGATGGAGCTTCCAAGCTTACAGATGCCTATCCTGGACACATTGTAACAACTATCTTCCCTAGCATCGGAGCATCTGAAGTCACTACAGCCCACCAAACCCCAACTGTCGGAATGGGTCACCCTGGAACTGAGGTTACTGAAGTCTACCCGAACACGGTAGCTTCTGACGTCATTGGACCCTACACTAGAACAGTGGCAACTGCTGTAACTATAGGTCATTCCAGCACTGAAGCTTCTGTAGTTTCCGCGACTCATCCTGGAGCAGCCGAAGCCATTGCAGTCTCCAGTACCACAAACCCATCTGCCAACACAGAAATCTACCATCCAACTGAAGCTACCGTACTCAGTGGAATCATAGCATCGAAAGCCCCAGAAGTCACGGCAGCTACTAGACCTTCTCCAACTACCGTTCATACCACAACTGGAACTTCCGAGGTTACTGAAGCCCATCGGACTACCGCAGATCTTCAAAGCACGAGGTTGTATCCTACGACCACAGCTGCTCAAACGACTAAACACGGCCTAGGATCCACAGCTGCAAAAGTCAAGGAAACCACTCGAGTCTTCAACAAACCTCATGTTGCAAGTACTGGATCATCTGAAGTCACTAAACCCTCTCCTAGCATTGGTAGCCATGTAAGCACAAAAGTCTTCACTACAACTGAAGCTTCCGTGGTAATCGGAAATCCCCATGGATCCACAACATCACAAGTTATTCGAACTACTGGAGTCTACAATAGACCTGCTGTAACAGTCGTTTATTCTTCAACTGGAGCTCAATCTACAATCAAAGTCTCTGAATCAACTAAAAATCACCAAAGGTCGACAGCTCCAGAAATCACAAGAACCACTGTCGTCTACAATAGACCACCCGTAACAACGGGTGGTAGAGCTTCTGAAGTGACTGGAGCCTTTACCACCCCTCGGCTTTCAGAAGTCATTGGATTTACAAACACCAAAGCCCCTAAAGTTACTTCAATGTATCCCGGTACTGAACTTCCAAAAGTGACGGAAGTCCAGCCAAACAACGATGCTTCTGGATTGACGAGATCTTTTGAAGTCACAGGTGTCCACCCTACTACAACGAAAACTCCTGCCGTCACAGAAGGCCACCCAGGAACAAAGAATTCTGAATCCACTGGATATAACCTAGGGAGCATAGCTCCAAAGGTTACGACAACTACTGGCTACTTGGTAACGGATGCCAATGGAGTTCATCCAAGCACTGAAACTCCAAAGCTCACCGGAGCCAATACTACAAGCAGAGCTTCTGAAGTCAGTGGAGACTACAGTAAGCCTCACGTAGCTGTGGCCGAGCCAATCATCAAACCTCCGCAGCCTCGTGAAACAGGTGTTCCTAATGTAACAGTCGTCAATCCTACCACGCCTGCGTCTGACATCAAAGAAACCCACACAAGCACAAGACCGATTGAAGTAAGAATTACTGCAGTCTACAATAGACCAACTGTAACAGTTGGCCACCAATCATCTGTGGCCCCTGAAACTACTGAAGTTAATGTTACCACTAGAGCTTCTGGAGGAACTGGAATCATTGGAAAGGGAATTTCTGAGGCCACTCAAAAGAATGCAACAAGCCAAGTTCCAAAAGTCGAGGGAGTTTATCCTACCACTGAAACATCTAAACTACCTTTTGTCGCCCACATCACGGAAGCAACAAAAGTCACTGCTTCAGTAACTGTCATCTACCCCAAAACTCGAACTTCTAAATTCCCCCAAGTCTACCCTAGCACAATAACCAAAGAAGTCACTGAAAATGAAGCTTCATCGGCCACTCCCAGTTCTGGAATCCCTGGAACTAAGAAGCCGTCTTGTATTTAGGACATGATCGATATGCACCAATTGATCTTCTCTTCTATGAAGCCAATGTTTGAAAATATTCCAATTTGTTGGAACAGTTGATTATTAAAAGACTTTTCCGCAATAAATCCTGTTTACTTCATATACCTTCACAATAAAAATGTTTACAAAGCGGAAACACAGTTTTTTATTTGTATATGTGGAATACTAATGTTTAAAATGGCTATTTAAAGAGCCAAAACAAATCCATGAAGATAAAAATATGTTCCCAGAACTTTTGGCTTTAAAAGTTACAAATATAAATTTGCTGTGATAAATTAATTCGTCTTGGTATGAAAAAAGTGATATTCAGGTTCAGTTTATATAGAAAAGATTGTAAAAATACAACAATACAGTTTTTAAAACCAAATTATCTGTTTTATAGCGAATTTTAGTATTTGGGGAATACCACCCTTTAAATTCAAAATACTGAATTGCAAATTGGGCGGATTGCGGTTGAGTGTTTCAAGTTGATCTCGAAATAACGTGGAAACACAATGTGCATTATCCACGGGTTCGTGTAAGAATAAATTAATTTAAATAAATGTGTGAAAAAGCGAATCGCAAAGAGAGTGGTGGTTTGGTTTGAGGGATTGATAAAAAGAGAACAAAAGGTTTTATAACTGAATTGAAATTCATGAAAAGCGAAGAAAAATCGCTGTGAAAATTCTTTATTTTTAAACCTACAGCTATTTCGTAAGAAACAAAAAGATAACCAAACCACCTCAGCCTTTCTCAGTAACAAACATCATCTCAAACAACTAAGAAGAGAGAGAGAGAAAGTGAGAGAGATAGAAATATATATATAGAGAGAGAGAGAGAGAGAAAGAGAGAGAGAGAAAGAGAGAGAGAGAGTGAGAGAGAGAGTGAGAGAGAGAGTGAGAGAGAGAGTGAGAGAGAGAGAGAAAGAGAGAGAGAGAGAGAGTGAGAGAGAGAGTGAGAGAGAGAGAGAGAGAGAGAGAGAGAGAGAGAGGGAGGGAGAAAGTGAGGGAGAGAGAGAGAGAGAGAGAGAGAGAGGGGGGGAGGGGGGGGAGAAAGTGTGTGTGAGAGAGAGACAGAGAGTGAGAAAGAGAGAGAGAGAGAGAGAGAGCGAGTGAAAGATTGAAATCCAATGAAAGTTAGTAGCGAGAGCGAGGGCGAGTGAGTGAGTAAGTGAGTGATTGAGTGAGTGAGTAAGAGAGTGAAGAAGAGATAAGAGAGAAAGAGAGCTATCGGTTGTTTGATCAACGGATTTCAGAAAAGGCTGAGGTGGTTTGGTTGTCTTGTTGCGAAATAGCTGTAGGTTTAAAAATAAAGAATTTTCACTGCGATTTTTCTTCGCTTTTCATGAATTTCAATTCAATTATAAAACCTTTTGTTCTCTTTTTATCAATCCCTCAAACCAAACCACCACTCTCTTTGCGATTCGCTTTTTCACACATTTATTGTTCTCTTTTTATCCGTAGTCTTTGAATACTTTTTTCAAATCATTTATAATGCGGCCGGAGGCCGCAATATTTCTATTTCCTTTGAATTTTCAATGTAGCCGAAGGAACTGTTAGCCGTTGGGTTCCGTTGTCTATTTAGCCCGCGCTATGATTCTAATGCGGCCGAAGGCCGCTCAGTTGCTAGTGCGGTCGTAGGCCGCTATGATTCTAATGCGGCCGAAGGCCGCTCGGTTTCTTTTGCGGCCGAAGGCCGCTATGATTCTAATGCGGCCGAAGGCCGCTCAGTTTCTAATGCGGTCGTAGGCCGCTATGATTCTAATGCGGCCGAAGGCCGCTCAGTTTCTAATGCGGTCGTAGGCCGCTATGACTCTAATGCGGCCGTAGGCCGCTCGGTTTCTTTTGCGGCCGAAGGCCGCTATGATTCTAATGCGGTCGTAGGCCGCTATGATTCTAATGCGGCCGAAGGCCGCTCGGTTTCTTTTGCGGCAGAAGGCCGCTATGATTCTAATGCGGCCGTAGACCGCTCGGTTTCTTTTGCGGCCGAAGGCCGCTATGATTCTAATGCGGTCGTAGGCCGCTATGATTCTAATGCGGTCGTAGGCCGCTATGATTCTAATGCGGCCGAAGGCCGCTCGATTTCTAATGCGGCCGAAGGCCGCTATGATTCTAATGCGGCCGAAGGCCGCTATGATTCTAACGCGGCCGAAGGCCGCTATGATTCTAATGCGGCCGAAGGCCGCTCAGTTTCTAATGCGGTCGTAGGCCGCTATGATTCTAATGCGGCCGTAGGCCGCTCGGTTTCTTTTGCGGCCGAAGGCCGCTATGATTCTAATGCGGCCGAAGGCCGCTTAGTTTCGAATGCGGCCGATGCCGCTCAGTTGCTAGTGCGGTCGTAGGCCGCTATGATTCTAATGCGGCCGAAGGCCGCTTAGTTTCTAATGCGGCCGAAGGCCGCTATGATTCTAATGCGGCCGTAGGCCGCTCGGTTTCTTTTGCGGCCGAAGGCCGCTCAGTTGCTAGTGCGGCCGTTGCCCGCTTTGCTTCTAATTTGGCCGAAGGTCTGCTTTTAGTCCCATTATTATTTCTGAAGGCGAATGTGCTATAAATGTTTTACTTAATGTTGTCCGGAAACGAGGCGTGTCATTTTAAACAGTTTTGTTCATTTTATGTTCAAATATGTACATTTTCTCAACAGAAATATAAAAAGCAAAAGAACAAAAATGTTGAGGAACCGATCCCCGGACCGTCAGGTTTACGCGCTGCCCCTGCACTATAATGTCAGCGGGGTGTTCGGGGGCGGCCGCGCTTATGTATGGCGCCGCCTGCCCCAGTACACGTTTACCGTCGCATTTAGTAGAGATCGCATGCAAATCGTCAGTAAAAGGATACTTTTAGCGTATAGTTAATTAATTCGACGATAAAATTTCATTTTGAAGCCGCGGCGAACCAAAATGTACCATTTTATCCTATTTTTGGAGTTGTGTGCCAAAACCACTCGACGGATTTGGCTGAAAGTCTACGCGCACCGACCTGCAACAGGTTCCGGTATGTGGTCCAAATTTCAGCTCGATTGCTTTATCCGTTCGCTCGTAGCAACATTATATTTGATGAACGGGAGACATCGGCGTTTTTTCTCAACAGCCGCATCCTGGAAATTAACATAGCAAAAACATTATGCTAATTTCTAGGGTGGGAGCGGGTGCAGTTTTGGATGCTGAAAACGATTCTTTGGTCAGAATTGGAAAATATTGATTTCCAACGGAGCCCGGGCGATTTGAAGTTTGGCCGCCCCCGCACAAGACAGTGGAGGAACCAAACCACCGCGCAGCGCTTCGCGCTGCGCGCAAATGTTTTGCGTTTAAAAGATAAAGAGAAATATTTTCAATGATAATGTCGAAAAACTTATTCAATTTATTGCAGGATTTTCTAATTTTTTTTTTAACAATTCCGTCACTAGAAAATTCCGTCAAAAATTCCGTCACTTCAATTTGTTCAATCAATTTACTTAGTTTTTCAGAAAAGTTTTCTTGGTTTAAATTCTTCAGCCAAATCCTAAAACATCGAATATTTGTGAAACTTTGATTTTTTTTAAACTCACATATTTTCGTTGTCTCCGCGGCAAGTACCACTTGAGGTAATAAATTCGGAGATGTGTGAAATTTTAAACATTAACACAAATAGAATAGCAACAAGAAGGCCACAAATCAACATCAAATACGGGGTATAATCAGGAAAATCTAGCTTGATTTGAGGAGGTTGTAGAAAATTTTCTGCTTCCCGGGCCAATTCGACAGGAATGCTGAAAAATTTTGTTTTTGAATACGTTTTATAAAAATAAACTGTTAAGTTTTTATTTTTTATTTAACCGTTATTCAATTTTTATTTGTTCAAAATTTAATTTATATAAATGTATATGTATAAAATTCATGTTTTTGAAAACAAAAGTTTCTGAATGTTTCACATTGAGCTTGAAAGGCATTGATAATAAAACAGTTGTTAAAGGGTTAGCGTCCAGTTTCAAAAAATTCAAAATGTTTACATAAAGACACTTATGTAAACAAAATGTATGTTTAAAAATGATTTTAAGTTTATAAAACTGAATCGCAAATTGGGCGGATTGCTGTTGAGTGTTTCAAGTTGATCTCGAAATAACTTTGAAACACAATGTGCAGTGAACCACGGGTTCGTATAAAATCGTTTTAAATAAATTAATTTTAAATGTGTTGCATTTAAAAGACAAAAAGAAATATTTTCATAGATAATGTCGAAAAACTCATAAACATTCATTTTATTACCAAAATGCAGGATTTTCATTTTCAAAAAACTCGGAAATCAAGTCGAAGCTGATTGAATTCTGTTTCAAATAGAGAAATATCATCGGATAATATTGAAACTCAGAGATACTTCTCTTTTTTAGTTCATACTTTTAAATTATTTTAATTTTTGTTGAACAAAGGAACTATTTCGGATGATAGATCAATAAATTAAAACGGAAAGGCCGATTCTAGAGTAATACCAACGAAACACACAGTTATTTTATTTCATTTTATCACTTTCTTGAACTTTTCAATTCAGACACTAGAACTTCAATTTGTTCAATCCATAGATTCAGTTTTTCAGAAATGTCTTCTTTGTTTAAATTCCTCAGCCAATTTCTAAAACATTTCATTTTTCGTAAAACATTGAGTATGATTTTAAATTCACATATTTTCGTTGGTTCCACTACAAGTACCAGAACCTGAAGCCGCCACATCTGATGTATGAGGCATTTTGAACATTAATACAAGCAAAATAGCAAACAAAAGTCCACAAATAAGTTTAAAATACGGGGTGTAATCTGGGATATCCAGCTTGATTTGAGGAGGTTGCAGAAAATAGGCTGCTTCCTGGGCCACTTCGACAGGAGTGCTAAAACAGTTATTATTTAATTGCATTAATTAATCGTATTTCAAATTGTATATGTTCAAAATTTAATTATAATTCACTTATAATTATAAAAAATTTTGAAAGAAAGAATTTTTTATTTTAATAATAGTTATTGTTTAAAACATTTTTTTAGGAAACGTCAGAGAAAAAAAATGTTTCATATTCATTTTGGAAAAAAACTTGGTAGCCTGTTTGAAATCATTCGCGGAAACAATAACTAATCAGTTTTGAAAATTCAATAATCGAAAAATTGATTTGCCTAAAATTAGTGTGTAGTTATTGTAATTTTTGGTAAATGAAATAAGCTTAAACGTTTACAGGACTTGGCCATAACCATAGCTGCAACCATAAAGAATGCCCATAAAGTAAATAAATTTCGATAAAAAAATCTTTTTCATTTTTGCCGATACATACAAGTGTAAACAATTTTTTTCTAAAAATTCACAGTTTTTGACGGGTTTTTTTTTGTTTTAATGTGTTGCCAGTTTAAAAAAATGTTTAATTGAAAAAGTAAATGTTTTCTGCAAAATGCAGAATTTGAAACTATCACAATTTAGGTTTATAAAGTAATTATTTAATGAGCGACTGAATAAAACTTTTTATTTGGCAAATGTGCATTTTGGAAAAAACTGAAACAAAAAATTGTATTCTCACCTCTTCAGTTCAGCTAATTTCTCGACTTCTTCGTTCATGAAAGTCTCTAGTGCTTTGAAATGTTCTTCTAATCCCTGAAATAAGCATTTCAACATTTATGTTTCAAAATTTTACCTGGTAGGCACTTTTATCCATAATTCCTTTCAGAAGGCCCCAAACTGGTTTCACGTAGACTACTTCGCCATAAACTAATAGCTTTGTTTTATTATTCTCAATTGAGGTGAAACAGTAGGTACAGTTGACTGTGAAATTGTCGGAGAATGGGACTCCTGCACTTTGGGCAACCTGAAAATTGGATATGGAAAAACGTATCGGTCAATTTAAAAAAAATAGTTCTTTTGCCACACAAAACCGGAAAACGGTTGATTAAATTGTCATTCTAGATTTTTAAACACACAAACTTCATAAACCTACAAATTTGCAAAATGGCAATTTTGTATATATTCAGAAATTACATAATAATTTTAAAGTTAGAAGTACTAAGGCCCATGGTATTGATTTTTTTTGTAGTTAAAGTTGTTTAATCCCTAAATGAAACATTAAACAAATCAATGTTAACAAATTAATATTTTCGTTGTTAGTCGTGTAGGATGTTTCGGCTGATTTGGATGTTAATGTTTTTTGAATTAATCTTGATTATGTAACATGGTGGCTTTGAAATAGTGGAGTGGTATGACAAAGCGAGCGATATAAAACTGGTAACCACTTACTGTCAAAACAACGACATGTCCATCCTCCTTCTTCAGAATACTTTGCTTCTCTGTAACCAGAGTTGTTTTCGGAGCCATTGGGTGGGTCAGAGGTTTCGTAAAGAAACAAGTTCTTGTCTCAGAATTTTCCTCATCCATCTCCCAATTTAAGGCCTCGTATCCTAAAACAATGAAACTTACAAACATTATATTACTTTTAAGAATTACCTGAGTTTCCAACTGTCTCGTGAAATTTTAGCGTGAATTTATCCTCCTTAAAGAGAAGTTTGAAGCATTTTTGTGGTGAAGCTGGCAGGTTGAGGTTCAGAAGGAGCTTTCCGGAATGGTCTTCACAGGAACACGTGATTTTTTCGATTTCCATACAAAAATTAATGATAAAAACACGATTTTGGGAAAAAAGAAGAAAAACGAGAAAAGAACAAAAGCCAAAATTGAAAGTGGGTATATTGGATGTTCCACGATTAGTTTAACCATGCAGAGATAAGACTGCAGATAAGAGAAATGAAACAATTCACGGCCAATAGTTTAGAAAATCAAACTTTCAAAAATCATTTAAAGCATTGTAAAATTAATCCTCGTAAACGTTAAAGTTTAAAGTAACTTTAAAAAAAATCAATGATTTCACAAAATGTTAACATTGTCGTTAGAGACAGAAAATAAATAAATTCCGCAATTTAAAACGAAACCGAAAATGTGTCTAGTTTTTATTAATCTTACATAAGTTGAAATTAAGCGGCGAACTTTGAATGCGAATGAAAACATTACAATAATAATAATAAAATATTTTTTTAAAAATCGTCCTAATTACGTAGAACTAGCAGACATTCAATCCATAAAGCACAAAAAAGCGGGAGAAAAGCCTTTTTGAACATATAGTTCTCTGGGTTTGCGTACTCGCTTGAAGTGAGCCTACCGTAATCTTAAAAGACAAAAAAAAAACAATTAAATGTTTTATTTGTTTCGAAAATTGAAATAAACTGATTTTACGGTGATTCACTATTTACCTACTCAAAAAGGTTTTGTTAAGTAAGCATCAAAAATAGATTGTTAAGCTATTTCATTTCAATGCTTCTCACTTAATTTTTATAGTTTTGTTATGGGTTTGTAATTGGTTTCTTAGAAGTTCTTTTTTCAAACGTTTTAAAGCCTTTTTAATGCTTGTTTGGGATTTAAAATAATATTAAAAACATAGAACTGCGATAAAAAAATATCTAAATAAAAAGCTAGAATTGCAGCCTTTAAACATATTGTAACAATAAAACAGTGGAGTGATGTTACAAATTTGCACGAAGGCAGTAGGTGATCTGGCACCAGCTGTTACACGTTTGCCTAACCTTGATAAGGCCAAAGATAAGACAGATCAGGCCATTTGGAACAATGGTTTTCAATAGAAGAATACAAGTTGCTCTAAACATTATGTTAATGTACCAAACAATACACTCTAGAACCAAAGAGCACGCGGAGCTTTTTCTGTCAAACATTTTTACATAAACACTTTGTTAACTGCCCAAAAAATAATTTTCTATAATAGCGAAATGTTGCAATGAACATATTTATGCGTAAGTAAATGGTTTGTAAAAAAAAGTTGTCAGTCATTTTAATGTTTTAAACGTACTGTAATTTAAAGCTCGATCCTCCTTAATACATTTGAGCAACGGTGTGTGTGTGTGTCGAGGTTTGTTAGACGCGAAAATACGCTGCCTACGCTCTCTCATTTCCCCTTATCTCTCGCTGTCTCTCGATGGTTGTCTTGGAATTAGCCTATTTTACTAGCCGGCCATTTCTTCGCGGTTGGCGAGCAAATGCGGCTGGCGGTGCCGCAGGCACCGTTTCGCGGCCGTAGGCCGCGCACTGAGCGGCCGAAGGCCGCCTGTTTGAAATTGCCTTTTCCGGCAAGTTTACTATCAAAAGAAAGCTACTGATGTGCTGATCCCACACTTTCCAGGAGTGGAGGACCGCCGAAGGCGGGCCGTAACTCCTGGTTATCAAAACAACTCAACGCGCAACGCAAAATTGCAAACGGTAAGAAGACAATTCTTTTTTTTATTTTACTGTAACATTTGAATACTGTAACATTTGAAAAATCAAACTTGTAAAATATTGTTAAACTAAGTTTTTTTTAAACATTTTGTACATGTTTTTAATATCAGAAAGTTTTAAAATAACTTTTTCTATTAAAAACCCTCCATTTCTAATGTTTAGTTCCTGATTCCTGATATTCAGACGATCTGAAATCTCTTGTGAAAAACACAGTTGCTCCAGTGTTTACTCCTTTGCTCTTGGTGTTTTCGATGTCTGGCCGGTTTCTTCATTCTTGCATTATCGGCTGCAACAACATGCACGAGACCACTTCCTCCTCCTGCTCCGATGAGGTAGCTTATTTTTGATTTTTTAAGGTTTATAAAACATTAAAACTTTAAAACAGGTTTTTAAATTAATAGAAATTCAGTCCTCTTGGCTTCGCAAATCTAATAAAACAATAAAACAATTTCTTTTATTCCTGAAATCATCCGAATGTTTCAGCGGCTTTAAGTTTACCTTGGTATGTAATTAGGAAACTGTACTGAGGTAGCCCAAAGGTAGACCCAATTTCTAAATGAAACAAAATGAAGCAGGATTTGCTTTTGATTTTTTGTTTGTTTGCTTATTATTTCATTTTTCCCTAAATTACGGCCAGCAACACCGATGTTATTTATGAAAATATGAAAAAAAAAAACAAAATCAAATTGGATAGCCAAATTGAAAAAAAACAACTCTAATTTGATTGCATTGATGATATTTGATTCAATTTAATTATCTGAATGTTGCAAAAGTTTTTTCATGGTGGTCCTTTTAGTGCAAATCCTCAATTCCTTGGTAAATTCCTTATCACTTTAATGCTGAAACATACATTTGTGCAAACTAAAATTAAATAATGGAGGTTGTTGTTCTGTTTGTGGTTCTAAACGACAACAATCAACAACTTCGATCTTTTTGTCAATAAACAGCTGGTCAGTTTGCTGTCGTTCACTTTTCAATCTCCCCGGTGAAACACACTGTTTACAACTATTTTATTTGTTTTATCTCAATTTATTTTAATTTAACGGATGTTTCAAATATCGCATTTTAAGAAATCGCAAACTGTTAGCCAATTGATTGCGCAATCTTGTTTGTGTCCTATGATACATAAAACAACGTGAGTTTATCACGTTTTTTTCCGCTGAATTAATTATTTTATCTTAGCGAGGGTCAGGTGCGGGTGAGTCAGCTCGTTTCCATCTTTGATTGCGAAATAAGAGAAACGTCACCTCGGGTTTCATTTCGAAACGGCACATTTAAAGTTTTCTTAATTGTTTACATTTGTTTCTACAATTTATAAGTCTTTTTTGAATTCTAAATTGCTGGTATATTTCATTAATTTTCTGTGCAAAATAATAAATAAATAAACCATGTAGGAACAACAAAGAACTCTAAAGAAAAGAGTGATAAGATAAAATTAGCTAATTATATAACACTTTTCATTTATTTTTGCGATTGTTTTTGTGTAATTATTAATAACAGTATATTCGCGTTGAAGTTTACATTTAATGTTTAAAAAAGTTTTTTTAATAGTTAAACTAGTTTTATTTAGTTCAGTGTTACAGCGCATAATTATTGTTTGCGAATTTCGCTACAAAACAATTTATTCACGGTCCTCATTTTCTAAAAAAAAATGTTTGAAGTTTTAAAAAATTGGTGGAGGCGTTATCCACATTACCACATCACCTGGTTCGATCTGTTTGTCAATAATCATCTGGTCAGTTCTATTCAATTTTTTTCATTTACTGTGAAGCCTATTTTTAAATTTACTCTTTGTAAGGCAAAATAGACCAGACTAAATAAAATCCGGTGAAGAAGGAAACCTTCAATAGTTCAGTGTTACAACAATTTGCTAAATTTCGAATATTCCACTTTACTACAATTCGTATAAAGGCTCCGATTAATAAAAGCCAACTTTATGCAATCAAATTGCCCACCGACCATATTTGAAATGTTTAAAAAACCTTGTTTATGCGTGAAAATTTCAATAAATGATTTGATTACTTTTCGTTCAATGTGTCAAAAAATTGTCTTTTTCTTAAATTCGCTCTTTGTAAAAAATGATATATTAAATTAAAATTTTCGTAAATGTGTAGTCAAAGTCATGACTTGATGTGCTAATTACGAATTCTGCGCGAAATCATTCTCACATTTCAAAACTCTCTTCGTAAAGCAAGCTTCCTTCCCATCAATTATACTTTTAGTTGTGCTACTTTAAAAAAATCTAAAATCCTATATATATAAAATATTTAAGATGATCGATTTTTCGCAACTGCCTGCTCACATTCAACTAAATGTTCTAGAAAAGGTTTGTATTTTAAAGGTAAAATTTTAAAAAAAAAACGAATGTTCAGTTTGACTTCCGAGATCTCACTTACTTCACCGGTTGCTCTCGATCTGCCAATGACGTCACCCGATACTTGAAAACGAGGCTTCCTTGGCACGTGCTCACCTTTCAACTTCATGCTGTAGGTTATTCATTAATGTTTCTTGTAATTATCTTTTTTTTTCTTTTGTTATGAAGTCACATTTTTAGGACAATCGATTTATCATGAATGGCATCTACTTTGCAGAAGTTGATCAGCTATTGGAGAATTCCGTTCGAATTGCTGCGGATGAAATTGTGATTCATGTAGGTTTCTATTTTTTTAAAAACCTTTTTTTAAATTAATAATATTTTAATTTAACGCAATTTGTGATTAAATTAAATGCATAAATAAACACCTCGAGTCTTCTCAAACTTTTCACACTACATTTGCGTCTAGCACACCAATAAGTTCGTTTATCTAACATACTATTTGCTAAGTAGGTCAAGCTCGTATTGTATTTATTTCTATCAGTATGTAAATCTTCCGTAATTAAAACATTGACATGTGAGTCACAACTGCTTGAAAATAAACTTTAAAAAAAACATTGAAAAAATTAACGTACACGCAACTGTGTGTTAACCAACAAATTAATTAGACAAAAAACTGTGGAATCTGTTTCTGAGAGGAAGCATTTGTTTTCAGATTACAGTTTCCTAATTTGAAAAAGAAAACATTCAAACTGAAAACCTAAATATAATAAAATCTGTGTGAATTTGAAGCGGGTAGATGTCACACATTGCTTATGCCTCAATCATTACGTAATCCACTACCATTAAAACATTGGTTCAATAAAGTTTTGATTAAAATTTAAAACTGTAAAAGTTTTCAACTGAAACTGTGAGAATCAAAGGAGGCCATTTTTGTTACAGTTAATCAATAACTCGGACTATTTTGGGTTCATTTGTTGAGGGAATAGTACACTTTCAGATAGAAAAACCAAACAAGATGTCTTTGAAACATTGGTTTGATATGGCCATTATAAACATAAGCATTTTATTGTTAAGGTAAAACACTCAGCACATTTTCAGTAAAATTTTAAAAAGTTACTGTTTGTAATAAAGTAAATTACACAGTATGAGGCAGATATGAATTAAACCAATAAAACAAACACGTTTATTTTAAAATCACCATTTTGAAATCTAGTTGTGAATGGTGGTTTGGCCTCCACAGCAAACAAAACAGATGGAAAGGACGCTGTGTTGATATGCTTTTCTTTTCATGTTCTTCTTGGAAATTATAAAAAATTGTGGCTACGTTGCCTAAACCAAAAACACCCGACACTTTCTTTGAAAAGACACTAACGAAACATTCGTGATGTATTTCCACCTAAGAAAAAATGTTTGCATTTCGTGATTCTAAAATTAAATATCTTTCTAAAAGCTTCGATTAGTGCATTAAAGTTTCCTTGTTGTACGTCTAAATCATACATAAAAATTAAATTAAACTGGGACCACTCATTTTTTCACGAAAGGCAATTGTTTTAGTCAAAATAAGTGAATTTCTAAAACTGGGGTAGACATTATATATGTTATGTGTACATATTCCAGTTAAATCTTTAAAATCCAATGAAATTTTTGTGATTTTCACGTTATCAACCAATTGTTCATACCCCAGCCAGTATGTAAATCCTTTATCGTTAAACTAAGCCTGGTTCAAACAAGAAGTCGGATTTGTAATCTAAAACTACTCCTAAAGTCAATTCTTCCTATAAAAGTTTTAGAAAATCATGGCAATGTTTCAAAGGTGTATTTTTCAAAATCACAAAAGATTTCATCAGTGAATTTCGTACTTCGTGCAAACATAAATAAATGCCTTTTATAAATTGTCACACATGCAAACCACATTAACAAAGAGTTTGCTTTTCTGAAGCGTTTAAGCAAATTTTCTCATAAAACCTATTTAAACTTTATTTTCAACAAAGTATTCGAATTTCTAGAGCTTCGCAATTATGTTGCAAGTCATTACAGGCGAAATTAATTGGGTGGCAGTCACCAATTGTAGTTTTGCAACCGTGCTGCTCTTCTATCGCCATTGAAACATTGGTATAGAAAAATGTAATGCACCGGAAAATAGACTTTTTAATGCTCGAACGAGGACTTGAATGAATAGAACATGTACTTATTGTTAGACCACACCAACAAAACATTGATGTAAATTCCCACCGAGAAAAAATAAAGACTTTTTAGACTTTTTAGAACTGAATTCAAAGCTTTGGCGTCGCTTAAAGAAATACACTTTCAATGGTTGAGATGTGATATTCAGGAAAACACAGAAGATCTCGTCTGCAGCAAACTCATCGAAATTCTGTCTACCACCCGTTCCACAGCCAACAAAATCTATTTGACTGATGGTTACTCATCTG
The DNA here is from genome assembly GCA_022343465.1 of Oscheius sp. G VE-2021. Lineage (NCBI taxonomy): Eukaryota > Metazoa > Nematoda > Chromadorea > Rhabditida > Rhabditidae > Oscheius > Oscheius sp. G VE-2021. The sequence continues at coordinate 293,891 of JAJQXH010000048.1, forward strand.
AGATGACTTGTCAACCAGCTACCGTAAATCGTCTAATTGAGGTAAACTTTATCTTTTTCTTCATTTTCAAAACTTTCATTTCATGCTACACATGCTACAGAACTTGAAACATACGTCTATGGTCTGAAGCCATCTTATTTCCGCGAGCCAGCTGTTCAGAAGGTACCTTAACGACTTACCGAATTTTAAAAATGTTACTGTCACATCACTCCACGGTTTGAAATAGGGGTTTTAAAATTTAAATTTTTTTATTATTCTATTGTACCGAGCCTCAATCTTTCAGCTCCAAAAGATCATCTGCAACTACTTTGTTCCTTTTGAGAAAAATGATCTTCTCAACTTGAAAGCCACTCATCTGACAATCACCAATGATTCAACCACGAAAGAAGAGCTTAACCGCTTTTTAAAGGTCTAAATTTCAATTTAACTACTTTTGAAATCTTTTTTTCAGCAATGGATTTCGGGAAAACGAGAGATCAAAGTATTCTGTGTCGAAGGAGTCATCTCCATGACTGATGAAGCCTACACAGAAATGCTCAAAGACATTCCAACATCTACCTTCTGGACCCCTGAAACTCACTGTGAGAGCCTCGTTTCTGAAGCCCAAGTGAAGGCCATGGAGGACTATTACCCAAGTGATAAGGCCGTTTTGATCCCTAGGGGAAGTGATCTCCTGCTTCTGCATGTAGTTTGTGGGACTATTTGGGTAGAGAAGGTTGATGGGGAAGAAGATGCGGCCAGATGCATGATGAAGCATTGGAATGAGGTGTTGAAGGATAGCCCTTGATTTTGTGATTGTTGGCTGTTGCATATAAATTATGAATATTCTTCTGTTCGATAAACTTTTTGCATTACGGTCACTCGCAATTGCAGCTGGAGTTTATTGGATGTTTCAAAGAAACTGCAAAACATTGAAAAACCTAACTAAAATGAAGAGAGAAAAGGAGGTTCTAGAATGTAAAATTCATAGCCAGTTGATCCATTTCTGAAATGACTATTGATTTTATTTTTCATGTTTTAGACATAGCTTTTATTAAATTCAACTAAATAAAAGTTTGACAGTTTCACAATACCTCTCATAGAAATTTTCCATAATCGCATGAAAAATGAAGGACTCACTTAAAATTCTGATTTTTTTGTCTAACTTCACGGTTTTTTATATTTTATTTATATTTCCTGCAGAAATGGAATTTTTGCATGCTTCGTTTAATGTTTCCAACTAATAAGATAACTGAGATATAAATATTGACTCACTTCCATCTGGTCAAATTCTCGTTTAAAAAAATAGAAAATATGAAAAACATGGATTCCCATGTCTTCAACTCATGAATCCAGATATTTTTTTTACATGAATCCAGATATTTTTATATAATTTCAGTAATTTGAAGATTGCAACAGATTTCTTGTTACAACGAGCTACAGGTTTTTAAAGAAAATCACAAAGTTTATTTAAAAATGTTATACGACTGTTTCAATCCGAAGGCATGAATAACTTAACGAGTCCGCAGGACTACACGGTGAAACATGAAATGTCCAATGAGTCTAAATTAGTTTATTTAAAATGACTTTATTCATATCTCACATAAAATGAATTCCTTCTTTTTGTTGTGAACCCACCGAACGCCATTGTTTGTCAATTTGTCGCCCAGGTCAAACAATCCGTCGGCGCGTAAATCACTCCTTGTTGTAAACTAAGCCGGGGTCACAATTAATCCACCTTCGAGCCCTCCCTGTCATTCCTGCCTGATCAATCCCATATTATATCTACTTCCTTCTGTGTTTGGATTTATTCAACTCGAACGTTTTTCTCTTATTTTCTCTGTCTTCATTTTCGGATAATTTCACGATTATTTTTCAGGCGATATACATTCGTTTCCTATTAAATCAATTTCATCATTATAAGTGGATGACTATGTTTTCACCAACTTTGAAAGGTAAGATTTTTTTTATTCGAATATTAATTATTAAAATATAGTTTGTGTTATACAAAAAAGTTTAAAAGTTTCATTTAATAAGTTTAAAAAAATATATTTTAGTTGTTTAATAAAATAAACTATTTCAAAGTTTCAATCAATTTATATTTTTTTAAATGTTCAACTAAAAACAATTCGGTTACCGTTCTAACCCTTACCATCTGATAAAAATTCCAATAACCAAAAAATGTTCTTTTCTTACGGTGACGTAGCCAAATTTTTAAAAAAACTCGATCATTTAAACTTTTTTTTCAATTTTAAAAACTTTACTTTACCTATGTTTTAGGCAAAATCCCTCGAGTTCACAAAAGTCAAGGACGCCAATACGACGTGGCAGATGACCTAGTTTTTTGGACTGACCATTGGAATGGCCCTCTTTGCAAGCTGGTTTTTAAAACAACCGATTTGTTGCCGATCCTAACTGAGCGATCTACATATTCGGAAAATGGAACGACGGTGTTTTCTAATCAATTTCTGAGTAGACGCAGATTTTTTGTTTTTGCCAAAACGTTCGTAGCGAAGGAGGTAGCTTATTAGATGAAACATCGTTCACATTTGTGCTTTGTTTGTTAGTTTTATTTAATAATTGTAGTTTTTAATAATAAACGTTTGTAAATTATCAATGTGATTTTGTGAAGGAGGAACATGATAAAAGGGATGGCGAACGTTTCAGTGAGACGACTTAAAACCGTTTAATTGTACAAGGCAAACTTAAAAATAAACTCTCTTTGAAACACTCAGTCGCCATAAATTTAAAAAATTTTAAATGAACAGTTGGGGACCTTTTATATTACTTTCTGCACTTGAATGTGTCCGTCTGCGTTTCTCATTTGGGTTTTAGCTGCTTCCGTAAACAGCGTACACCAAGGCTCACTTTCCAAACTTTGAGGATGAATGTCTGAAATACTAGGAATTTCCGGCACAGGCTGTTTTTTGACTTTTTTGTACAACTGATTGTTTTATTTTATATAAACAAAACATTTAAAAGGTCCTTGACGGAAAAATAAGGAGCAATTTTTTAAATAGCGAATTACTTCTCTGTTTTAAAGAATATTGAAGTTTTTTGAACGCTGTGACTTGCCTATTGGCGTTAAATTTGTTCATGTTAATTGAATATTTTTCAAAACATTCAGTTGCTCTGAAAAAGATGATTTTTTTCATCAATACACTTTAAAAAAGGCTTTGCGTAACTTACAGGTGATATGAAACAATTTGAAATGGTATTTATTGCATGAAACATAAAAAAACGGTTTTGGGCTTTGAATTTATATCTTCAATGTTTCAATTCCGTAGGATAAATAATTCAGTTAGATTCTAGATTCCTCATACTGTTCATCAAACCTATACAGTTAAAATAAAAGTTTTAAAACTTTAATTTAACTTTTCTTTTTAACTTTTTTTCATGTACCAATTAGTTAAATAAACAAATAACAAACAAACAAAAATAACAATAAAAAGTTATTTCACTATTTCAACTGTTTTGTATAAATTTTCTGGACAGTCTTCGAATTATTCGACGAAAACTCCGGCAAAATGCTAATTGAGTATTGTTTTTCAGAATACAAGTAAAATAAACAAAAAAATGATCACATTTATTATTAGCGTGCTCGTATTAGAAGTTAAAACACCCAATTGATTGCGTATTCCCTTCTGAGAAGAGTGTCGACCACACTATCCATCATACCACGAATGTCATTGATATCGGTTGAATCAGTCCAATAAATATAATCTTTGAAACAGCGGTGTTCATTTGATTCACCTCGAGTTTTAAACTGCTCTTCGATAAAAGAAGCGGCTTCTTCGAAATTGTTTCCGCCTAAACAAAATGTGAATTTGATCTTTTTTTTTGTTAGGGTTACCTTGATAATCAGGAAAACAAACGGAAAGAGGGGTGCTTTCAATTTTCTTTGCAAACACGTCCTTTTTGTTGAGCAAAAGAACAATCTCGAAGTATACGTTATCGACTGTCCATTCAAATGACTTTAATGCTTGTTGTAGAGAACTCTAAAAATTAATATTTACTCTGTTTCTGTCTCTCTCTCTCTCTCTCTCTCTCTCTCTGATACACTCTCTTTCTCTAACCCTAACCAACCTCCTGAGTTTCTTTGTCAATGACGTCATAGTCCCCTACATCGACGCAGAAGATTGCAACGGAATAAGACCCTTCAAGCTGTTTGATCCATTTCAATGACGATTGCAACGGACTGAATTCAAAAATGCTAAATAGTTTAAAAGTTTGTAACAATTTAATTGATCCTTACCAAAAATTGTGATTTCTATAATTAAAGTGAACTTCATCAACATACAACTCAGCATCTGAACAAAAAAATTTCAAATCAGAAATCAAAAAGAAAAAAAAACAAACCTGATCCTGATGTTTCATTGCGGTATGTCCAAACATTGTTTGAATGTGTTTCATTAGTTGGGTTTTACCTGATCCTGGATTACCGAGAATTACGAAATTTGAAAAATTATCGTTATTTCTGAGTTTTATCTGAAATTTATTTGTAGACCGCATTGTTCTGTGTTTACCGACCTGTTTATCTATAAGGTCGGACTTTTCTTGTTGTAGTTTTTCATTTTTGTCAGAGCTCTGGACGCAGCCCATCTGAAGATTGGAATGTAGGGGTGAGATGCAACAGAGAGAGAGAGAGAGAGAGAGAGAGAGACAGAATGATTTAGAACAAAGATGTCAATTGGAACAAAGCCAATACAAAATCCAATTCATAACAAAGCCACCCTCCTAACAAAGGTGACCTATCTCTCCCCCAGGTGTCATACCCATAGTGTGGACCATCCATTGTCCCTCCATTTTCCATTTGCTCCAATTGACACATCACTCCATTTGCCACAACCATGGCTGACGACGCTTCCTCCAATTCCTCTCACGAGTCTTCTGAAGCCTCTTCCGAATCTTCAGGTGATTCCAATCCTCTTTGGAACCCCGGTACTTGGCCTACTGTTAACATTCATGTGCGCTCAACCTATTTTAACTAAAGCTTACTGTATTTCAGACGTCAGGAAGGCATGGATATTACTGTCCTCCACCCAAATCCCCGAAGAATCCATTTCCCTTTGTTAAACACACAATTGATGCCAGTTGCTATGATCGCTACTTTTTCTTAACTTACTTTTTTGAAAAGGAGGCCGAAATCAAGCCATTTTCCGCCATGAAACTTATCCGCCATGTTGAAAAATGCTCTTGTGGGTGGTTATTTCTTAAAAAATCAATTTAATGTTTTGTAGGGTTGACGGCATTTTTAAAATTCCTTCGCCCAAGAAAAAGCGAATTTGGGTATTTCAAAAATCATTTTCATTTGGTAAGCTAAACATTTTACACTAAAAAAGTTAAATTTACATTTTGAGACCCCTAGTAGGTTTCAAGAAAGGATTCTGGAGTTTGCAAGGATCAGGGAACCCAAGCCTGATCGAATTTCAATGGGATGTTTCAGCGATTCGTTTCTGGAGCTAGATTTAGAATTTGTCAAGTTTGCCTTAGGTGAGATACTCACTCACTCACGCACTCACTCACTCACTCACTCACTCACTTTTTACCTTCAGATAATAATGTGGAGGGCGCTTTCAAGTCGGAAATTTCTTTCCCCGTGGAGATTCTAAGATACGCCCTGGAGGTAAAAGCAATAGTCACAAAACTTTTATTAAAAAATTCTTTTAGAAATTTACGACCGGCTGTGAAATCTCTAGCTGTCAATTTATGTGGGAAAAGGATGAAATTGATCTCAACCAACTTCTCGACGGATTCGAAGTCCTCCACGTGGATAAGAAAAAGGACCGTCTTTGGAGATCCCACCCTTGCTGTCGAAAAATCTTCAGTTACGTCGGTCGGAAGAGCGATGAAAAAGTGATGAGTGTTCTTTACGTGACTTGTGAAGATAGTCAAACGTGTAAGGTGAATTATCCATACATGTCGTCCGAGTTTTATCAACTTCATTTTAATGTTATGAATTAATATACACCGGAATGTTTTTTATTACTTGTCCATAAATAACATTGTAGCCATTGTGATATTCAAACAATTGATTTTTGCAACTGCAAAAAATATATAACTGTAATTAAGAAAAAAAAATAATTTGTTGGTTACATGTTTTTGTTACAGTATCTGGGAAAAAAGTCCGGACAAATAGTTCGAATTGTGAAAATTCAGTTGATGCAATAAACGTTTAAAAGTGAAATTTAAAAGTTAAAATTTATAAAATTTAAAATTACCTAAACGTTATTATTCAATCATATAAGTTCTTATGACAAATGAAATTATTTCCACTATACTTTATATTATTTCAGTATGCCCCCATTGTCAATTTACCCCTTAGATGTATTACTCAAACAATTCTATTTTATAAACACAACAACCCGCATTCCATTGGCATCAGTGGCATCAGTCCAATAGATTAAATTCTTGAAATAGTAATTGGTGTCTTTGGGATTAGCGCTTCTCCCGTGACTCAGGAATTGTCCTTCAATGTAAGCAGTCGCTTCTTCCAAGGTGTTTCCTCCTAAAAATTTAATTGTAACGTTTGAAAACGAAATTGGGAAAAATCTATATTAAAAAACTTACCTTTGTAATCGGGAAAACAAATACTGAGGGGAGTTGTTTTAATTTTCTTGGCGAAGAGGTCTTTTTTGTTTAGAAAAAGAATAATATTGATTTCATACGTCATTTGACATGTCCACTCGAATAATGATATTGATTTGTGAAGGGCGTTCTGAAAATACATTTATCTGTTGGAAAAAAAAATCGATACACAAAAACCCTTTTACATATAAATATCACATTGCCTCATCTTCAAAATTCATCTTGAAACTTTGCCGATCACAAAATTCCAAAATTTCCATCAACAATTTTGTGAAAAATTGACCCGAAACGGACCCTAACCCACTGTACCGAATTTATGAAAATTCTTATCTGAACATTATGAAACCTGCAAATAAAGCAACTTTTTGAATTAAAGGGACAAAAGATGTGATTTGGGTCTATTCATCCACAGATCTGCAGGTGAAACAAACGCCTGCGTGCCCGCTGTTTACAGAAATAGCGAGACAATGTGTGAAAGTGAGAGACGCAGACTACACGTTTCGATTCAACTCGACTTCGAAACAATTACGTTTTTTTCATTTTCGAAGTTGTTCAGTTTAAAAAGTAAGAATTTAAAATGTTAAAATCCGTTAAATTATTATTTTTCTAAACCAACATTCATGTTTCTCAACATACTTTAACAATATTCTTTGTGTTAAAAATTAATATAGGCAATTTCTTCGAAGAAAAAAAACATATTTTTAAAATAACGGGCGAAACTTTCCATGTTTTTTAAAATTTATCTGTGTCTGCTATATAGTTTTGACCTATGAAAAATTGATTCATTAACAAGTACGCTTATCAGATTGTTTTTCTCAGACAATTTGTTCAATTTAAAAAGGTAAGGGTTTCAAAAATTCCGTTAAGAGAAAAAAACATTTAAAATATTTAAAAAAAAAAACAAAGTTCATCGCGTTGTTTCAAACTAAATTAAATGCAGTTTGATTTTCCACATTCTTAGTAGAACCAACCTCAGTCTCCTTATCAAAAACGTCATATTCGCTGACATCCACACAGAAAATAATAAATTTGTCAAATTCATTATGAATCACCCATTCCATTCGGTCCACAGTGAAATCGAGAAATCTGAAAGCTCCAATTTAATTAGAAAAACTGGCAAAAAAAAGTTGAAAATGGTAAAATCTTACCGAAATTCACGATTTCTGTAGGCGAAATGTGCCTCGTCAACGGTTGCTTTAGTCTCCTAAACTCGGCTTTTTATTTATTTTTTGATGTAACAAACCTGATTTTCGAGTCCGAAAATGCGTTTCACTTGATCCATAATTGCAGTTTTCCCAGAATTAGAGGGACCGCAAAGAAGGAGATGGAAAAGACAAGACTGGTGAAACTCAAAACTTCCTCTTATCTGAAAACTACAATTTTGTAATTTTTTGGGACTAACTGACTTGTTTGCTGATCATATCTGAGTGTTCTTTGGCTTTTCTTTTTTCATTTCTTTTGGTGCTGTTGACGCAGCCCATCTGAAAAAGTTTAATGTTGTAAAAAGAAGATAGAAAATTGATGCGAAATTGAGTGGTCGCGAGAGAGAGAGAGACAGAGAGAGACAGAGAGAGACAGAGACAATACACAAGGAAAAGCTGAAGTATTAAAATGCAAAGTATCGGCTTTCAAAAAAGCTGACATCTGCTGAATCTGCGCCCCGCAGATTCCGCCTTGAAATTCAAAGCTATTGCTTTTTATTTCATTTGCCTCAACCATGCCCTTCGACTCGGACGCAATTTGGAACCCTGCTGAAAAGCCTACTTTGAAAACCAACGTAAGTTTAAATTTTCATTATTTATAGTTTATTTTAACATTCAGACGTCATTTGGAAAACTGAAAACTCCCCGCTTCATGGAAAACCAAATTCCTTTCCTGGAACATTCAATGGAAGCTTCTTGCTACAAACGTTTCTATGTCTTCAAATACCATTTGCAAGGGGAAGACATTGAACCGCTCAATTTGGAATTTATGAAGACTATGTCCAAACCTTCAGGTTTGTGGTTTTGGCAATGATTAAATAACATTAGTTTAGGTTTTCTGGCGCGATGGAAGTTTATTTTGGCGAAGAAAAACAGAAAAAAGTTTGATTTGGTAAGTTGTGTTTTCTTTGTAGCTATAAAAAATTGTTTTAGACTGCTGAAATGTTTCAAGAAAGACTTTTGGAATTTGTGAAATGTCAGGAAATGAAGCTAGATCGATTAAAAATTAAATGTCACACGGAGGCATTTGAAGCCGTGGATTTCGTATTTGTGAAGTTTGCTGCAGGTTAATAATACTAATTTCTTCACACACACACACACACACACACACACACACACACACACACCCACACACACACACACACACATACACACACATACACACACACAAACACACACATACACACACAAACACACACACACATACACATACACACACAAACACACACACACACACACGCACACACACGCACACACACACACACGCACTCACACGCAGGATCTCACACACGCACAGACACACAGGCTCACTCACTCACTCACTTACAAACCAATTCACTTCAGATTACAAAGTTAATGCGGTCTTCGAAACAATCTGTCCATTCCCATTTGAAGTTCTGCGGTACGCCATCCACGTGAGTCAGTGATAAGTTATTTAACTTCTATATTTTCCAGAAATTCATCGACGGCTGTGAAATTCCTTCTCTGCAATTTGTCTGGGGAACTGAGGACATCAATCTTGACCGATTCCTCGAAGTCTTCGATGTGATCCACAAGGAAGAAACGAGGGACCGCCTTATGAGTGCCAATCCTTGTTGTAAGAAGGTCCTCAGTTACATCAGAAGAAAGAGCGATGGGAAGATTTTGAGTATTGTTTATGGAACATGTAATGATAGTGAGAGATGCAAGGCTAATTATCCGTATTATAAATCGGAATTTTATCAACTGCATTTGAATGTTATGAATTGAATGCTTAATAAAAATTTTGTACCACATCATTTCAATGTTTAAATAGTTTTTAGAAACGACTGGTCTGTTATAGACATTTAGGCTACGTGGCTTTATTTGGGTGCAGGTTTTCCACCGAATAAACATTAATAAATTTTCATTAAACAGTGGAGTGATGGGCAAAAGGCAAAGTAAAGTTGGCGAAATCAATAAGATGGGTTTATATTTGTATTCCCATTTTTGCAGCGTTTTAAAAAAAAATTGCTACTCGATAAGTTTATAATTTATCAGAATAAAAAAGAGACACGACAAAAACAATGAAAAAATATGACTTGTGGCCAGGTATATGACTTCAAACAAATCAAACGAATTTCAAACCTTGACTTTAACAAATTTTAAAAATTTGCCATTTAGAGAGTTAAATGTAAGCTGCTGGAGCTGGTTCTTACATTGCCTTCAAAAATCGTCGTCTATTTTGACGAGCCACATATTCTTCTACATATGTATTTTGTACTTAAAAATAGTTCACGATACAAGATGTAACATGACATGCAAATATAATATAAAAATTTTTGCTTTGAAAAATAACTCACGGCGTGTTTTTCCAGCGACTTCTAGGTAAACGACAGAGCAGATCAGAGCCAAATAGAAAGGATATGAGAAGCAAGAGATCGTTATGTTGAGCATTTGGGAAAGGTAGAAAATTAATTCGTCCATTTCAGAATAGTCTGGTGAATATGATTCCTTAAAACCTAAATTTAAATTGAACTAATAGTGTAATAATGCGATAACAATGTATGATAGAAAATTAGAGACGGACTTGTAAAGACAATGGCGATTGACTACTAATGTGGAAAACAACAGTGATTAAGAAAAGCGAAATAAAACGTTTTCTAAAAATCCAACTAATTTCGAGAGAAAAAAGCCACGTTCGATCGATATGAAAGTGCCATTAATTAAGGTCATCTCAATGTTTCTGATGTGGCTGACGATCTTAATGTGGCTGCAACGTCACTGTACCGACGCCCAGCGCACCTTTTAATGGAAGAGGCTAGTGAAACAGGTGGGAAAGAGTCCTGACGTTGGTAAGGTGGTAGAGTCCTCGCTTCCAAATATCGCGACCCGAGATCGAATCCACCCAGGGATGTTATGTTTTGAATATTGCAATTGAGCATCGTCACGTGTCCTTAACGCGACTGGTTATAGAGGTACTCGCAAAAATAATTCTACCAGGCAGGAATCGACCCCGCGACCTTCACAGCTGCAGTGGGCTGCTCAAACCACTGAGCCCCACTCTCACATTGCTTGGATGGCTTTACATTGTAAATTAATAAAATACGTTTACGATCGCTGTTAGTCATCTTTTTGTCTAAATGTGCTCAAACGTGTCAACATCCATGGTCGACTATTTTCAAACTCAATTTTGAAGAAAGTATGAGGGAGAGGGAGAAAAAAAAAAGAGAGAGATAGAGAGAGAGAGAGAGAGAGAGAGAGAGAGAGAGGCGAGATACGGCATTTGTTGCAACATTCTCTTACTTGAAACCGCACTTCCCAAAAACACAATGTTATTTTATAATAATTTTATTAATGAAGTACAAATATTATCACATGATATAAGACAAAATAATTTTTAGAACCACTCTTCAGTTGGTCTTCTTGTTCTCTTTCTCCAAGAGCTCCTTGTAAAGTTTTCTTGCGTCCTTCATGTTCTCTCCCTTGGCGAATCCGAACTTGATGAAAATCATCAAATTCCAGACTTTTTCGACACGCTGCATCTTGCGCTGAAAATGAGAATTAAGAAGAAATTAAGAGAACATTTAAACGGAAGACGGAATGAAATGTTTAAAACTCACTCCGATCAAGATTTCGGCTTCTTCCATTTGGGCGGCCGAATAGGATCCTAGGGAACGGATGAGCTTCATCGCATCCATATTGGTGGGCTTGCGAGGGAGGGCTGAAAAGAGACGGTGAGAGAGAGAGAGAGAGAGAGAGAGAGAGAGAGAGAGAGAGAAAGAAACATACATTTGAGCCTCTTGGCAAGTTCCTCAACGGTGACACACTCCTTTTTGTCTTCAGAGGTCTCCTCAACCCTCTTCTTCTTGGGAATCTTGTAGCTGGGCTTCTTTTCTACCTCAGCCTCCATTTTCCTCTTCAGTCCTCTCACCGGTGCCTCAACAATCTTAGTCTAAAAATTTGAAATGCAAATTGAAATTTCAAATTGTATACCTCGGCTTCTTCTTTGACTTTCTTGATCTGATCGGCCACATATCGGGCATACGATTCCATGTTCTCTTCGTCGATGTACCTGAAAAAAGTGATTAGTTTTGATTATTGATTTCCTGTTGGGACAAAAGTTAAAAACTCACTTTTCAACTTGTTCTTCAATTCCGGAGAATTCGAGAAGCTCCATGGTGTAATTGCTAACGCTCCATGGTAGCTCCATGGTGTAATTGCTGCAGAGGCGCTCGAGGATTTCTCCAACGTTTTTGCCCTCAGAGAGGTCTTGGGCCATCGAACGGGCGGTACGGATGTTGATCGTGATGGACTTGAACTGAGCCTTTTTGTCTGAAATAGAAGGGTCTTTGAAAGAGAGAGTGAGAGAGAGATAGAGAGTGAGAGAGAGAGATAGAGAGAGTGAGAGGGAGAGAGAGAGAGAGAGAGAGAGGTTTTGCTGAGGGAGGTATTGGAGGAAGTGGAGAGGGAAAGGCTAGTGAGCCAGGTGAGGAAGATAGGAGGGAGAGGGAACTGGGATGGGGAAGATGTTGTGAATGAAAAATTCTAATCGTAATCTCTCAATTAAAGCAGATCTGCAAAAGCCGGAAGTCGTTGACCTCGCCCCTGACCTCTGCAATGGCACCTGCGGGGTAGCCCGCGGGCTCCCCCGCACTTTCCAAGACATGAAGCAGAATCAGAACTCCTGCGTGAAGCAGAAGAATACAAGGTTTTCCTATTTCGAAAAGAAGAAAAAAACGTATTTAACTGGAATTGGATTTATAGTTGTTGCCAATCTTACTTCTCGGAAAAATTAATTTAACTGGTGCCAAAATGATGATGTCGAAGTTAGAATGTCTAACTTTGACATCATAATTTTGGCACGAATTAGCATTTTTCGAAGAACTAGGTTTGGCGAGAGGTATAACTGAGTGCAAATTTTTATAACGAAATATAGGCTAAATACACTGCGGGCCGTAATCATACGACCACCTTTCTCTGTTAAATTTCAGTAAATTAAATAATCTCTAAAAGAGTTCGACTTTATCCATTGGATTCAACATTCATTTACGAACAGATTATTCTTTAGGTGTGTGCGGTTTGCACCATTTAGGACTAAACTACACAAACCCAAGGTGACCTACCGTAACCCGGGTCCAAAAATCGGTAGTGACATCAAATAAATTCTGTTTTTACACCTTGGAGTTTACTAAACAGCGGACATGATTTACTTTTCCGCCCGAAATCCCATAGCTCTTTTTTGTCGTTATTGTCGTTCCACTTATTTGTCCGTTTTTGGGCTATTGCTCCCTTATTTTCTAATGTCATATCCAAATCACTATAACAAATTACTTTAACATAAATGGAATTCCTCATAAAAGATACTTTATTCGTAAATACAAAAATCGATCACAAAGCCCTCGGTCCAAAAAGGGAGGGTCAGCAGAGGCCGGCATGGTCGGCGCAGATGAGGTACAGCTCGTAGACGCGAATCTTCAGAATCGCCCAGAAGAGGCCCAGATGCAGGCGGAAGCGAGCCACGTGGCCTCGCGTCCTCTTCAGGGCCAATTCGTGGTGGGACCGGATGACGCACTTGGTCATCTGAAACAAGCCGATGGGTCCCGCAACGAAGGGATTACGGTACCTCAATCATGGAGTCCTGTCTGCCGCTGACGTGGAGGATGTGCTCCATATTGCGGAGGAGGTCGTTCGTCTTCAGAATCAGCAACATCTCCCGCGGCATTCGCGACAGGACCTCGCTGATCTGCGGGATCAGATTCACCGCGTACGCCCGCAGCTCCTGCTTCTGAAATTACTTTTTATTTTAATTTAATTTTAAAAAAATTGAATTAGTATTAAATTAAATATAATAAAATAAAGAAATTCTGACCTCCTGGCTATTGATGGTGCTTTTTCCGACGCCCTGGGTGACGGATTTCCAGGAACGGCGGGTGACCAGGCAGGCGAAGAGACTGTAGAACTCGCCGACGCCCATCTCGGTGGCGAAATTCTGCAAATTTAAATTTTTGTTTAAATTTAAATATAAAAATTTGAATATTGGAGGAGAATTTCCAAAGAATTACCTTGATTTGGGCCTGGTCGGCGTTGAGAAGAGCGAGCCAGAAGTCGGCGTACAGTCGGCGGAAGCGGTCATCGATATTCTGAAGATTATCGATTGATTTGTCCTCTAGCGATTGATTTTGTTAGATCATTGATTGATTTGATAGAATTTTTAATTTTCGAACTGTTAAAGGTCCGGGCCATTCCACACGGGACCATTTTCACCCCAAACCTACCAAGTAGAGTCCGTGGTCGAGTAGGACAATCTCCACGTCGCCCTCCTTCTTCCGGTGTACGAGGACATTACCAGGGTGGGGATCCTTAAATTTAGGGTAATCAAGGCCTTAAGTGCACTAAACCGAGTGCAGGTAGCCGTGGAGGAAGATCATCTCGGAGACCACGCGTCCCAGCTTGCGAGCCGTCTGGAAATCGATAAATTCTCTGGTTTTATTATAAAACTTTTATATATTTTTGGGAGACAAATCTATTGATTTATAAATTTCAAATCAAAAATCGATGAATCGATTAAGAATGAAGAAAGGTTGCTTACATCGTGGCGGTCGACCTTATTCTCATCCATGTACATCTGGTTGTCCAGCTGGGCGCCTTCGCAGAATTCCATCGTCAGCACTCGTCGCGTGGAGAGATCGTAGTGGATCGTAGGGATCTGAAAAGGGGAATTGGAAAGCTATAAAAATCGATTTCCTATTCGTAATTTATTGATGTTTGGTAGGATCTTTCCTTAAAATGACGTAAATTTTCTCTTTATTGCCATCTAGGTGACTGGAATTAATTTTTTAAGCTAAACTAGGCATGACGTCACATCTGGCTTATTTTTGGTCCTTATTGACAGCCGACTCCCTGGAAGCCAACTTTTTCACCTAAAACCCATAATTTCTTCGTTAATCACCTTGAGAAACGAGAGATGGGCGAACTTTCTGCGCGCCCTGTCGGCGTTCTTCGCTTCGTGGAGGAAATCCAGCTCCTTCGGGAGATTCTTCCTGATCTCATCCACCAGCCACATGAAGCGGAATTCAGGGAAAATCTTGTCGGCCAGCGTCACCAGCAACTGAAATTTGTTTTTATTTTGTAAACTTCAAATTTTTTAGAAGTTTTTATTAATTTTATAAACTTTATTAATTCTGTGAACTTTGCAAACAAATCAAAAGAATAGAAAAACCCACCCGCATTGTGCGGAGATCGGTCACACTGTTCTCGTAGACGCGTCTGTGCTGCACCTTCACCGCCACCTTCTCTCCATTCTGAAAAACGTGAGGTGATGAGGACGTGATATCATGTGACACGTGTTCAAGTGACAATGTATTCACGTGTTCACTGGTTTACGTCACATACCTTCAGCCGGGCGGCGTGGACCTGTGCCAGACTGGCCGCTCCGACGGGCTTCTCGGCGAATTCCGAGAAAATCTCCTCCAGCGGCTGGCCCAATTCACTCTCGAGGACGAATCTGACGTCGGAGAGGGCCTGCTCCGGCGCACGGGACATCAGACAGAAGAGGGTCTTTGTGTATTCCACGGGCAGCAGGTACTCCATTGCGGCCAGGTGCTGCGCAACCTGAAAGATTACGGTAAGTACGGAAGAAGGGGGAATCGTGACGGGACCAGTATAGCCCAGATCTTAAAGGAAGGAACCGTCATGGACCTCTTTTCGATTTGCATTTGCCTATGAGCATTACTGTATGTGGCGGGACTACCCTTGCAGTGGCCGTCGATATCATACGGGTGTGAAAAAAAGCGCTACTATGTCAGACAACCAGAGTTTTCTGCGTCTTTTCAAGCGGGAACATTGAAAATTCGAAAATGACGTTTTTAAAAAATCGATAAATTGATTGATTGGACGGACGTGTAAGATATCTAATTAGCTATCAAGCGATTGTCAATGCGATAATTAGGGTCTCAGTCGCTTGAGAATCTGAAATAACTGCCAGCCGCTGTCAATAAAATCAGAATATGGCGGACCTTTCCAAATCGATTTTCTCAGATTTTCCCCGTATATAGCCCTATAAGATGCATAATTCGAACGAACCTTGATGAAAACGCCGCCATTGTCCCGTGACAGCTGGAGCAGCCGGTTGGCGCTTCGTTGGTGACAGCTGCGCATGGCCTCGGCGTACTCGTCCGAGGGATCGTAAAGGCCGCGCAGGGAATACTTGTAGTCCACCACTATTTTCCCGACCTTTAATAAAATAATTTAAAAACCAATAAAAGAAAAAAATACCGCGATGGCAGCCCGTCCGAAGCGGAACACGCCGAGTTGCGTGAGTTCTCGGTCATTGTAGACGGCGTGGGCGGCCGTGGCCACGACGGCCGTCGTTCCGACAATTAACTGAAAATGGCAATTTATATTTTAAATTAATTAAATAAATAATAAGAACACATTATTGTTTTTAAATTATTTTAATTTTAAAAAAGCAAACAAACCGTTTTTCGGAGAAACGAGGATTTCCGAGAGGATGGGCGGCGAAGCAGGGGGTGGAAGAGCCGCGGAGTCACATTCATTCAGCTGAAATTAACAAAATAAACTAATTTTAAATTTTTAAACTTAAAGAAGATTTTGGGAACAATATAAAAGTATAAAATCCGGAAATAACGCAAAAATCGGAATTTTATAGGGCGACGTGAAATATTAAAGGACTATTCCTTAAGATGACAATCAATGTCTTGGAAATAATATTTCAAAGATTTTAAACAGTGTAATCAAAATAAAGTATGAAAAGACGATGAACATGGAAGTGATGAAATACGATGTGGCAATTAATGATCAATGGGTATGCAAATCAATCGATATTCTAATTGTCAGGCCTCCTGTGGTATTTTGACGATTGATGCTTGGAACCGTGACCCATAACCGTCGCCTCGGTGGAGAATCCGCCGCCAATTTGGCCAATGAGGGATCCCGGAGACACGTTCAACCAAGAAGAGTAAATAACAAACACGGAATGTATAAAACATATTTATAAAGCTTATTGTAAAGAAACGGTATTACAATCGACCCCATCGGGGGAAGCAGATAAAACGGTACCCGGATACATATAAAGACACGCGTGCAAATATGGCAAACTAGGAAACGGGAGGCCAATGGGCCGGCAAAACAAACAATCCGTCTTTAAAGGAGGGAGAGGATGGTAAAACGAGGAGACGGCCCGCTCACATGTAGACGGAGGGCGACCCGGGATACACGGTGGACCAGGCGTCGGAGGAAAACCTGGGGTACGGAGTGACGGGGCTCTTGGAGAAGCCGGAGAACTGCGGAACGCCGAAGGAGAAAGGAGTCAGCGGCGACTGAAACGAACAGGATTACGGTAAGGTTGAGGAACAATTGCGTGTTTGGAAAGCTACAGAACGAATAAATAAAGCACCTGAAGCTCAAAGTTCTCCTGTGACCCTCCGTAGGTGCTGAAGACAGGGCTGAGGGAGCCACTGTTCGGCGACATCCAGGCGAAGGGGGACATCGGCTTCTCCCACACAGACGGCTTGTGGAGCACCTGGGGCCTCTCCTGGAGCACAGGAGGCTTCTTCTCCTCAGCGTACGAGTAGTTGGCGGGGCTGTATGGCAGCGGCTTGGCGTCCTGGGAACGCGTCTGATTCGCCGGACTGTAGGGCAGTGGCTTCGCCTCGAAGAATTGCTCCTCCTAAATAGTCCTTTAATAGGGGTTACTGTAGATCCAACCTGGGAGAGCTTGGGAGGGTCGATCCAGCCCATCGCACGGCCGCCCGTCACTTGACTCCACATCTTGGGCTGGGCCATTCCACACTCGACGGGGCTGTTGAATCGCTTGGTGATCATGTCCACCTGCTCCCAGAAGGCGTTCTCAGTGCCATCGGCAAAGGTCCACATGTGGGTGTTCTGGACGGGCTGAAGAAGAATTAGAAGGAGCTTCGGAAGAAGACATACGCCGGTGAGGCCTCCCTTGGTGAATTTGGAGAAGAAGCGACTGTAGGTCAGGCAATGGCGAACAGAGTTCTTCCAGTTAACCGTGACTGCCTCGTGGTAGGGGAAGTAGTGCCTATAACAATAGATTGGTTATGGAAAGATTTCGGGTAAGATTCTGATCAACAAGCTACTTACTCGATGAATTCGTAGATCTCCTTCACCGTCCCGCGCTTGTGCTCCAGACTGTTGATCGCCAGGCCCGTGAGGACCCAGAAGGGCAGCCTCGTCTCGGGAATCGTGTGCACGGTGCTCTCCACGTGCTCCAGCAGCTTCTTACGGGCATTCTGGAAATAGACCTTTAAAATCGATAGTGAATTATGCAATCCACTCAAAATGAAGCAAACTGACTCCGGGGTCCCTCAGCTTCTGCGAATTGTTCCTCGAGCGGTTCTTCGGCTTGTTCGAAGCGGAACCATTCGGCAGTCGCTTCATGCAGATGTCCGACGACTGGTTAAGAGATGGGGAACCGAACGTCGAGGTGTTGTTCTGAAATTGGAATTTTAGAGATAAAACAGCATTTTCAAGTTATTTAAATGAATATATAAACAAAAAAGGGAACTTACGTTCAAGACGAGTTGGAACTGGCAGCCGTTGTTCAGAGGCACGGTGACGGCGCCCTTCGCGACGAAAGAACGTGTCCTGTAGGCCGATTTACGCTGGGATTCCTCGTACATGGTTTAAACTGAAATATATACGTTAATTTTGGTAACAAACACTATTTTAAAGTAATTTCCAAACAAAAATGAGAAAATAAGAGAACAACAGCACAGAAACTGCGAGAAGCGTAGAATGGGACTGTTGGGACATTAAAAACAACGAGATTTTAGGCCAGGAGCCAGAGAGAACGAGTCATACTGCACGCTGTTTAGCTGCCAGGGTGTAAAAACAAACTTCGTTGGAAAGATGATACGCGGGAGCTTTGAAGAAATATATTATTGTCACAAACAAGCAACACATATAAAAACAATAACAGTATAATCGATAATGTTTATTCACAAACTCAGTAAATAGAGTCAAATTCTGCCGCAAAGCCAGGAGCAAAGTCGTAGGATTG
Organism: Oscheius sp. G VE-2021; assembly: GCA_022343465.1. Lineage (NCBI taxonomy): Eukaryota > Metazoa > Nematoda > Chromadorea > Rhabditida > Rhabditidae > Oscheius > Oscheius sp. G VE-2021. The sequence goes on from JAJQXH010000048.1 coordinate 312,665, forward strand.
AGGATCGTATCGAATGAACATCACACTCGAATACGATGTCACCACATAGTTTGTGAAATTGTGAGAATAGGGAAACCTTAATTTATAATTTACTTTGTATACTTATTTAACTTACATTGCCAATTGTGCCCCGTTGATGTCAAGCACAAATATGTCATCATACGTTTTGATGTCAGTAAACTTCAAAACAACACGGTTTTTGTCCGAATGCAGGTAAAAAAGCCACCAATCCTGTTGTATGATGGAAAAGTTGTCTCTTGGATTTGTGATCTTGAATGCAATCACAGGAAATTAAAGTTTTATGGATTTACTCACATTTCCTCTCCCGTAAAAGTGATCACTCTTCGAGAAATACGTGTCTAAAACAAAGAGTTTGCTATTTTCGACCAATATAAGTTCAAATATGCCAATTAAGCATGATTTTTAAAAAAGTGGCATTTTGTGGGAAAAACACTTTTGCAACAAAAAAATGAAATTGAATTGACCTTCATATTCTCCGCGAAAATAATTGTGTCCTCCTGAAGTCTTGTAAACTATCTTCATCATACTCGTCGTTGAGCTGAACCTGGCAGTGGCATTGCTTTGGTTAGTCAGACTGAAAAAAAGTCAAGGAAATTTGAATTTGAGACTACTGTAATCCAGTCGACCCCAAAACCATTTGTATTTTCGTATTTTAGTCTTATTATTATTTTTTGCTCAATAGTTGATAATTTAAACGTTTTTTCGTTTTTTATTTGTTCATTACTGGTTGCGACGGGACTACCACTGCCGCCGCGCCGATCTCGTACGGGTGTGAAACGCGCAGCGCAGTCAGACAACCAAAGTTTTCTGCGTCTTTTCAAGCGTGAACATGGAAAATTCAAAAGTGACGACCAAGAAGTTGATAAACCGATTGATTAGAGCGTGAAAACCATACAATCAATGCCGGTTATCCACAGGTGCCTTTCTGAAAAAAAAACATTTGTCCATTCCAGACGATTTTTTGGAGTAATCTGCATTTCGCATGCAGAATTCTCCAAAATGACACATTTAAACCCCAAACGGTTACAGATTTTCATGAATCAAGCTTTGTAATAAAGTCCCTTTAAAGAAATTTCAATTTTTATGCCAATATTTCTTAGAACGATAAAATGGAACATGCAAAAAAAAAACTTTGAACTGTTTTTATACCATGTTGTTGTTGGAAAAAAATTCTATTTTATAATTTTGGTCTAAATGACTATTAGCATTTTTCCAATAACTAGGATTTTCGAAAAGTATACAGAAATGAAATACAATGTTAAGAATATATTAACGTAGCTAATAAAACCTCGTAATAATTGGAAATGAACAACACCACAAAACTTCCATGTTTTCGCCTTACTTTACTAACAAAATCGTTTGAAACATTCTTCCGCGCATGCAATTTTTAAACGTCGAGTTCACAGTCTAGAAGCATTGAGAATGCTTCCTTTTTTGGTTGTTTCACAACTTTCTCACCAAAGTTAGCAAATGATAATTTTCAAGACTCACTGGACAAACGGCTCTCCAGGATATGAGCTGTACAACCAAATGTGGCTGTTGCTATCGAGGGACAAATCGGTGAAGGTGATTGCAGTGGGATAACTCGTGGTTATGTCGTACTCACATACACTGACAGTACTTCCTTCAGGATATCCAGGGGAGAGGATCTAGGAAACCTTATTTATGCCATTATTAACCCTTACGGTTCCTATTCCACGAGCTAAATAGGTTTTATGCGGTTCTTTTGAAAATTTACCTTTCTTGCAGACCACATTCAAGGGTGTTTTCGACCCACATTTGGCATTGATCCACTGGCCTTTCTTTACTTCAGTTCCATCCAGATCGGCTAACACACATTCTCCAGTGCTGTTATCGTTGAAACCTGAATCCGAGGTGAATGTTCCACAACTTTCTCACCAAAGTTCATATAGTCGTATGGAGTGTCATCTGACCATGCAAACCGTCCCCCAATGTGCTTCAATCCGAGATATGTGTAAGGAGTGAATTCCAACAAGCGAGAGACGTCCAACACAAAACTGTTTTCCTTAAAGAAACCGTCAGGGACCTCTTCGTGAATTGTATTTACCTATGATGATGATTACTGTAGGCGACGGGACACCCTTACCGCGCCCGCCGATCTCGTACGGGTGTGAAAATTGAGGCACTACCATGCCAGACAAGCAGAGTTTTCTGCGTCTTTTCAGGCGGGAACATTGCAAATTCAAAAGTGATGATCAAAAAGTCAATAAATCAATGGATTGGATGGACGCATAAACACCGTGCACGCAATTCGTTAATTGCGGTTATCCACATGTGGCAGTCGCCCGGAATTGCCAAAATGACATTTCTGTTCCAGATTTCTCCAAAACGAGGCATTTACCCAAATGTTACATATTTTCTTGAATAACTTTTCAAGCTCCTTAATTTGAGATAAAGTCTAAAAAGACCCCTTACGGTCCTTTAAAAATACCTACCCCAGGTGAATGAATCGAAGAAAGATTTCCACAGTTCTGTTGACAGAAGCTGCTGGCGTTTTCTTCACTGTAGGCCACCGATCCGGAATAGCATTTGTCTCGGAAGTAGAACGAGTTATCAGAGCAGATGGGAACTAAAAATAGGTCTGCTGTTTCATCAGTTTGATAATCGGCAGCTAATAGCCAAACTTTGATAAATGCGTGCAACTCACTATGATGTAAAAAGGTATTTGTCAACCCATTGTTTAAACGCAAATCATATTCTTGGCAGATGGCAAAACGTGTCTTACTTGTAGCTCCAAGCACATAGAGACAGGATGAATTGGCTTTTGTTTGAGTGCAGTCAGAACTGAACCAGTGGCCCGTTGATACTTCCATGTAGACACAAGCTCCGAGGTCGGGGTTGAGGGCCCCTGAAAATACATTTTTTTCCGTTGGGGGCAAACCTTCGGCAAAGTTCGAATAGCTGGTTTCGGTAAATTGAAGTCCAGAATCCCAGAGACACGAGGTTGTGCAGTGTGTGAGGCAAGTGAGAGCTAACCAGACGCGATTTTTACCGGCTGACTTTGTTTGAACTTTGTTATTGTCCTAAATAAAAATGGGTTCGGAGAAGAGAGAGAGAGAGAGAGAGAGAGAGAGAGAGAGAGAGAGAGAGAGAGAGAGGAAGAGAGAGGGAAGAGAGAGAGAGAGGAAAGAGATATAGAAACATATTTTCACTCACAAAAGCATTCTGAATCACAAACAATACGCCATTCCTTCGAGCACAAGAGTTGTAGGCAAGAAAGTGAGGTCCGAAATCCCAGCTCTCCTGTAACTTTTCCAGAAGCATTTATGCAAAACACTTACACTATAGCAGCCAGTTTTGTCATACACAAAACCTTGAGGACAGATCACTTCAGCGCCTTCAGCAGGAGAGTCAGTGGCCACAAGAAGCCCGGCAACAGCTAAGAACAGAAGAAAGGACACCATCGAAGTTTTGGGATTGAGAATTCTTCCATTCTTGTCTCTTTTAAACCGGGTTCTTACGACATTTAGTAATACTTTTTGGATTATACCTACATTCTTCAAATTTGCTGACAGTTTCTTATCGGATCATCAAGCTTGTCGATTCGATTTAATCCTTTGTTTACTGAAATGGCACAATTTTTTCTTTAACGTTCGTTTAACAAAGATTTTCCTAAACAAATTGAACTCATAAGTTAAATATAGAAGCTATCAAGCGGAAAAAACAAGGCTGCAAAAATGACTACTGATAAAATATGTGAGATACTGATGTATTCCTGGATTAATAAAAACGATGTCTTTAAAATTTTTAATTAAAAAATAAATAGAGTATTGTTTTCATTTGGTTGCAGATAGACTTTTTTTTTAAAATTTGCTGATTCTCTTTTTTACGGATAACCAAGCTTATCAGTTCAGTTGATTCTTTTGTTGACGGAACAAGTCACATTTCAGTACAGAGTGAGATCACAATTCAATTCTACAATATTCAATGTAATGGTTTCATTTTAATGCATATTTAAAATAATGTATATGAAACCTGTATGCAGTTTTTCCAATTACGTAAGTTTCCATTTTTCTCATTTTATTTTATTCATCAGAATTTCTGATGAAACTTTCCTTGGCGCTGCTTGCAATACAGGTCAATTCGACCTAGTCATAGTCACCCTAGACCGTCCACTAGCTGGATATAGCCATAATTTAAGGCAATGTATTTTATCATTTTAACTTTTAAAATTTAAATGTTAAGCAAGTGGACAACTTCGTTTTGGCTCAGTGGGCTATCCTCTAGATCACCGAGTTTGCGGACTAAGACAGGGAGCCAAGTAATTTGCACTGAACGGACTGGGAATTTTTCTGGAGCATGTCAAGTAAGTTGGATGAATATACTTATTGTTATAACAACGATAAAATATTAAACAGATTTACTCAAATTCATTTTAAAAAGCTTAAAAAGTTTAAGGCTTAAAAAATTGTCGTTTGAATTGCCGCCAACTACGAGGAGTTTTCCCTTTAAGCGGTCCTGACTGGTTTTCAGGGTTTTCAGATGATAAAACAGATAATATATTAAACCCAATTGAAAGAACAGGACAATTTTGCTAAAACATTTTAGGGAGACAGTGGAGGCCCCTTGATGGAATATCACGACGGAAAATACACAATCGTCGGAGTCTTGTCGTTTAGTCAGGTTTGTTCTTTTTTCCAGAACAATCTTAACGTAAAAACAGAATCGTGGATGCGATGGAGCGGAGAATAATGGGAATGCCAACATCCAGAATACGGTAACTCGAGTTACCAAAGAAAGTAGCCAAATTTTTCAGGGATCAGTTTCAGTTCACCACCATATCAAGGACATAAAAGAAGCGATGAGCTTATAATTTTTCTTGTTAAAATGGGCATATAAATTGAATTTTTTTCTAAATAAAACCGTCTTGAAGCATTTGCCAAGACGGTCCTATTGATCGTTGTTGTGGCCTTACGATGGTCGGTTTGCCACTTGTGCGTTTTTAACTGACTACCAATTGAATGAATAGCTCGCGAAATTCAAATTACTTGAAGTGAAAGGCAAGTGAAACATTCGAAAACCACTCAAAAATATAAGAATTTATAAACTGTAAAAAACGAAAAACATTGTATTCCTTCTAAATCAGAACTCAATAAATAGAATAAAATTCAGCTTCAAATCCGGGGAAATCTTTGCTACCGTAATCGTCAAAGCTGAGCCACATGGTTTTAGAAAACGAGCTTACAGTATAATTCGAATATTTCTGACTCCCATTAAATCTGAAGTTCATTTTTTTGAAATTTGGAAAAAAATGTAACAAACTCCATCAGGCGAGCTCCATTGTAGTCAAAAACATCCATGTAAAACAGTGATTCAACATTGAAATTCACCAAAATTCGGTTTTTGTTCGAATGCAAAACAATGGTCCTCCACAAAGTGTCGCTGTTGTAATTGGGGTAGTTGAGGCTTGTAATCTTAATTGTAAAAATATAATTTAAGAAAGAATAATACTAAATTAAAAAAAAAAAAACTAACCCTTCCCTCATTGTAGAAATCACTCCTGTAGTCCATTGGAAGATGACTTTTGTCTAAAATGGTTACTTTGAAATGAAAGTGTGAATTTTCTTAATGATAAATACATTAGTTTACGGCGATGTTAAGGTAATACTTAATATATTTTAACTGTAACCAAATCAACCTATCCACATTAACTTAAGTTCCATAACATCGAAATAAAGATGATTTTCATTAAAGAAAGTCAAAATCTAAATTTGCTGTTTGCGGTTTCCAATTGAAAAGGAATGTGTGGTCTACGAAATTTTGCTATGAATACATACATTACTTGCGGACCCCAAATAATATTTTTATCATGTTAAAAATCAGCTTTTTTCCAAAATTTATTGTCAAATTTGTTTTCAATTGGTTGAGTATAAAGAAAATCTATGTTAAAAATGTACAAATCTTAGAAAACGACATTCACATTATAAAATTTGGTTGTTACCTTCATATTCTCCTCGGAAATAGTTTCCAGGTCCTCCTGTAGTATTGAAAACAATCCTCAGAGTAAGGGTAGTTGAGTCAATTTTGATGGGGAAACTGGAGGTGTTGGTTAGGCTGAAACTTCAAAATTTAAAAAAAAGAAAGATTCCATTGTTTACTCAAACAACATTGTTGAAAAATTACCATTTCTTTCATGAACTCTTTAAACATTACAGTGAAAAAACTTGGAAACACGAAACAAAACTATTTTCCTGTTTTTCTCTTTATATAATAGCACTATACATTTTTTTAAACGGTTCAAACGACTACAATTTTATTTTGTTACAAAAAAGATTTCGTCAAGACAAAATTGAAAAATTATTTTCTAATTGATTAACTGATGGTGAGTAAACATTCAAGTGAAAGAAAACGTGAAAACACAAAAAAAGAAAAAAAACTAGATTTTCTTGTTTTTTTCGTACTCCAAACGTAAATCACGAATTTCACACTTAAAACATGTAGAAAAGAAATATTACAGATTTTGCATAAAACTGGTAGTTAAATTTTCAAACGACTTTTCAGGACAATCAATATTTATGCATCCGTCCAGTGTAAAAACAAGTAGAGGATAACTTTTGGCTATATGTAGAACCGGTTTATTTGTGCGTGTACACGTGTTTGAGTGAAAACGTGAGAGCGTTGAAAACTCACTGAGCAAATGGCTGATTTCCATTAAGACTATTGTAAAGCCAAATGTGGCTGTTACCGTCAAGCGACAAATCAGTGAAGATGATTGATGCGGATCTTTCAGTGGAAATCACGTATTCACAACTGTTTGCAATACTTTGGTTGGGATAGGCAGGTGAATATATCTAAAATACAGTAAGAAAAGCAAATAAACTCAACTGACCGTACCACTTCCATTTGTAAAATATGTTGCAGAACATTGGGCAGGAGGAGAAATTGAAGTCGGGACTTTATCACAAACGGTCGTCAACGCTGAATTAAGAGATTACATCTAGCATGCCCGACGTTTACGCACATCCTTTTAAAGTGAATGCTTTTGACGCATCATTCCACTGTTGCAACGGTTTAAAACAGTGAAATGGTGGAATTTTGTAGTGAAAACAATCTATGTAAAATTTTATAAATGCCCATGGCTATGTGTAGGAGTAAACCCGTACCACATAGAAAAAGAAAAATTACAACATAGCATTAAAACGGCATTTGAAATTTTAACTAACCTTTTTCACAAACGGCATTAAAAACCACTCCTCTAGTACATTGTGATCCAACCCATTGTCCTTTCTTTACTTCGTCATCTTGTAAATCCAGTTCAACGCAAGGCCCTGGCTGGTTTTTGCCTGAAAATCAATTTTTGAAGTTAAATTTGAGAAAAGATACCAAAGTTAGTGTAATCATACGGAGTGCCATCCAACCAACTGTAACTTCCATTTGCGAGGGCGGATAAACCAAGATATTTTTTTTTGTTTTGTTTTGCTGAAATGTTTTAAAATTGAATTACAAAAGGAAGGTGAATTTAAAATTTTTAAATGGGATAAATTATACAATTTCTTTTTTTACTCACTCATATAAGAAAACCGAAGCGTTCTTCATGAATTAGGAGCCTGGTAACTTTGAATGAGAGAACGGACAGTGGCTTTTTTTCTGATTAACAGACACACACTCAGGTATCTCATCAGAATAAAACTTTCGCAGTTTAAAAAAGCAAAACACAGAGAAAAAAACAGAATGGAATGTAGGTCATAAGAAATGTTTTTGTTTTGAACGATACAATGTTTCACTCAGCGCATTTGGAATGATCTGGGCGATTATATTAATCTGTCTTTGAAACTTTAGCCATCTTAAAACAAGCAAAACAAAGAAAAACAATAAAATAAAAATTTTCACGAAACCCACTTGAATGTTGTGCAGTTTGAATACACCTTCGTCTAAGTTAACATCTTGCTCAAACAAGAGATCGCAGCAACCTAATTAGCAAACAACTCACCCCAGGCGAATGAATAGAAGCGGGTAGGCCACAGTCCCTCTCACAGTAAATTGTTGCGTCGTCTTTGCTGTATTCCACAACTCCCATATAGCACTTTCCTCGGAAGTATAAGGCACTGTTGCAAGTGGGAACTGAAACAATCGTCAATATTCGGTTTTAGGTCATTTAAATGTTGCATGGAAATAGGAAAAGAATAAAGCAAGACAAAATATGTTGCGTTCTTCATTGTTCCTTTAGAAGAAATAAATTCAAGTTGGCTATTAAAACGAACATGGTTCTTAACTAATTTATAAAAATTCTCAACTGACAATAAAAATTTTAAAAAATTAATCTTAATTTGAAACTTTCAACTTACAGTTAGAATATTTTTTTCTGTAAAACAATCTTACTTGTAGAATCAGCTAAATAGAGACATCGGGAGCTTGCAGTCGTCTGTGTGCAATCGGAGCTGAACCATTGACCAGTGCTTACTTTCATGTAGACACAGGCTCCGGTATCTGGGTTTGGTAAACCTAGATTTTTTTGAAGTATTTAAAGAAACTAAATTTAAAGAAACCTCCGAAGAAATTGGTGTAGTCTCCGTTTTTGAGCTGTCTGCCAGAATCCCAAAGACAGGAGCTAACGCTGTTTGTGAGGCAAGTGAGACCCAGCCAGAGGGTGTCTTTTCCAGGAGCCATTGATTTAACGAAGTTATTTTCCTAAAGAAATTAAACCCATTGAAAAAGTGGAGTGGAATGTCAAAATGGTAAGTGAGTTTAAAAAAAAGACTTTACAAATGCATTTTGAATGTCGAACATCACTCCATTGCTACGTGCACATGCTTCGTAAGCCAAGAATTGGGGTCCATTACTCCAATTCTCCTAAAATACACATTAAAATAGGAAAGTTTTTAACTTACACTATAACAATTCCCATCGCTTTCTTGAACATAGCCGGTTGGACAACAACAAACTGAGGCAACTGAGAGCACTAGGACGGTTGGAAGTTGACAAAACTTCATGAGGAGCAACTGGTTTGTGTGGAGGTTTTATCAATCGCTACAAAATCAAAATTCACGTGGAAAACGTGTTTCAAACATCACATGAAACATCTGATTGTTCTTGAAATACGTTTCTTATCAAAAAACTTGCGAGGCAAGATAAGGTCTGTGATTTGTCTTTTCACAGAAATTGTTAAGTGACTTGTGATTTTGTTTTCAAATTCAAGAAAGAGGCTGAAGAAAAGTTGCTTTTCCGTAAACTCATATTTCCACTTGGCAGAATGTGGCAATGTCGAGGTTCAGATGGCAAATAGGAAAAAATGAGAGTGAAACGACCACCCAATGTTTTATTTTGAATTTGAACATTACTGGCACCCTTTAAAAATTTATGCCACAAATACATATTTTCTTGTTGAATTTTCAGCGTAGGGCAAATTTCTATTGCTAGTGAACAAGTGAAAAAAGAAGATTAATTTTTTTAAATGTCAAAATTCACTGTTAAAATTTGTACAGGATCTTCAGCTAATCAAAATTCCCAATTAGTTATTTTTAATGCAATATCAACAAAACGTTGAAGTAAGTAGTATTCAAAATTAGTTTTAGCAAAAAGTTTATTAAAAATGAACTTCTGTGGAGTTTTTTATTATGGTTGAGGAAGCCGTTTTAAAATATTGATTTGCCTTTCTGTGACAAAATAGTGTGACTTGTTTATGATTGTTATCAGTGCTTGGGAGAAAATGTAACATTTTACGGTAGTTGGATGTTTCTTCCAAATATCTTATGATTTTCTTGCTCTGGGCAACGCTGTGTTTGTCCTTTCCTTCGTGTTTCATCTTGTTTTCTGTTTCTCTCAGCCTTCGCTTTTCCCACAATTTCTACCGTCTTTCCTGTTGTGTGACTGCCCTGCATTGTTCCTTTTCTTCGTCTTTTCTCTCATTTGGCATTTGGTCTGTAAACTTTGTTTATTTTTGCTTTCTGGTGTAATTTACCACTGTTATCAGTCTTGTTTGGATATGTTGCATATTAGGGTGAGCATGTGTTTTATCCCTGCAGCTTATGATTTTCGTACCATTGCCCATACTGATGTCGTCCTGTCTTTTCTTTTCCTTTAATTTTACACCCATCCATCGTGTATTCCGTCTTGGTATATGTGTCTTGATTTCTCTTTCTGAATCACAAAAAACAGAAACAATTAGAGGAATGTTTCATTAATTGTTTGTTATGAAAACGCCTTCAGTTGATTTAGTGGTTTTGTGGAAACATCGATCTGCCATTATCTATTCCTCTTTTCTGTTTTTAACTTGTAACTTTCAAGATCACTTTCTCTCCTATTCTCATAAAGATAGTTCTGCATCTTCCTGCCATGGCGTGCTCAATTTCTACCGTTTTCGGTTGCCAATCAATTGAAACATTCGGAAAATTGTATTACAACTCCAGGAAATTGTTGTTTTGTCAGATCGTCATCCAATTTGGAAACATTATTTGGCTGTTTCAAAAAGCAATTATTTGCCTTACAAATGATTACGTATATGAGACAATTTTAACTGTTTCTGATTATTCCTTGTTTTTAGTTGTAATTTGTGATAACTGTCACAGTAATCTGTCAAAAAACAACATACGAATATCAAACACTGTAAAATTATAACATAAAAACTAATGCTGGCTTGTACTTTGTTTATTTTCGCTGTCGCTTCCCATTCCCGCCGTTAAATCTCTCAATTTTTAACCTTTCAATAAAACACAAAACCTACCGTGAAATTCAAAGCAGCAAAAAGTACTAATTCCACTGCTTTGCTAAAAAGAACTGTTTCTTCATGATAAGTGTCTTTTTTCATTCATTTAAAACTGTTTTGTTTCTTTTTTTCCACATAGTTTCGGTTTTCATTTTTTCATTATTTTTTTTTCATATTTCTCACTTTTCATTACATTTTAAAATCAATTTTTCGGCGCTCCCAATGAGAGAAGTTCTGTACATTTCCTTCATAGCATTCTTAATCGCAGTCGTTCACGGCTGCCCAGCTGGATATATAGCTGAAAGTGATGGAAACTGCTACAGTGTGAGTTTAAACCTAATAACATCTCAATGTTTTTTTTAAGGAAAGCTGGAGTGATGGCCCTCAATTCCTAGCTTACGCTGAATGTGCCCGCAACATTGGAGTGATGTTCGACATTCATAATGCGTTTGTTAGTAATCTTTCTTTTTTTCAAAATGGTTTCAACATTTGACATACCACCCACTGTTTCAAGGAATTAATTTTTTCAGGAAAACACCTTCGTAAAATCTATGGCCGCTGGAAAAGATAAAATTTGGCTGGGGCTGACTTGCCTAACAAACAGTGTGAGTTCTTGCTGATGGGATTCTGACAGACAACTCAAAACTGGAGATTATACCAACTTTTTCGGAGGTTTGTAAAATTCTAACTCTAAAGTTATTGTTTAGGGTCCCCAAACGCTGATATTGGAGCGTGTGTCTACATGAAAGTAAGCACAGGTCAATGGTTCAGCTCCGATTGCACACAGACGACTGCAAGCTCCAAGTGTCTCTACATGGCAAATGCTCCAGGTACGCTGTGTTTGCTATTATTTAAAAACAAAAAACTCAATCCTGAAAAATTTCTGCTTTTATTTAAAAAAAAACTCAATACTGGAAAATAAAAATAAAAGCTCAATAATGGAAAAAAAACTCAATACTGGAAAATTCGTTGTTAAAACCGTCTAATGGTCTCTAGAAAATACATTTTTTAACCAAACCAAGGAGAAGGCTCAACTTCACACGATTAAAAATGTTTTTCTTTAAAGAATTTAAACAATTGACAAAAACATTCCAGTAATAACATCACCAATTCAATGATTTAATAGCAGCCAAAGGCGAATCCAATAAGTCCTATTCTAAAAATTGTGAAAAATTAAATTGTTTTTAATCAAAAGCCTTAAACAAAAAGGGTTAGTTTTACTGTGTTTTTATGCTACATTTAATGTTTTTTTTCATCTTCCGTGCAAACGTGAATGTCCATGCATATGTTGGATACTCAACCATCCTTCATGCAAAAACAGCAAAATAAGACAAAGTTGTTTTTTTCGACCAGAGTTCCAAGTTTCAACCAATCTTAATATAATTCCATCGCTGAGAAATACCAATTAACTCCATGGAGAAAAGCGTACAAACAAAATTTGATTTATTCGTCATGACTTGAAAATTCCAATTTTGTGTTAAACATTCAATTACACCACTGTTAACAGCAATATTAGACGTTCTGTTTTTTTTACACACAGTTAATGATGATTTGGTATTCAACCGCACCACAAAAGCTATACATAGCGCTCCATTTGATTCAGGAACTTACGAAAAATAATTGTTTTTATCAAAGGTTTAGTTGCACTATGTATTTATTTTGCATCGAACATTTTATCCTCTTCCGGGCAAACGTGAATTTCTATGCAAACATTTGTTACTCAGCCATCCTTCAGACAGAAACAACGAAAAAATAAAAAGAAGTTTTATGAAGAGATTTCCAAGTTTCAACTAAGCTTAACAAAAATGCACTAAATGGAAATTCCGACTCAGTGATAAAAGAGCGTACAGTCAAATTTAATGTACACCACAGTTTTTTTTATGAGAAATTCCGCTTTTTTCACAAGTGCTACTTATTTTCTTTCCAAATTTCGAGTTTCAAGATTAATGTTTAAAAAAACTACCAGAATTTTTAAAAGGTGATGCTATCGTAGATATAAGCAATATTTTAAAAGAAGTTGCTAATATTGTCACAACGGCGCTTACGATAAAAATCTAGAAACCATTGTTTGAAAATCTACAAGAAAGAAAGAAATTTCTTTGTAAATTATTTTTTCACAATGTTTCGGAAAAATTGAAAATCAGATTCTGTCAGAAACAGAAACCAGGAGTATAAGAAAATTCAAAAGTTTCTTAAAAAGTTCTTACAAAATGAATATTTTCCATGCTTTTCAACAAACATACCAGATGACTCACAATGCGACGATTAACATATGCGTCCTTCAACAATCTTCCAAAACATTTTACTAACATAAAATTGTGAAATTAAATTTTTAGTCGATTGTAATAGGCATTTATTGTTTTTACAAAATTCAACAGACGAAAAAAATAAGCATACATTTAGCTGCCACCTGCTTCGACACTTCCATCTACTTCCGCGGAATGTGCTATTTTTCTGTGATTCAAGATGAATTCAACAATGCAGAAATGGCTTGTAAACAAGATTGTGGCCATCTGACTTCAATCCACTCACCAGGAGTAAATTTTTGAATTTTTGATATTTATAATTTCTCATGAATTTAAGGAAAATAGCTTCGTTCGTGACATTTCTCTTCTTGTCGAAGCACAATCTTACACTTTTATTGGCCTACAAGTTAGCTCAAATGGAAGTTTGCATTGGACGGACAATTCACACTATGATTTTAACAATTTCGGTATGTAAGCGCCTTTGATTCAGCCCATAAATTGGTTCCATTAATATAAGCATCGTACATTTTCCATGGTTGCCACATTATTCCTCTGTTTGGGGGCCTTTCATATTGAGTAGTTATAAAAATATGAATCTAATTATTCCATTTGTAATTTTTGCAGCTAAACTTCGAAAACAATCAAAATTAAAATATGTTTATTGAGTTGTTCAAATGTTACACAAAAATTTAATTAATCCTCGAAAAAGCAAACGGTGCTCTCATGTCGATATCAAGTTTATAAACAATTATTTATTTCATCGAAAAAATGGTAGTTATCGTTAGATCGACAAAACATGACAGGTTTTAACAACTTTGGTTTTTGAAATTATTAGTTATTGAAAATTGAAAAAGGAAACACTTTATTGCGTCGATGCTACATACGTTTAATAAACTTTTACACCCAAAACGGTTTGGTTACATCACGAATGATGCAAAATTGACAGTGAATTTCATCGAGTGGGTCTCGATTCATCATTGGAGATCCTTAGAAAACGATTTCACATGAAGTATAATTTTTAAAAGAATTTACTATAACACAATCAAATGTTGCAAAAACATATAATAAAATCTCGAAAGAAAAAAACTATATTAATCATACGGTAAAGATTTTATAAAGTTTTTAATTAAACTGGTTTCATTCAATTTTAAAGCAAAATTTTCTCGATTTTTTAAATTTGTTTTTTTTTGTTTTTTTTTACAAGCAACCAGAAATAATGAAGGAATGTTCATAAAACCGGTAAAAAAGAAATAAAATTTATCCATTTTCGATAAAAAAAAAGCATTCTGCTCTTCAATTAAATGCTGTTACATCGTGAAAGTTTGTAAAAGTTAAATATGTATTTCCATGGATTTTAAGAAAACGTAACTTTTTTTCTGACTCAAAAGTTTCACAAAATTTTGGTGATTGACATCCGTAGCAAATCGGCAGTGAACATTTGTTTTGAATACATTTTAGGAATTAAAAGAATACTCAATTCATTATTTATGTCAAATAGAAAATAAAAAAAATATAACAAAAATAAACTTTAGCCAAAGAAGATGTTCATGTAAATGTTACACATAACCGATGTAAATACGTAAATGACAAATCGTTGTTATCTTGAGAGCGAAATCTTCAAGTTTGTTGCATGAACATATATTTATTAAAATAGTTTTAATGATTGAATTTTTTGTTTAGGAAGCAACACCCTTCCTCCGAACACTTGCGTCTTTTTGGATCAACAGGATTCAGGCGAAAAATTCGGTCAGTGGCTGGGTTCTCGATGCTCTTCTTCCCCGAATACTTCTATTGCAGTATGCAAAAAAGGTAAAACTTTTTATTTTAAATTAAAAAGAACTTTAGAAATAACAAACAAATGTAACAACGACATCGCAAAGAAAGTCATTCCTCCTGCTAAGTGCCAATACACAAATCATGCTTCTGGAGCTGGAACTGTGAGAATTTTTTGTTTTTCCTGGATAAAATTACAAGTTTTGTAGATTTTCTCTCCTTCCTATCCTTCTGGAAGTTTGTCTAACAATTGCGAGTACTTGATAACCACGACGAAGAATCCAACTTTGATTTTACTGATTTGTCACTTGACAGTGCGAGTTTCATTTATTTGTATGGGAATGCAGCCGATGGAACACCAATGACCACGTGAGTGAATTTTTTTCATAAGCAAAATTATGCTTCTGAAAAGTTTCTGAGAAAGTATTTTTTGAGTGTTTCCAGTCTCAGAACTGAACGCAATGCGCTAGAAGCATCAAGTGTTTTTTTTCATTCGCAGTCACCAGTTAATAGTTTCTGTGAAGCATTCGCCAGCTTTGTACTATTGTTTCTAAAAGGAATAAAATACACATAAATGCAATTGGTTTTGTATATTTCCTCAAATGTATTTGTTTAAATACTTTTCATTGAAGTAAGATTTAAATGACAAATGCATGAATTAAAGTAATCTTAGTTGAACAAAAATTTAGCCTTTTACGTTTTTTACAGCTGCTAAATTTTTTTCTCGTTTTGTCGTATGTTTCAGTCGCAACTTTTCTTTGGGTGAGGTTCCACGCGGTAATGGGATTGCGCCTTCCATGGTTTATAATCAAAATCTGATCCCATACTTCGTAATTCTATTTTCAGTCTTACAAATACATCCAGTTCCAACTTCACTTTCACTGCATCGAGTGAAAAGATGAAACTTGTTTTTACAACTCCTGGTGGTTCAAATAACTATTTCCGAGCAGAGTATGGAGGTGAAAGAATTTTATGAATTATAAACGTGAGTTTTTTTTAGATAGAACTATCTTCCCAATTGTGAGAAGAACTGACTTCTACGCCAATGGAACTGTAAGTTTAAAAAATTCCCTTAATGTTTCAAATTTCACTTTAATTGACTTTTTTTCTAATTATTCTGAAAGAAATACGCACGCAAAATATATTTCATTTTCGACTGCGCGGTTTCAATGATGATCTTATGATGAGCATTCAGGAGGACCATTGAAAATTGACGAACCACTCGACCTTTAAGGATAGCTCAAAATATTGCGTTAAATTTGGATTATTTTTTAAACAAAAAATTAAAGTTTTAATGCCAAATAGGTACAGGTGACAAACAAAATGCAATCTAATACGCCTGTTGATGTATGTCACAAATCGTTCCTAGAGAAAACTGAAAATGTTTAAATAACATTATGCCACTCGAAGGGAAAACAAAATTGTTTCACAACATTTGCTCACGAAATTTAAAAAAAACTCATAAAATAATCGATTGTTTTGCTTCAACAGAAAAGTTCACTAACTTTTTGCTTATATCACACACATGCAAAAGTTATCGGCAGAATGTCTTTAATGTTTCATTCAAATCTCGAAAATAGTGACCGGAACGGCAAATAAGTCAACTTTTAACAATTGTTCAAAACATTGAATTTGTTGCTTCGAATTTTTTCTTTAATAATTACACAAGCCATTTTGAAAAATAGAGCTATAAAAATAAATTTTGTTGCTATGAATTGGCTGTTAGTAATAATGCTATCTGCTGAGCTACTGCGCGGTTTTAATGATGATTCATTCGGTTGAAGAATTTTCATTCAAACATTCTTTTTTATTTATCATTTATATATATTCCTACTGATTGATCAGGGACTCCACTGTAAATTGACGAACCAATCGACTTTCAGGGATTACTCAAAACATTTAAATTTGCTACTTCAAAAATTTATTGATTTTCGGCATTTACTATTTTTATACAGAGTCCCAAAAATTTAGTGAAACAATGTAGGCTAACCAAAAGCCTGTTGAAGATAATCACGAGTCGTTGCTAGAGAATACTAAAAATGAATCAATCAGATGATACGGCTCTAAGGGGAAATGAAATTGTTTTTCAACGCTCGCTCACGAAAATTTTTAGGTGTGTTTTTTAGGTAATTTTTAGGATATTTTGAATGTTTTTTTACTCGTAGCACAACAAGATTACACATTTTCCTTTCCACTGTTCCTTCAATGTTTCTTCAATATGTTCAGTGTTTTATTTGGGTTCGTGATCGACGAACAATTACACAACGGCAAACCAGTCAACTTTTGGGAAGAACTCAAAACAACGAGTTGAAATTGCTGCTTTCAAAGATTGTGGAATTTTCGGCTGTTATTGAAAAACCGGTTATAAAAAAATCATGTTTGATAAGATAACCCTAACTAAGTAGAAGTGGCAAAAGAGTGGTGTGCCAAAGTATACTCCAGACTACATCTTACTTCTTTGACTATTTGACGTTAGAGAAAACTAAAATTGACTATATAAGCTATAAGCAGACAAATTTTTCTACTGGACTACAATTGTTTGAATCCTTCTCACAAAACATTCAACAAATCATGAAACATTCAACAGTTTGGTTTCTGAAGATCCTAAAATTTTCGTGGCATTTTGGTTAGCCTGAAAATTTTATTATTCATTAAACACTTTCTTTGTCTGACTCTTTGTCTGACATTTTTGGACACTGAATTACATAGCGGCAAATGAATCAATTTATAATACTTGTCCAAAACTCTGGGTTAAAGTGACGGTCAGGCTTTTTTTAAATTCGTGTATAACTCCAATATTTCAGTCTCCGTCTCTTACTTTGACACACTGTTTCGTCATTTTAGTAAACACGCAAAGTTCCAATTCATCTACATAATGTGGATGATTTTAGGTTTACAGAAACAATCGCACGAACAAATAAATTACAAAAAACCAATTTAGTCTTTGTCAATTTGGCTGTTAGTGTTAATTCTAATTTTTGTTGGTGTTGAAAAATCCCCTTGAAAAAAGCTTTCCCCGTAAAAAGGATTTCAAAAGTATTGAGTTTACAAACACACAAACACTGAAGAAATGTTTCTAAGAAGAACTGAGACTTCTTAAAGTTACAAATGTATAATCCGAGTTTGCAACATTCAAGTACACTTTTTTGTTTTTATATTTAGAAACGCTAACAATATCTTTTCATAACGTCTAACCAGATTTCGTCAGATCGAATTATGACTTTGTTTCCGACGACTTTAAAAATGGGGCCCACTTTTAAATTTTAGAAAAGCTTTTACTGTATAATTTTTACATGTTTTTTAACTTATTTGCTTGTACGTACCAACAAATTCAAAATCGTATAAAGAATTTTACAAATTCTACAACTAGATCTTGAAACCTTCAGATTACCAGCCCCGGTTATCCAAACAGTTACGATATCCATTCAAATTGGAACTACGTGCTGCATTCGGACAAGGACAGAATTGAATTGATTTTATGACGCCTTTCCTTATGGAGACAACATCTTTGTAGCTGATTTCAATGGTGAAAGATTAGCATTGTAAGTTTGTATCATTAAAATAAATCTAATTTGTTATTTTTCAGTTTCTTCCGTTTGGATACTGGAAATTTGACAATAAGCTCTTTTACCGACACCATCTACATTCAATTCCCAACCTACGAACCAAATGGCTACAGAGGGTTCAAGGCTGATTTTTGGTCTGTTTATTAGTGATTTCGGCAATAAAGTTGGCAATTTGTGTTGGTTCTTTGGAAAGATTACATTATTTTTTATACCGCATTTATGTTTTGTACTACTAAAAACAACCAAACTCATGATTTTCAGACGTACACTAAATACTAAACTTCTGGTACCATAGAATGTTTTTTAAGGAAGTTTTGAAACATTCAAACATTCGATGAAGTTGGGATTTTGAATCAAACTCATCGAAAACCGACTCAAAATCGTCAGCTGCGGGATTGTTTCCAGTGATTCAAAGACACTTTTCTGATTCTAAGTTTTTGAACTCACCGAATACCACAAAATGTTTGACACAGTTTTGCAACATTCAAAAAATGGGAAACCGTTTTTTTATTCTTCCTTTTCACAAAATTTTTTCTTGACGAAATATTTTGTGAGGTCGCTGCCGTCGAAAAAATGTGCTGTAGCCCAATAACGATGACATCAGTCTCCCAAAAAAGAGGGCAAAAACCTGGGCAAAAAACATTCTAAATCATAAACTACAAAAATTACCCTTGTGTCTCACCAAAAAAAGGTAGGACGAATGAAACTGCCAAATGGTATGGGTATCAATTGTAAAGTTTTTCTAAAAGAATGTAAAAAAGTTTTCTTAATTATAAATGTTTGTGTAAATTATGAAAAAAGTTTTTCTTTATTTTTATTGTTTATTAGCCAAAATGCGATCTACAAAATGCAGCCGTATAAAATTGATCTAGCTGACAACATGTACGTCGTTGTCACAGAACTTCATCATTTGATTACTTAGCATTAAAAAAATATTACATCGATAAAGCCAATAATAGCTTTTGCTAACAGACAAAAGGACTAATCAAACTTTTGCAACTAGTTTAGATGGAATTTGTGATCTGCAATTATGTAGTTTATGTGTAGTTTTCAAACAAGCAGGTCCTAAAACTGAAACTATTTTCGTGCACAATCTGTGACTCTCTGACTTTCAAAGACCTGATAAGGGCAAATCATATTTCCAGGTTTCATTCGCTCCAGATGCACATTCTTTGGAAACTCCTCTTCTTTGTCTTCTATTCAGCTGTAGGAGTTTACGCTTGTCCAAGTGGATTTGTGAATGAAACGGATGGAAATTGTTACAGTGTAAGTTTATAAAAAAAAACATTTTAAAATTTCGCATCAATAGGAGGACTGGAGTGTACAACCTCAATTTCTGGCTTATAAAGAATGCGCACTAAACAATGGAGTGATGTTTGACATTCATAATGCGTTTGTGAGTCTCTCTCTCTCTCTCTCTCTCTCTCTCTCTCTCTCTCTCTCTTCTAACCCTCCTTTTTAGGAAAACAACTTCGCTAAATCAATGGCCACCGGAAAAGACATCATTTGGCTGGGGCTTACTTGCCTTACAAACGACATCAGTTCTTGTCTTTGGGATTCCGGAAGACAACTCAAAAACGGCGACTACATCAATTTCTTCGGCGGTTTCTTTAAATTTTGCTTACTTAAATACTTTTAATTCAAGGTTCTCCAAATGCTGATACCGGAGCGTGTGTCTACATGAAAGTAAGCAGTGGACAATGGTTCAGTTCCGACTGCACGCAGACGACTGCAAGCTCCCGTTGTCTCTACACAAATGTTTCAGGTTGGACTTTTTTTCCAACACTTCCACTTATGCTCAAATCTTTTTGATATCTCTAATACAAAAGAACATGAAACGCGGACAAACAAAATATTGAACTGCTTAATCTCTAAACGCTGCATTGAAACAGTGGTGTTATGACAACCTGACAAAATGCAAAGTTGTCTAAGAAACCCATTGTAGTTTGTAGATTGGTGAACAAATTGCAAGAAAATGTTCAGTTTTATTGCTTTTTAAAATTAATTTTTAAAAAACCCATTGTATTTAAAACTGCTATAATTCGTTCTAGACCATCGAACGCTCGGATGAAACATTTCAAAATGCACATAAACGTTATATAAATTTTTGGCAGTGTAAAAAAGCTATGCTTACGGTAATTTTGGTGACCGTCTTAACGATGTATTTGTTTACAAATCGGCGCTGTCGTTTCAGCTGCATCTAATACCAAAAAAAATTCATTTTCAAAGATACAATTGCTTTGTTAAAATTATTTTTTTAATAAAATAATTGTCTGAATGTTTTAACGACGTTTAAAAAAATTGAAACTTTCTACATTTGATTACAACTGGAAAAGTACCAAAAACTGTACAAAATTTTTTTTTAAAAGTTGCGACATGTCCCGACGATGCTATCTACTTCCGTGGAAAGTGCCACTTCTCAATGCTGCAGTGGGAATACGCAAGAGCCGAATTATCTTGCTCATTGGACTGTGGACATCTGGCTTCAATTCATTCTGCCGGGGTATGTAATGTCTTTGTCAAAGTTGAAAAAACGTGTAAAATTCCGATTTACGTTGGCAAAACATACGACTGACCAATCCGACATCGCATCAATTCTTCAAGCGCAACTTCTAATGCATGTTTCTTTATTTCGTTAGCCGGCCAGCTATGCTTTGTGATAAATTTTAAAAAATGTGTGGCAATTATGAAACGTTTGTGCGGGTTTTCTTGTTTTCCTTAGATGAATGTTGCAAACTTTGGTTAACGAAAATTGCTTAGAATTAGCAAAAATAAAATCAATTAAATGAAAAATGAAATTAATCGTTTACCTGTGATAATAAATTTTGTATAATCTCAAATTACCGCTTGTTCACATAGCCTTATTTCAATTTAAAGAGTCCGGGGTTCACCCATTGATGATAATGGCATTTGCCTTATTTCTCTGAACAGTGAAACATGGAATATATTTGTTTTGCCAGTTTCATTCTGATTTTCTTGCAATATGCCTAAAAATAATGCTTCTCACAAAATGGTCAAACAAAAATTGGAACCATTTATAAATTAAAAGAAATGCCCCAATTTATAATTTTTTTTTCATAAAACGTTAAAACTATAAAATACTTTCGCAGGTTTGGCGTAGAGATTTTTATTAACTGGCATTTTTGGAAGAATCAAGTCACTATTGAAAAATTCAGCAAGGTATCGTCTTACTCATTCTGTGAAACCGACGAGTAAGCATAAAACCCCTGAGAAATCAAAAATGTCTTTGAAGCCGTTTTACTGTTTTGGCTGCACGTAATCAGCAAAATCAGCCCATGTAACCTAAGTATCAATTAAAATTGCGAACCAGGCTATCCTTGGAATGTTGTTCGGGTCCTTTATTTAACTTAAGGTAGTTGTGAAACATTTAAATAAGTATAAATGTTTTGCTGGTTTGTTTTTTTTGTTTTGAAAAAGTCAATAGGAAACTTTAAAAAATGATTCAAGGATCATTCAGTTGAAATACCAAATGCACAGAAAATTAACTTGATTGCCCATTCAACCCGCTGCCAAAGCAGAGTCAAACTGTGAAATGTTTAGTACCCGAATTCAAACAGTGGAGTGATGGGAAAAGCAGAGGACTATACCTTTTGTTTAAGGAAAACAGTTTCGTTAGAGATGTTGCTCGTTTGGTGCAGGCTAATTCCTCCACCTTCGTGGGCCTTCAACCTCTTCCAAATGGTGGATTCAACTGGACAGATGCGTCTCCTTACGATTACAACAACTTTGGTTTGTTTTTAATCGTTTTCTGATTGTACTGCTAGCAGGTGGTTCTATTTTGGCTTTGGCTTACTAATCAATGTTGTTGAATTGTTAAGCAAATCATTGAAACAGCGGAATGATGTGCCAAAGGGCACCGTAGCAAAGTGAAGAAGACTTTTTCAGGAGGTTCTACCGTACCGCCCACAAGTTGTGTTGTTTTGGACCAATTGGATTCTGGAGCGAAAAGTGGACAATGGTCTGGTTCTTCCTGTGAAAACACGGTTGCTTCAGTTGCTGTTTGCAGAAAAGGTAATTATTTTATTATTCACTGAGTTCTCCAATGGCACGCTCATCTTCAAATTGGATTTAGCATTTGAACTAAATAAAAGTACCCGGATTGAAACAGTGAAGTGATGTGACAAAAGCGAAAAAAAAACGGAAAGAAGAGCAAATACAATCTATATTCTATATAAAACCTATATTCTAACACTGAGCAGAATCTTGGAATTAGTATTTGCCTTCCTACCTATTTTTATGTTTTCTGCGAAACATCTCACAGATTTTTAAAAAGTTTTCAAGGACTTCAGAGTTAAAAACGTTGTACACATCAACTAGCATGATTCTTAAGGGTTCACCTATTGGTGTTTATCATGTGAGTTATTTTTAAGTTTGATCATCTAAAAATTAAACATCTAAATTGTTTAAAATAATTTTAGATTTTTTTGAAATTGTTGTGCATATCAAACAAAATGTTCATTGCTGTTCTGAAAATATGGCATTGAAACAGTAATATGATTCACAAAAGCAAAAGAAAAAGAGATTTTAACCATTCTGAATGGTTTTTTCTGGTATTCTTATGTTTTGCTTAAAAAACATTTTCAGATTTGTCAACAAAATGTGACAGCAAAGCAGCAAAGACAGTTCTTCCCCCAGCACAATGTACCAACACCTATCACACTTCAGGGGCTGGAACTGTGAGTTTTTGCTAAAAACAGTTATCAGGCTCAAAATCTATGATGAAATTCAGATTTTTTCTCCCGCCTACCCATCCGACAGTTTGGCTAACAATTGTGAATACGTCATCACCACTTTGCATTCTCCTTCAATCATCTTTACGGATCTTTCTCTGGACGGCAACAGTCACATTTATCTCTACAGCGACATGAACAACAATTCGGAATTCGCTCAGTGAGTAAAAAAACGATTTGAACTCTTGAATGTTTACCAGTTTAAAATATTGCACTTAAGCACACATGTGAATATCAAAAAACAATCTTGTAATTTTGGCTTCAAGAAGCAAATTTAAAAAAAACGATTGTTGTTGTAATGAAAGAGATAAGAAACTGCGAATTTGTAAAGTTCAACATTAAAACACATAAATGTTTCATGGTTGTCGAAAAAGTGATTTGATCTGGGACTTTTGATACGTTCGATGAATTCGACTAATCAAAATCAAGAAAATAAGAAAAATAAATTTTAGAAAAAGTTTCTATGTTTTGCAGAACTTGAATATAATGGGAAACCATTTTCTCTTTTTTTGGTGCATTTAAAACAGAAAAATATTGAATATATATATATATATATATATATATATATATACTCCAAATGTTTTAAGTTCCGCAAATGTTTAAAAAAACTTTTTAGCGTCGTGCTTAAAAAACGAAAAAATAAAAATAAAATTGCATGTCATAAAAAACCAAAACTATAGTTTTCTGTTACCTGACTGTTACAATGGATTCTTTAAAACAATAAGAAGATTGCAAACCAATAGCAAGTCCTTAGGCACCTGAACACTTTTAAAAAGTATGTTTTGAGTACTTTTTAAAACTGGGGAATAAGTGATTCTCCAAAGTAATTCTTGCATTTGTTTGGCTCCGAGGAGCGACAAATTGCTTTTATTCGGATTGTTTTGTAAATTAATGTTTTGATCGTTAGTTGAGTGTTCCATTCTGCCAATTTTCTTAACGCAAATTTTTTTAAAAAATCTTACAGTTTATTAAAACATTATTATAGTTCGAAAATGGGCAATGAAAGAGAAAAATGTTATGTTAAAAAAAATCAAAATTTTAGATTTTGGGACCTGACTGTTACGCCCAATGTATTAATGCATTATGAAAGATAGCAACACAATTTTATTCGCGCAATGTGTCGAAAACATTTTAAGAGTAAGGTTTTCAGTATCACAAACAACTCCACGTTCCCTCTAACTTTCAACTCAAATTCCAATATTATCAGAGTGATTTACACAACTTCTGGCGGCACTCATAATTATTTCCGTGCTGAATATGGAGGTAAAATCTTCCTCTATGTCTTGTTTCAAATCCAATTGTTTAGATGGGACTTATGGAGCCCCTATTTTGCAGAGGACTGACTTTTACTACAACGGAACTGTTAGTTTATTTACTATTCTACGTTAAGGTTTTATTAATATTTTACACACAGAAACAGTGGAGTTATGTGGTGAACAACAATCTAAACAATTTTGGTTATACATTTGATATTCTTTGTTTCAAGCTACAATATGAAAGAAGAAAAAAAGAAAAGTCATTTCTTTATATGACGTTGATTGCTAAAACCATAACATAATTACATTTTACCCAATCTTTTTAGTTTGTCCTGTTTGCACATTATTTACAAAAACATTCGAGAAAAATCACAATTGTCGTCCAATTTACAAAAGAATAGTAATAGAGACCTGAAACATTTCACTTTTATAGTATTTTAAATTCCGAATAATTGGAAAATAGTTAATGCAGTTTTAATTTTTTTTAGCAAAGCTTTCATTCTTTACAACTCTATATTTCGTTGGTTGTTTCTAACTTATAATGTTCTTTCGCTACAAAAATACTCTTTATTTGTAAATATAAAACAGTTTTCATACCTCGTCTAAGACAATTAAAACCGAGTAAAATGACTTATTATTTGAAAAAAAATTCAAAAAATTCAAATCGATATATACTTGTCTCCAAAGTCACAATGACTGATTTTGTTTTTAACTTTTCGAATATAGGCACATTATACTGTTTAAATGTGAAGTACCCGCTAAGAAAAATGAAGTAAAATGTAAGGCAAAAGGTAATCATTTTTACTTGTTTTTGTTTCATTCCTCTAACCCGAGTAAAGCATCGAAATGTGCTTCTTTTGTAAAAAAAAACATATAAACGTTTTTGTTACAATTTTGTCATCCAAAACCAAAAACTCAATACATCAAACATGCTTTTTTGAGTAAAACATTAACAAAACTGCCCATAGCTACATTGAAACAGTGGAGTGATTCGATTTCATACATCTGAATTATTACATATAGCTATAGGCAAAAAGTTCATTTTTGCGTATTCTTTTGGAAACTCTCCAAGAAATATTGAAATTTTCTGCGATAAAAGATTAGTAATATAGACATGAAACATTACACTTATTTTCTTAGCATTTAAATGTCAGAATCATTGAATGGTTGGTGTAGTTTTTAAAAATGTAGCAAAGCTGTCATACTTCAGATTTCATACCTTATTTCTTTTTTATTCATTTTTGTTAAAGTTCTCCTCATTGTCAGCGTAATAGGGCTGTCAAAACCCGCCTAACACGTTAAAATCGATTTTCCTTTTACATAAAAAGCTTTATTTCCTTTTGTAATCATAACGTATAAATTCACATTTTTTGAAAGCAAAAAATTTAAAGCGCTTTTACTGAAAGTAAACACTTATTATTTTCAGCCCGGTTACACAATTTGTCAACTTAACAGAATAATTTTAAATTGATTTTTTGAAGCTTATATACATATTTCAATAAAATTTTACAAAACGCTTTGTTTTTAATCAAGTAAGAAAAAAATGCATGGGGATCGAACCATGGTCGCGTGTTTCTGGGTTGTCGGATACTAAACATTGACATTTAATACATATTAAAAAAAACTAAAGTTTAATTTCAATCTAATTTTCATTTTTGTCTGACTAAGTCTCTCCAAGGTTTCATTGCGTCATTAAAGGTTTTTGTTCAAAATTGATTTATTCGACTGTGAAAAAAGCACAATTATATTTTACACTAACTCCAAGCTGGAGTTATATAGGCAAAAAATATTGAATTTAATTTGAATGTTGAAGAAAAAAAAAGAGAAATGCTGATTAAAAATATTGTAACCCATTTGCAACATTTCAGATTACTAGCTTCGGGTACCCAAACGAAGAAACCATGAACACCGGGTGGTTCTATGTGCTCCATTCGGACAAAGACCGAATTGAGATCAATTTCATAGATGCCTATCCATACGGGGACAACATCTACGTTTACGACTTTAATGGACAAGCCCTGACATTGTGAGTTCTTTCTTTCATTGTTTTTTGAGTACAAATGATTTTTTCAGTTTCTATCGTCTGAGTGGAAATATGACAGTCAGTTCCTACACCGATACGGTTTGGATCGAGTTTATGACAAAGGAGCCGGCTGGCTACAGAGGATTCAAGGCGGAGTTCTGGTCTGTGTATTAGAAAAAGAGGAATAAACAGCTTTTTCATTTAACGAAAACTATGAGATTATTACATTGGATCTCTATACTGTACTTACAACGTTTTAGTGTAACGTTGAAAAATCGAATTATAAAAAATACCCAGTCATTTTACAATTTTTCGATGTTTCGTCGTGTCAACCTAAACATTTGAATTCAGTCGAAGAATACGTCGCTGTAGTACATAATTATTGCGCGCAGCGCGTAGCGCTGCGCGGTGGTTTGATTCCTCTCAGCTGCCTGAAATGGCAATGTCTCCCGTCCGGTGATTATAATGTTGTTACGGGCGAACGGATAAAGCTAAAAACACCAAATTTTCACAGGTTGTTGGTAGTATTCATTACTCGTTGCGCGCCAACTTTCAGCTAATTTGGTTTAAAAATGAACGAAAACGGGTAAAAAACTGATTTCTAATTGATGGCGCGGCGCCCACTTGGTGTACTGGTGCAAGCGTTGGTTCCCAATTTTTTCGAGATAATTTGGGGGAAATCGGGCGTATTTCGGTTTAACCTGTTTAATTTAAAATGGCGTTTTCTGTGAATTTGTATTATTCAAAGAATAATTATAAAAAGAGAACAATTCATTGCGTGAAAAAGCGAATCGCAAAAAGGGTCGGTGGTTTGGTTCCTCATCGTATAAAAAGAGAACAATAAAAATGTTAGAACGCTATAAAAAGTGAACAAAAGAATTGTATCGAAACTCCAAAACCACCCCGGGCGTAATTTCGTTTAACATTACTCGGTTTATCTAACTATTGCCTGAAATTAGCGCTATCCAGTTTGTGGATGAAGTAAACTAACACAGGCAAGCCATGAAGCCGCCCGGAGTGGTTTTGTTCACTTTTAATAGCGTTCTAACATTTTTATTGTTTTCTTTTTATACGATGAGGAACCAAACCACCGACCCTTTTTGCGATTCGTGAATCGGTATTGCCGCTTTTTGAAAACAAATCTATTTGTTGGTAAAACAATAGATTCAACTTTGATTCAAAAATGCAGGGCTAAAAAGAAAATTTTTCTCATTTATTGTATATGTTTAAAATAATTTTCTGGGTTTTGAAACCAAATGCATGTAAAATATTACCGAAAAACTTTGCTGGACCATTATAAATTAAGGTTACCATTCCGAGCTGCAACAAAATGTTAAAAAATATTTGTTAATAGTTGAGAATAAATTTGAATTATGTCAAACCTATCGCCTGGATTAGACGCATGAGTCACATATGTTTGTGTCGCTTATTTGAAAAGTTTAAAACACGGACGTGAATACTATAAAGTGAAATATTAGGCAACAATTATAGTTAAAAATAGTTAAAAACAATTTTCAAAAACACATTTGAAATCAAACCATAAAATTCAATGTATTGTTGTTATAAAGAGTTTATTAACCAGTTCCAGCATTTTCTTCTATCCCATTTATTAACTGAAAAGTACCCGAAAGTAATTGAAAATCGGTACAGAATACAAAAAGTGGAACCTTTTCTTGCTTTCTCAAATGTTTCATTCTACGCATTTAGCAAACTTCTAAGAAACTAAGTTGCTAATTCGGCTAATTCGGATGTAAATTTGGTCAAGTAAAAATCCATTTTAGTGTAAAATGTAATTTCGAGAAGATTCATTAGCACATAATTACAATCATTGTACCCTGTAGTGAGTATTTTCTGGGGAACCTAGCCGTCCTTCTTCAGAACCATCTGCTTCAGCTGCTGCAGTTCATTCTCCATATGCTGAACAGAAGCACGAAGATTGTCGTTTCTTTTGGTCAAAATAGAGAGTTCTTCTTCTGCACGCTGACGAGCCACCCTCTGACGCTTACGGTAACGAGCCGCAGCTTCGTTGTTCTGAAAATTGATCAATTTAAGTTTTCATTTTCGATTTTTCTATTGTAGAAAATTTCTATTTTTCTTTTAATTGTGTCCATGTTTCTGCCTGCTCTTTTGGGAAAATGTCGAAGACCTTTTTTAATACACCAGCGACTTTATAAAAGTACAAAAAATAGAAATATGAAGGTAAAGAATATGTAAGTTCTTGAAGAGGTTGAAGACTTGCAATCATTAAAATTTTCTGTGTGAGTCCAACTAATCAAAAACTGTAAATGTCTTTCTTAAAACAAACAGAATAAAACATATAAACACTTTTAGCCAAAATAAATTTGGTGAACTTTTTCACAATAATCATAAGTTTTTTCCTATTCTGCCTCAAAATCTTCCAAAATTGAATTTATAGTTGAAGTAACGACTATGTAATTTATTTACATTTAATTTATTACTATAACAGTTCTTTATAAGAACAATCGGTGATATAGTTCTTTTATCATTGCGAAAACACAAATGTTGTCCTTTTTAAATAGTTTCCATGTTTCCCCCTAACCATCTGGAAAATTGGCAAAACTTATTTTTAATACACCAGTGACTTCACAAAATTACAAAAAAAACTGAAAAGTTACGGTGAAGAATGAATAAGTTATTGAAGAGTTCGAAGAGCTGCAAGCAATCAAAAATTGTAAACAATTTTCTTTAAACAAACTGAATAAAACATCCGAAAACTTTTGCGAATATGAATTTGCTAAATTCAGCGTTTATCACAATTATCATAAGTTTTTTTGCCTTTTTACCCAAACGAAAATTCGTTTTATACATAGGAATGGCAGTTGAACAAATTTCAAGGAAGTTCAAAATCTTTCGACAGTTTTACACTGGCGAAAAAATTCAGCAAATTCAAGCTAGAGTAAAATTAACGTCTGATCTCTTTAGGAAGTGTTACGAATTAACAGATAAGAGCGTTTTCTTTCAGATAGCGAAATTATACGAATGCAAAAGTTGAAAATTGAAAAAAAGAATAAGCGAATAGTTTTGGTATTTCGCTGTTTTATTTTGTCCGTTTCAGGAAGTTGTACTTTATCCAGTGTTCCTAACGTGAAAAGCAGCGGTTTTTGGATTATTTTAGGTTTCTTTTTTCTTATTCGTTTGTCAACCAATTTGCAAACAAATTTTACACACAACATTGAAAAACGGCGAATTGATTGAAAATGTATGATCTATTTGTTAAAGAATGTTTGATAAACATGGATAGTGACTTGTTTCAAACTGTTCGTTGTAAACTTTATTTTGTAACTGTTGATAATTTTTAAAAAAATAATTACGATGTTATCTTGGCAAAAACGCCTTTTTTAAATGGTTCAAAGAAACAGATAACTTTCAAGAAGACAAAAGACCGTTCTCCACTTTTTCTTTTTTGTTTCTTTGATTTTCATGTTTCACCCTACCCATTTGAAAAAACAAATTATTGAAGAAGTAGGTAGACGCGATGCAATCATTATAATTTTCTCTTTGAGTGAAGCCAATCAAAAATTATACACGATGTTTTTTAAAGCAAACTGAATAAAACATCCAATCGCTTTTGTAGGAACTAAAAATTATAAATTTGGTGTATGCATAGAATTTGAAGTTGAAAAATGTAAGGTTAACATCAAATACCTAGCACATATCTTTCTAACAAGCGCAAATTGTGACTCTTCTATATTATAAACGTTCTGATGCTAAACAAGTGACCACACTGTGTTTAAGATAGGAAGCAAAATATTACAATTGAAAAAAAAAACTTATAGTTTTGTCATTTCGCTGTTTCATTTTTTCCGTTTGAGACAATTTGGACTTTATCCAATAATACATCGGCAACGAGTCCGGATTGCATAATATTTTTTGTCTTCTTTGGGCTTTTTGTTTGTCAGGCAACTTTACGCGTAATATTACAGTAAAACAATGATCATGGGTTTATTTTAAAAAATTAGTAAATTTGCAACAAACGTTAGTTTTAAAAGAATTCTTCAGCCATCGCGTTTTTGACAAATTATTCCAAGGTTTAAAAATTTTCAAAATTGGTTTTAATGCATTGAAAGAATTTTCGATTGAAAAGCTCTGCTTACTTTTTTGTATATTTATTCCTGATTTCGCAGTTTCATCTTTTTCGTTTGCATGAAGTGAAACTATATTCAATGTTACATAGATGAAAAACACGTTTCATTCTCAAATATATTATTTTTTGAAGTTTTTTTTAAACCAGCGCAATCTGTTTTATAAAATTTTATACGCGTCTGCCCTTAGTAAAACTCATTTTGTAAACACATTTAACTTAACTTGAAAAAAAATAGAACGAAGTTATAGTTTTGCAAGTTCGCTGTTTCATTTTGTCTATTTGAAAGAAGTGGAACTTTATTCAATGATATGTCGGTAACAAGTGCTTTCTGTGTTTTCTATATTAACAAAGGTGCAGCAAATACATTTTTCGAAAAGATTTTTTCAAAATTATTTTCATTTGTTGCTGATATTTTTTTAAATTTACATTTTTGCCTGCTTTTTAACAAAAGTGAAAAAAAAATTTCATGACAAAAACGTCAAACATTTTGATCTTTTAATTTTCATGACAACTTTTGGTCCCTTCCGTATTTCGTGAAAAGCGTGCCGTCTGCAAGTTTTAATCGCTGATGTCGGCCCCAATGGCCTTAGTTCTGATAAGGCCAGACCGGGTTAAAGTAGACAGAAGGGTCGCTTTTGGAGAATTGCACGACGGGGAAGTGATCAATGAAACAATTTTTCAAATTATAAGTTTCGATTTTTTTTTGAATTCCGGCTCACTATTCCACATTTAATTTGTAATTTGCCGCAACGACCAATTGGGTTCACATGTGACTTCATATTTTTGAAAACAAATTGTGAAAGTTTAAATGTTGGAGACAAATGTGAATAAATTTTTCTGTCGGTTATCTGATCAATTCAAAAGACACACCTGATTTCTCTTTCTTCTTAAAATGTCTTCAGGGCTTTCTTTCTGGGGATCGCCTAGGGAAGACTGGCTCATCGCAGACACCACCATTTTCACAACTTCTTCAAGGAGGAGGACATTTGATGGCATCTGAAAACGGATGTTGTTGTCTCTATCGTCTTCTCTCCCTCTCTCTCTCTCTCTCTCTCTCTCTTTCTCTCTCTCTCCCTATGTCTCTCGCACCTGTGGATGAGGAGCCGTGGTGACCATAATCGGCGGAATTCCGTAACCCTGAGGCTGAGGAGGATAAAGTTGAGGGTCGTTAACATAAGGAGGCGGGGCGTAGTTTGGAGGAGGCATCGAGTCATAAAGTGTTGGATAGCCAGGCGAAGGCATCATAGGAGAAGGCATGCAGACGACGGGAGATGGCGCAGGAGTCATCAAGGGAGTCAGAGGAGTGGGAGAAGTTGGAGCAGAACCAAGGTCCGAGAACGGGGTGACCTGAAAATAAAATAAAATCAATAGGAAAATTATGGCATCAACAGTTAATTTGGCAAAAAACTTTAAATATTAAAAATGTTATGGCTTTTCTAAATTTCCTTTCTGGGTCTCCCGGTCTGAAGTACCAAAAGTTTGGTAATTCAAGGCAAGAGACCGCCGACCATTAAACAAGCAATGGTTTAACAATTAATTGCAACATGTGCATGACTTGAAAATAAATTATTAATTTTTTTATTGATGTTGTCTGAATATTAAATAAAACAGCAAAAACTCCATTAATTTTTCAATTTATTGATTTAACAATATTTTTGCTTTACAAATACACTTGAGATTTTATTCAATTTTTTCTGGGACTTCATCGATTCTAACAAAAATAGAGAAAGTTAATACCGACAAAGACCATCGCTTCGGAGGCAAACTTGTCTTCTAAACCGAACGAAACTTAAATTTACAGTGAAAAAGAAACGCAGAAAACGGAGAAATTGGTTGAATAATTAGTTTAAAAAAATATATTTCTGTTTCAGAAGTCACTATGGTGATGGTGCTCCAATCCACTGTCGGCAAAATATAATCGCCCATTTCATATGTTAAAAAAAGCATTCCATCTGAACTGGATTTTGTTTTGAAATGAGTAAAACATTCGCTTCAGAATCGCAAATTATCACAAAACCTATACTTTAGCTGCTTCGGCTGCTCACGTTATCTACTTAAAAAACAAGTAAATGGTATACATGGAACATATTTAGTTGAACCAGTAGTAAAATCTGGCAAAAGATTCACCCGCATTTATTGATAAAATTCAGTTCAAAAATCTTTTTTTTTGCGCTTGTCATGCAAACTTCAATTTAAGTTAATTGAGTTTTCTTCTTTTCTTTCTTTCTGCTGTTTTTTTTGGTCCCGTGGTATGAAATACCTGATTTTCGGTAGTTCACATCAAGCGACCAATAAAACTGAAAGGTGGTTACTATGGAAGAATGCTAATAACCACCTGACATAAGTGAAAAATATGTTTGAATCATTGAAATTGGAGTTGTGATCAAATTGTGCAAGCAGTTCGCATTTTACTAATTTGTCGCCTCCTTAACATTCAACTGACTCAAACAAAATTTTAAATAAAATTTTTGTTTTGAAAAATAATAACTAAAGATATAAAAATACGATTGTCATCTTCTTGCTTGTATGTCTACGTATTACTCAGTAGTTGCAGAAACAAAAACGTTGGGTCACCTAGTTTCTAGTTTGCACCAATCCTAGTTCCTTTTTGTTTGATCGCAATTCAGTTTTGTGGGAAAATTAAAATAATGAAAACCAAAAAAAAATTGCACATTGCTGATAGAACCGGAATTCAAAATTCAGATCCAGTATGCCTGTCTATGATCGAAATTTTAAGCTATAAAAAAGATTTTAAAATATTTTAACAGGGAATTATTTTAATAATCTACTTTTGTATCAAACTACGACCCGTTTAGTAAAATCAGAAATGATAAACATGCAAAGCAAGTACATCGACCAGTTAACCACATTTGCGTTCCACTAATCCGGAATAGTCGAAACATTCAAATGATGTTAACAAAAAATTGTAAATGTGTACTTTCGAAAAATAATTAAAAAAAACATGAAATTGTGGAAATACACTTGTTTCCATGCACACCGTTAAATAAATTAAATTACTTCTATTTTAAGTACTAAAAAAACTACAAAAGTTAGCGATTCTTGAATGTATTTTTGCATTGCGCTTTTGCAATGGTTTCAGAACCATTTCATCGGGTTTCAGAAAAAAAGAAAAAAAAACAATGTTTTGAATTTTGATGATAACAACTCAACATCTAAATGTTAACAACTGTGTAGTAGATTTTCTCATTTCTTGCCGTTGCTTGTCATATAGCACCAAAATGATTGCACCCCTCTCCTCCCCCTCCCTCTCGCCCCCTCGACTACCCGGACGTATTTTGTCCGGGCCATTTCTTGGAAAAGGCATTCGGTAGCAGTCGAGATAACCCCTCTGATAAGCCCAAAGAAGGACGTGGCGCACATAAATCAACCGAAAAACAACACCACCACCTACCGTAGTACTGCGTTCCAGCTGGGCACATTCGTTGACAATCTCGCGGAAGATGTCGTGCTGAGTGCGTTCGAAATGGGAAGAATGGGGGAGGTTGACCACCGGGAGAGGAGCAGAAACAGGAACCGGAAGAGGGACCGGAAGTGGTGGAGGAGGAGGCAGAGAGACGGTAGGGCGGCGAGCGGAAGGCTGGGGACGGGCTGCAACGGTGAACTGAACTTTGGACTGACTGCAGTGATTTCAAAGCTACGTGACGTCATTGATAGTTCACTGCGTCTTCTCTGTCTCTGTCTCTCTCTCTCTCGCTCTCTCTCTCTCTCTCTCTAATAAATCACCCACCTTGTTCCGCTGGCCGTAGAGATTTTCTCCTAAACGGCATAAGCGAAGAGAGAAGTCCCCTCTTCACCATGTCGTCCGCATCGTAACCCGGGTACATAATGACCGGTGGTTCAAAACCTTAAAACCCCCTTTGTTGAAAATGAAATAGCAAATAAGAAGCTGAAGTGAAAGAGGAACGATCGCGTTGAGAATTTCTTAAATTTTATGAAATCTGTACAAAACATTGAGTTAATTACATAAATTCTTTTTATTCCATTAAGTCTCAAAACAAAATAGGGTTTAAGTAAAGTTTTCTTAAAACTTTCAAACTAATGATTTATAGCAATGGACATGAATGAAATCAATTATTGGTTTCTAATACTTCCCCGTGGGTGTTTGTGCCTTAGATTGTAGTTTTCAAAATGAGCACAAAAGCACACTGTGACCCCACAAATTGTGATCACCACAAAATACAAAAAGAAAGAACACGTGACATCACTTATCTAATTTTTTGGAAAATTTTTTTCCCAATGTTACGAAAATTCATAGAACAATTGCGTGTCAGCCAAAATTTAATATTGTCTTCCATTGTAATCTGTTATTGTAAGATGTTAATTTTCATTATTTAATAGGATTGTTAAATGAAAAAGAAAGACTGAAAGTGAAAACTTCAGAAAACATAAACAATACACAAAATAAGGTTTGAACAAAACACAATTTGTGATCAAAAAGGTGAATAACTTCATGAAAATACTGTATGAAATTTTATAGAAGTTCATTTTCTCCTCAAAACCGCATACGAAGAGAAACGTTCTCTGAAACTTTCATTACGTCATTGGTCCGAGATTTCGAGAGCAGAAGAGATAAAAGTTTCCCCTGTCCCAGAAAGACACAATTCTTGAAAGCTACCGAAACCAAAAAAGTTAATATAACTAGAATTCAGTGCCTCTAGTGGTATCTAACAACTTTATGAAACATTGAAACATCGGGATTCAACTTTTTGTTCCAAAAATTTTTTTTATTAAGTTTTTTTGCTTTATAAATGTTTTACCTTAGTGATGTTTGCTTCGTTATTTGCAACACACAATTTTCACTTATTTATAAACAAATTTGTATGTGGACGAATAGTTTTTTTTTCTATTATCGCGTTTACAGTTTATAAATTTGTTGAAAAACCGAATCACTGTTTCGAAATCACTTCTAATAAACATGATTTATTTAATTAGCAATAATCTTCGCCTATTTTGTCGGTGTTTTGCAAAATTTGACTTTGCAAATCGTGGTTCAGCCGGATCAGCCTCATCATAATAATAAGTAGCTATGTGTTTAAAAAAGATTGGCTATATTTAATTCAGAAAATTCCATTTTAAGCGATACAAATAGGTGCGGAAAACTCAATAAAACCTAAGTAAGCGCACAATGGAGTGATCTGGTAAAAGCGCCTCGTGGAACATTGGCGTAGACTGTAAATTTTAATTGAAAACTTTCAGGAAAACAAAACAATCTTTCTATAAAAATCAAAAAAATTAAACAACAATTTATATAAAAAACGAAAAGTTATAGTAATATTGTTTCAATGTGTCACTTCTATACGATTTGTGTAAAGATTTTCTGAGAGAATTAGTTGTACCTTATGCAGGATAATAGATAATGGGAGTAAGAGATAAGGAAGAAGGATGATTGTGGAGTAAACATAAATTAGCTTTGCAGCTCTTTATCGGAGGGGCGTGTTTTAGGCATTTTAGCTGGCTAACTGGTGGTCGATCAATGGCGAGACTGATAAGAGAGGAGCAGCCGGACGGAGTGTAGTCGCCAAAAACAGAGAGGGTCCAAAATAACATCCATTTTGCACTTTGGCTTCAGTCTGGAAGAGGAAGGAAGGCAATTTTAGCAAAACACAAAAAAGTAAAGTTAAGGTTTCTTCAATTCTTTCGGTTGTAAATAGGCAGCCATGCAAACTTCCTATCTGTTACGGGTGATTGTTTGCGCAAAACAAAGATTAAAATGAAACAATAAAGGCTATTTTTTTTCTACTCATCTTGTTTGAACAGTAATTTTTGTTTTGTTTAGCAAGTTGTTTTTTTTTTGAAAACCAACATTTGGCGTTCATTGATAAACGTTTGTTCCCATCTTCTTTTAAAAAAGCCGAACAATTGTATGATTTTGCAACAAAAAAAGAAGAAAAACGATAGAAGCTTAATTTCATACGAAAAAACTTTAAAAATTTTCATTTGTCAAACACCTAAAGATAAGAAATACTTTTGGAGATAAAATTCAAAGTGCTTCAATGTCCAAAAAAATTATAAAACACAATATAAAATCAATTATCGAGTAATGATTTTGGTTTACTGTAAGTCGGCTCAAAATGGAGAAACATATATGGAAACGTTAATTTATTTTACGTTGACAAACTTTGTAAACTAACGATAAGTATGGTAATGTTTATTATGTTTATAACCTTTAGAAATTTAATGTTACAATTTTTGATTTTTTTTAGTTTCAATGTTTCACCGTGTTTGTGAAAATTTCAGATATCGGATTGTTTGGCGTTCCTTGATTATGATGATCATGCAAATGGTAATCAGGTCAAGCACGCCAATAAAAAACTTCGGCGTTGATTTATGTGCTGGATAATTAGAATAAATAAATTTTATTTGCTGGATAATTGGGATTTAGAAAGAAACTGAATAGCAAAATATCAACCTTTTTAAATTCGTACAATTTTGACGCAACTCAAACCATCTCGATATTTTAAATGAAGCATCAAGAAAGCTAGCGAATAAATTAAAAAATGAAATTTTTCTTTAAAAAAACATTATATTTATTTTCAAACATGAAAGTTTTTCTTTAAACAAAGTTATGTCGTTTCAATAAAACAACTTATATTTGTAATCTTTCGTGATACATTTGTTTTTCCAATTCCTGACTTCAATGTTTCATTCGTTTTTTGAAACATGAAATTCTGTAATCGTCTAGCGTTGCTTGATTCTAATACCCATGAATGTGGTCATAGGTCAAGCACGCTGAAAGTCGGAAGTTTTCACTGAATGTGATATATACACTTAAATAATATTATCAATATCTCTTTATTTTTGAACGCATCATTTGATCTAAGATTCATAATGTTGAAGTTGGTTTTTGCAACACAACCGCTCCCACAAATACCCCAAAACATGCAAATCGTTTGTTTTTCCGAAATATAAATTGTTTTCCAGAAAAATGCATTAATTGTGCAGAACAACTTGTTTTTCCATAACGCTTAAAAGAAACGCCCTTCACTGGCAGAACCAATTGACTCTGCTCAACTCTGCTTCTAAACTATGCTGTTTACAACCTTCAAAATAATTTTACTCTTCGGCGGTGAGAAGTTTTATTATATGTTTTAAAACTATTTAATAGTTGTAGGTCTTGTTGTTGCCATTTGTCCAAACCAAAAGGTGGATTGTAGTATGGTCAATTGTGGACCGGGATATAACTGTAGAATGACAAAGCCGACCTGTGGATCGTTAGTTTTATTTTGTAAAGTTTGTAAAAAAGGTTTTAGTTCTGGAATTCCACTTTGCTACTCGAATTCGCAGCCGAATGAACCTGGTGGTGGGTTACACGTGTTCAAATACTCACACTCACACACACACACATACACACAGACACAGACCATTTTTCAGATCTGAAATGCTGCATGGTCAGCTGTCCGAAAGGCTATCATTGTGAAAACGCCCAAAGTCCCGAATGTGGTTCACCGTAATCGAAGTCATAGTTTTCTGTATTTTCACTTTTAAGCAATTTCTTGATTCCCCAATGTTTACCGAATCAGAAGGCCACACCACAAACTACTGTCACCCCTCCGACAACCACTTTACCTTTTGATGGACGATTTGAAGGTTGGTTTTTACGTTTCTGTGCTTGTGTCTAGACCACTATCATTTAATCGTACTCTTTGTTTTTGAAGGTAAAACAGTGATTTTACATTGCATAAAAGCAATGGTAAGTCAAAACAATTTTGTGTTTGGCATAATTTAACTACCCACTCATGCAGTGTGATTAAAACTTTTGTCTAATTGGGCGATTCTCTAAAGATTGAAGCATTCAATCGTCTAAACTTACTTGTTTAAAACACATGTAAACTATTTAAATGATACTCTTAGGCAGCCAAATCTAGGACAAACCAATCATTCGCACTTTGGAAAGGTGATGTTATAAGTGTTTAGGCTAAATAATCGCAGTTTTCTCTGGAAGCTGAAACATCTATAAACCAAATTATTAAGTAAAATAAAATAAAAATTGCTTGTGTCTGTTACCTTATACTTTTAAGGTTTTTACTCGTTACTACAAAATAAGAAGCAAATAAAGGGTACGTTCTGTAGAATATGTAGGCGAAACATTCATTCAACTATTTTATTTGGCTTTATACTGCACTTTTTCAATTTTAGCGTATAATTCAAAAAACAAACAGTTGCAAAATGGAACATGGAGTTTGGACAATATGCATCAAATTTCAATGTTTGTTTTACACAAATTTGAAACAGCGATTTTACGTTATCGCGTGCAAATAATTTGACAAGTCGCATTATTCACACGACACTAATATAATATAGCAAGCAATTTAAGTATTTTCTTTCCCGAGAGTACTAAAAATTCCCCGATGTACCGAGAGTTTAAATGAACACTTCTCTAAAAATTGAAGCATTCAATCGTCAAAGCTTAATTGTTTTAAATACAATTAAACTCTAATAAATGCATACTCTTAAGCAGCCAAATGAAGTACAAACCATTTAATTATTCGCATTTTGGAAAAGTGAAGTTATCAGTATTTACGCAATTTATGCGTAGTTTTCTCTGGAAGCTGAAACATCAAACTATAACATTTAAAAAAACTTACTTGATTTCTTGGTCGTTAAATTTTTTTAACGCATTACTACAAATTCAGAAGCATATAAATGGTACATTTTGCAGAATATGCAAAATATTCATTAAACCAATTTATGTAGCGAATACTGCAAACTTTAAAAAAAACATCTTTTGTATAATCGGTACTCCAACCCAGCAAAGCGTTACTATCCAGAAATACTATCAAAATTATTTAATTTACTTGAAACATTATAATCAATATGTTTTAAAACATTATTTCTTTTGAGAGAAATCAGTCGCAAAAATTTGCTTTTTGGATGGTTCAATAACAAATTGAGTACGCACTGCACAGGTAGCTGAAGTAAATCTGCACTCTTCAAAAAGTGTTTGACAAAGAAATGTTCCCCGAAAATATATTTTTAAAAAGTTTTACAATAATTCTTCCACGGCTGTAATAATCTCAAAGTATTTTCAGATTTACGATGCGTTAATGTAACCTGCAACCCTGGGTATACCTGTAAACAAACTAAACCCGTTTGCGGAACGTAGGTTTTATTTAGAATACGAAAAACACTTTGCAGGTTGAATAATCCACAATGCTGGCCAAACAACAAAATGGGACCTCCAGGTACAGTAAGAGCTATTTTTTTTAAAAATCAAAGCGTTGTCACAATATGCCAGTGTTTCAAATCAGCTGAGGTGGTTTTTCATATGCGATTCCTTGATTCCAAATTCTGACATTTTGAATTCTTTAACAACTATTGATTTTAGAACTAAATTGCTCGATGATCCACTGCAAGCCAACGACATTCTGCGTTCAGGTGCAGGATCCGACCTGCGGACATGAGTTGGTTAATTATATTTTGGGTAAATTGTATGTTTCAGGCACGATGTGTATGAATGCGACACCAAGTGATTTGATTATTTGATCAACAACATCGTCGTGTTTCTAAAGTTTGAATTTAATTATAAAATAAATATAAACTGGGAGAGTTCTGCTTGTCGATTTATTATCCGTTCCATGGAAGCAGAGTATTGTATTCATATCTTATAATTTTGACTTGCCCGAAATATTGAAACAAACTTCGTTCTAATAATCAACACAAGGCATTATTGTCGTGCTATGCTATCCGTTACCGTTTAGGGACATTTTCTTTTTTTCAGTTGGAAAAAGATGAAAAATTACTATTCGTTGAAATGTTACAAACTTCTTTTAATTGCCATGCGGGAATGAATTGCTCCTAGTACTGCTAAATAAAAAATTCCAAAAAGTAAACGCCAAATTCAAGCAATTTCGTATAGTTTTATCGCTTTTCGATTTCAGTTTTTTTAGTTATTTGGTTAGTTATCAGCCTAACGCCAACATTCTACAGTTTTCAATTGATAATGAAATGATTCCGCTGGATTATTTCATTATCAATTGAAAATTTTGGAAATAGATGAAAAATTACTATTCTCTCAAATGTTACAAACTCACATACCGGAGACTGAGTCACCACTATTATGAAAATGGCCGCATGAAAATCCCAAAAAGTAGACGCCAAGTTCAAGCAATTTAGTAGAGGTGTTAACCGTTTCGAACTTTTCGATTTACGTTTTTGTGGTTTATTTTTTCAACTTTTAGGAAATGTTCAAGAATAACGATTTGTGACCACTATGCACGTAATCAAACATTTTTCGGTTGATATAAAGCTATTCGCCAGAGGAATATTATGACAGTTCAAACTTTTTATTCTTCACATTTGGTTAAAACTTTGGCATACACTGTGTGCAGGTAATGAAAAAGTAAGCAAAACAAAAAATACTAAAAAATTCATAAAATCAGATTCTGAATCCTTCTTCATTGACATGTTTCATTTATTATTTAAATTAAGTTTCTTTCCTTAGCTAACTGATAAAAGAGCATTGGAAGATATTTATGTTTTGTTTTTGTCAAAAACACTTTTTTATTGCAAGGTTCTTCCTACGTTTCACGATGTTTAGAAACTTTTGGCAAAATGACTTCGAATAATAGACGGCTCAATGAAACACAGAACTAGCCATTGAAGTTTATTGAATCAGCAAACAAAGTAAAATGTGGACTTTTCCTTATCCATTGGTGATTAGTTCGCCACGCATTGGTAGATCAGGTCTCTGAAAATGAAAATGGCCTTGAAAAAGAAATTTAACTTACGGCCCACCACATGTAGGATTCTGAATTCGGGCACAGTGACGTCCTTGAGCACAATGGATCAAACTACAGCTCAGTTCTGAAATTTCACATGTCTATCGCCGATTCATGATATGTGAATCCTTATGAAATATACATGAAACAGTTGAGTTCTCTTAATTTTCCAATTTGTTTGAACTGATAAAACAAAAATTTACATTATCACAAAATTTCGCCTATACACTATACTGTTGCATTTTTCTATAACAAGAGATGTAA
Organism: Oscheius sp. G VE-2021; assembly: GCA_022343465.1. NCBI lineage: Eukaryota > Metazoa > Nematoda > Chromadorea > Rhabditida > Rhabditidae > Oscheius > Oscheius sp. G VE-2021. The sequence continues at coordinate 354,072 of JAJQXH010000048.1, forward strand.
ATATGCAACACTCAAGTACCCGATGATCCGGATTGTCCTTGATTTGGCCAACAAAGAGGGTTTCGAAGGCTAAAGTTATATTCACAGAAGAAAGCAAAAAGATTACCTTCCGCATGTTGGCTTGGTTTCTCGGCAAGTGTACCCATTTCGACAGGTTATGTCAGTGCAGCGTAACTCTGAACAAGAAAATTAAAATTCGTCCACAATCAAACTGCGGTGAAAGTTTTTGTTATATATATGGCAGTTGTGAAACATTCAACAACAAAAAATTAACTTTGTCATTTTCAATTTGGTTTTTTATCTTTTCCGTTGTTCATAATTTTAAATAAATCATTGTAAGTCCAACGCATGTGAATAAAAACACTATAAATAAGTTTAATATACTAGTTTAGGTAAAAATGATATTTAACTAATACAAATAAAAGAAATGTAATTTTAAAAAAACTTCAATCAAAATTGGAAATATCTTACGATCCGAGTAAATATCAGCGGTCGCCGTCCGTAAATTGCAGACAAAAGCGAAAACCAAAAAAAGTGGCACACCAAACATTTTCTGAAAAAAAGAACCACAAGTGTAAATAAAGTCATTGAAAAACTGACATCTGACTATAAAAACCGGCTATTTATGCAATCCTATGAACAAAACAGAATAATACTATAATAATTGTGTATGACAATTGTGTTTTCAGTACTCACAGGATTGCGACGCTGTTGGCCAAAAACTGTGTTCACACCAAAAATAGTTTTTGTTTAGTTAAAAATTGAAATATTAAGCAAAAAAAAATTAGCTTTATATTTAAAATGTTAGATAAATGCTTGGAAAAATTAATAAAAAAGCGTTTTAGTTTACGTATACATTCTTATAATCCCATTGGAAATATTGCAGAGTATCTCTGCAGTAAAAGAAAAAAAATACTTACTTTATAAATTTAAATACATATTAACTCAATTATTATTTTTAGTCCTTGTGAATTTTATTGTCGACTTGATAACGTTTTTGAATGTTTCCACGTTTGCCCAAAACAATACAAAGCTTTTCAAATTGAAGCGTAGATATTTTGTATTAGGTTCTAAGTTTAAATGTGAATTTCTCTTCGTCATCGAAAAATCTTGCATATTACGGGTTCACAAATACTTTGTTTTTAAAATTTGGACACATGTTTCAGAAAATTCAGAAATTTCCCAAATTCCATTTTTAGCGATACACTAGCAGGAACGTTCAAAAGTACTTACTTCTGCTGTCTTTAATAAATCTTTCAGAAATCCCAAAAACCAAAAATAGATCGATTAAAAATGCTAGTGCTCAAATTTTCACAGTTGTTTCACTGTCGTTGTGATCCTTGAAATCCGCTTTTTTATATTCATAGGCAACCAAACTTTTTTGTACATTTTTTCAAGAAAAATTTAAGCGTTTGATTTATGCTGAATTAGTGAAAACACAGAAATTGCTTCGCTTATGTATATTATTATGAACTCACGTTCTGTCCAAATATCGCCAGATACGGAGCGTATTGTTGTTTCAAGTACATCAGGCAAACATTTGAAAACTCTATTTCTAAAAAATAGGATTTTTGAAGCTAAAAACTTACTTACGGAAGACATGGCAGAGTTTGAACTTCTTCGCAATGACTTCCTTTTGGGCAGCGAAGCTTAGAACAGTTTAAATCTTAAGGTAGAAAGTGAAAAAAACATGAAATTGCCCAATAAAATTAATTTACCTCCTGGACCAGTTCCAAAGCACAAGGGAAGAGTAGAACTGAAATTTTTATATTTTAAAGTTGATCTAATTTAAAAATTCAACTTACTGATAGCAAGTAGGTTTTGCCATTCCACATACTTCATTTTCGTCACATTTCACATAGCCACAATTGATTTCTGAAAAAAGCTTTCGTTAAAAACTGAATTTATGCAGAACCTCCTGGGATTTGGTCGCCTGGCAAACATTCGGGAGTCAAGGTTCTGAAAACATTTGCATTTTTAGAACTAAAATAAAATCACGGTATTCTGCATCTAGGATGGTCAAACAAATCACAGTGGTAGCCTTTTCCGCAGTGAACTATACTGCAATCCAGTTCTGAAATGAAGGAATGGACATTAAAGGGAGTGAACAAAGGGGAAGAATTTAAAAAAATGTTTTGTCACATGATCCCAATGTTTCTCAACCCAATAAAAACTGTCATCTTATTTTGCACCAAAATTCAGGAAAAAAATCGTAGTGAAAAGTTCAGATTGATAAAGGTTAGTTAGAGATTTGAAACAATGGGAAGATCCGGAAAATCGTACCATGTAAACTTGGCGGGTTGTGTATTTTTGTGAAATCACTCCACTGTTTCAATTAACATTTTTACTTTTGTCATAAAACCGTTGGATGCTCAACAAATGGCAGCCTAATGAAGCAATTAGTAAATAGAGAACCACACCATTAATTAAAATTTACCTCCAGGTTCCCCAGGGTTCGCTTTGCTGAAACAAAGAAGAAGTAGCAGAGGTCTGAAACTTGAAACATATTTAAATCATAATTGAAATTATCACGTCGCACAGGTAGATTTGCTTATCATTTTACAATAGGAATCGCTACCGCAGTCGACGTTGCTGCAGTCGATTTCTGGAATTAAATTAAAGTGTATGAAACATATGATTTAAATAGATAACAAGAATTGTGCAAATCTTACGTTCAAAAGGTTTGGGAGTGGTCCTTTCACTGGCCAAGCACTGGGGAACGAGATCTCTATAACTGAATTTTATAAACTAATGGCTTAAATCTAAACCCGCATTCTGATAAGACTTCACCACAGAAGAAACCTTCTTCACATTCGACGTCGTCACAAATTGAGGCTGAAATCAATAATTCACTAATTTAAAATTCAATTTGCTTCTTTGAAACTAATTTTTAATTTAAATTTGTGTTTACAAATGTTTCAATTTTTGTGTATTGCGCGCTTTTTTTGTGATTTGGGTTGAGTTCTAATTTAAGGATTTCTGTTTTGATCTATGTGCCATTGTTCGAGTTTTCTGGATTTTTTTGTTTAGTTTTAAAAAAAGTTTTACGGGTGTTTCAATAATTGTGCATAACTTTTTGAATTTTCCTTCGAGCACTATGTGCCTAAGGATGAATCTTTTTGCAATGTAGAACTTTTTGACTGATGTAAACTAAGTTATCATTCTGTCAAATTTGTTTATTTTTGTAAATGTTTTCAGATGTTTCAAACTTTACCATTTCTTGTAAAATTGGTATAAATGCAACTCTATTCAAGATTTTACAAATGTTTTATTGTTTTTTAATAAAAAAAAGGAAATTTTTATTTTTATATGATTATACTTTCACATAATTTTAAACTCCGCTTGAAACGATAACTGTGAGAAGGTATAAATGAGATGTGAAAAATGTGATAATTGATGCGTAAAGTACATTTTTTTGTTTCGCTTTTGATTAAAATTCTATTCGAACTTACGTTCTGCCAAACTATCACCATCTGTAGAAATGGGAAGTGTTGTTGTTTCAGGGGCATCAGGCAAACATTTGAAAACTCGATTTCTAAAAAAAAAGTTTTTTTTGTTAATGAAAGAACTTACGGAAGACATGGTAGAGTTTGAACTTCTGCGCAATGACTTCCTCTTGGGCAGCGGAGCATAGAGCAGTTTAAATCTGAAAGTGGAAAATGAAAATAAACAAAAAGAATAATTTGTTGTTTTCGTAGTTTTCGTGTAAAATTCTAGTAAAATTATTAAAATTCTAATTTTTTTTTCAAAATTACCTCCGGGACCAGGCGGTTGAGTTAGAAAACATAGAGGAAGGGTACCACTAAAATTGTAAACTAAAGTAATTAAAAAATTTTAAAAACTTACTCATAACAGGAAGGTTTAGCCATTCCACAAATTTCATTGTTCGCTTCATTGCATTTCACATAGCCACAGTTGATTTCTGAAACTTTGTTTTGCAAAAAAAATGAATTTTATGGAAAACCTCCCGGCGTTTGGTCGCCCGGCAAACATTGGTGAATCATATTTCTAAAAATATCTTGTTTTTGAATTTAAAATAAAATTACAGTGATCCACATTTGGGATTCTGAATCAAATCGCAGTGATAGCCTTGGTTGCAGTGGACCAAACTACAATCCATTTCTGAAATTTTGATTGAAGCACAATATGTGATAGTTTTTTGGAAGAATTAAGACTTTTTGCAACCAAACTGATTTCCCTGTTTCACTAGTAAATCAAACGCAAAACAAAATTTCGGCACAAGTGATCGATCAAAAATTTTAAATGTTATATTATACTTTGTTAATAAAATTAAGTAAAAAAAACAAAATGACCAAAAATTGTTAATTGAAAACATAAAAGGTGTGTCCTGCAGATTTGTTTGAAAAGATTAAAGAGATCTCAGCCTGACTTCTGAAGTAAAAAAAAAAGTCTCAGCCTGAAGTAAAAAAAAGTTCATAAATTGCAAAATTGTAGATGCAAATCGCTCAAGCATATTAAAAGTATTGATTTTCTGTTAATAATGGCAATGAAATGTAATGGGGGAAATTATTTCCAAGAAAGATCATAGTCGTTGTTGAAACTAATTTGGCTGGCATGGGTGTATAAACATTAAAAGAAAATAGTAACTAAGAACATTTTAAAGGTGAAACAGTGGAATGATGTGCCAAAGTAACAAAAATTACCTCCAGGATCCCCAGGCTTGGCTTCTTTATAACAAAGTGGAAGTGGAAGTCTGAAACTTTGCAATTATTTTTAAGTTTTTTGAATCTTACGATCCACAAGTGGGTCTTGGCATTGCACAATAGGATCCTTCACCGCAGTCTACATTGCTGCAGTCAATATCTGAAAAAGAAAAAGTTTCATGAAAAAATAATTTAAAACGAAAATATTAAAATTTCAAAAAAGGTTACGGTCAAATGGTTTTGGTGTAGTAGTCCCATCGTCATTTGGCAAGCACTGGGGAATCAGTTCACTAAAATTATTTGTAAAACAATGGAACAATTAAAGTTTTACCCGCATTCAGATAAGACCTGTCCACAGAAGAAACCGTCGTCACATTGGATATCACCACAAATCGAAGCTAACAAAACTTTTTTTTCAAATAGTTATATTTTTAACTAGTTTGTTTTTAACTTCAATTTTTAAAGATTTCCCTGAGTTCAAGATTTCATTCTGGTAAACAACAATGACTTGAGACCATATATTAAAAGCGTAAAAACTCAATTGCTTATAAAATTATGCTGCAACAATAGGTTGCTAACAAAGGACAAATTTGATTACCCTCATATTTTCAATGTTTAGTTATCTTAAATATAGCCACTATTCTGTGAGAATAACGAAAGAAATACAATGTTATTAAAAAAGAAAACAGATAGAAAAGTGAAACTCACGCGATAAGCTTCTTAAAGCATTTGAGAATTCCAAAAAGAAGATGCATTTAACCAAAAGAGGGAAATTTAATCTCACTAGCATTTTTGGAATCTAAAATGTGATCAAGGGAGAATCAAAAAGTAAAAAAGCCTCTTTAACTGAGAAACATGGAACATGGGATAACGGTTGTTGATGCCTTTTTATAGTTACGAATTTTCTGATTTTTACGAATCATAAAACATTCTTTGCATAATTTGGGGTATTTTAATATCAAAACTGTAAAATTTGCAAAATAAATCGTCAACATATTTTTCACTTACTGAAATGAAGGTTTGGGAAAAGATTGTATAACACTTTTTTTTAAATTGTTGCATTACTAACTTCAATGTTTTGTTAACTGCAAATTATCTCTAATCATACCAAAAAGCAGTTCCTGAGTTCGAGTTGATTTTACTATTTTGCTGATTGCGTTGGGTTTACTGAAAAACAAAGAACGACTACATTGTAGATAAATAACATGTACATAAAATAATTAAACAAAGAAAATAAAACAGAAAATTTTGCTGAACTTTTTTCACGTGCTTCCTGGTTTCGCCAGTGTTTTAACCGAAAAACGCAAAAATAATCAACCATTCAGTTGGAATTAAGTAATTTCAAAGCCCCATTATAATGATACCATGTTCTTGAAACAACAAACTTAAGTTTGACAATTTTCTTTAAAAAAAACCGCATTTTTTTTTTGAAATCATGAGTTTCATAAAACCATGGCTACATAGTTTCCGCAAACTGGTTTCATTTAATCTAGTATTGAAAAAAAGTTTATCAATCTATTGATCTATAATTACTATCTAACTCATTAAACTGCAAGGCGAAACATGCAAATAATGGTTTATAAACTAGTTTATATTAAATAAAATTTTTAATACATTGAATAAGACAAATTTATTAAGAAAGATTAATAACTTTATTGAATTCTCTTGCTGAATATCACATAATGGGACAGTCTTGGAAGATTGCTGTATTCCAATCTTTTCAACCAACGTTAACTGTTGAAGAAATGGCTTCAGATATACACTGATAGATCGGGTCCCTAAGAAAACAATGATTTCGTGTACATTTCATTAGTTTTAACTCACACTGATCCACAAGTAGGATTCTGAATTCTTTCACAGTGAAGGCCTGCAGCGCAATAAATCATAGTGCAGTCCAATTCTGAAATCGCAAAATTCGACAATAATAAAAAAAAGTTAAATTTAAATAAAATTAGATTTAATGAAAAACAACATAAAATATTATTGTGCAATTCATATTTACGCAAATTTGGAAATATTACATCTGAGTAAAAGTTTTGCTCTGATAGTTATCTCACTAAGTAGTGAAACATTGCAAAAGTGTGAAATATTTACTTGGTTTAACATTTAAAAATGCACTTTTTTTAAAACTAAAATATTTAAATTTGTACTTTTAAAGTATACAAATATGTCCTGCCACAAATATGTCCTGTCTTTTAAGACGATTTGCAATTTTTAAGACGAACCTGGGTTGGATGTTCCATTCAACCAACATTGAGGATTACGCAGATTGAAGCTAATTTAGAGGCAATCAATCTCGAAAACTAACTTACTTTCCACATGTTGGCTTTGTTTCCCTGCAGGTGTAGCCATCTTTACAAGTAATATTGGGAGAGCGGATTTCTGAAACCAATATTAAACTTATGTAAAAAAGTGAAATAACACAACAGAAAGGATTCTTATTTTTACAATTATCGAAAATTTGCTAAAATTATCTGACTTAGATGTGAGCACTAACGATCAGAAGGCAATAAATCTACGCAAAAATGTTTAATCATGAAATATCAGCCTTTTAACAGTGGAGTGGTGTGAAAAACGCTCACGGTGTAAGATTAACGAAGACACTTGCGTGATTGAACATTAACAAAGTTTTTGGCGTCAATGTTTCATTTCCTACATAGGAGGAAAATTCATTTCACCTTACAATCGACGATGGATAAACCTCCGGATAGTAAACAATAAAACAAACAACCACAAAAAATGCAAATACTCAATGAAAGACAAACTATAATTTTTTTACCAGTTTTATCGTCTGCGTTTTTTCCATATCACTCCACTGTTTAATCCCGGATATATTAAACTCCCACAGTTTCTTGTATGTTTATACCACAGGTAATATTAACAGCCAAATAAGAAAGTCTTTTTGGAATTGTCATATTGCGAGCATTTTATTTGGAAACCTACGATCTGTATAAATGTCTCCTCCATTGTATTTTCCAAGAGTGGTTGTTATTAAAGTAGATGTTTCGTCGTTCAACAAACATTGATGAATTAGAAACCTAAAATAATCTTGAAAAAAATTAGTTTACTGAATTAGTTTTACAACTTTTTTTGTAAGGAAAATTTTAAAAACATACGGTGAACTACAACGAGGATTTTGAATTATGCCACAGTGGTAGCCTTCTCTGTAACTGATCAAACTACAGTCCATTTCTAAAAAAGAATTTTTAAGATTAACTACAACTACAGAAAAACCTCCTTCGCCCATTGGGCCTTCTTCTGGATAGCACAAAGGAATTGGAAGTCTAGAATTAATTAACTTTTGATGATAGGATATTAAACTCACGACCCGCATGTGGGTTTTGGCATTGAGCAAAAATGCCCTTCTCCACAGTTCACATTGCTGCAGTCAATTTCTGAAATCAATTATTTTCAGCCATTTTACATTAAATAGAAAGCAAATTCTACAATTTGGGTTAAAGTTCTGGCTTTTTTTACAGGCAGCTAACATTGGATGGTGTAGGTTGGTTTTTGCGCTACCGGAACCGTTATTAATTAAGTTTTTGATATGTTCGATTAACTTTTTTTAAACACCGATAAATCAATTCTAATGATTTACGAAATCCAACATTGCAAAATGGATTTTTTCAATCAAAATTGGGACAACTTATTGCTACGATTGATTTTTCCAGAATGTTGTGACTAGCTTTTCTTTAACTAGCTGTTTCAGCACTACTGACACTAGATTTTGTAAGACAGTGGCACCGACTGTAGTCTAGAATACATTACCAATTACCTAAGTACATGAAACATTCAATTATTTCCCGTTTGCAATATCCAAAATTCAGAATTGCCAAAGGGTTTTTCAATGAAATTATTTTCATCCAAACCTAGGAATAACCCTTTTTTTCAAAATTAGCACACCTTTAAAACATGAATAATTTTTCCAGAACTTTTTGATTAATTCGCAACGATTTCAAAGGGTTAAAAATAGGAAAAAAACAAAAAAATTTACGATTAAAAGATCTCAACAAAAATAGCACTCTTAAAATCGGTCTAATAGAATATTGTTTATTACCAGAAGTTAACAATCAGCATTGCGTTTTTAGTGACAATCTAAGTGAATTTAAGACTGCTTGTTTGTTATTGCATTTCTTTCCCGTTTTATCCTTTATCTGGAAGACTAGTTGTAGAATAATGACAAATTGTGAAAAATCCTTGGTGAAATTTCAAAAGCCGATTTGGTATTTTTGGCCTTCGTAAAACATTCGAGTATTTTTAGCCTTTTAAACAGTTATGCGAATGTTTTAAAAACTTTAGTAATCGTTTCTGTTAAAAAAGAGGATTACCTTAAAATTTTTAACAGTTATTAAAATTTTAAATTCATTAAAATCACATTTTTGTATTGTATGAAGGGGCTTAAAAACACTATTTGGCATGCAATTTGTTTTGCTCATAATGCCGATGTATTCGACATTGACTGGTTCTTTAAATGCAAACAGTTGTTAGCAGAGCGAAACAATCAACAAAAATTAAAATTTCCATTTAAGAAAGTTTCTTGTCTAACAAACCAATTTTTAGTGAGGAGTGCTTTCTCGGGTTAAATTTCAGTAAATGTGTTGAAAAAAATAAGTTATCTTGGAATCACTAATTTGTAAACAGACTGTGAATAAAATTTTATAAAATAACTTACGATCAAAATCAGGGTTAGGCGTAGTTACAATGATTTCTTGGGGAAAACATTGTGGAATCGGATCTCTGAATATTCTGACTTCAAAAAACAAATTTTTTTAATTACCCTCCTCCACAAGGAGGTGGTTCAATTGCACAATAGAATCCCTCCTCACACTGAATGTCTTGGCAACCCAAAACTGAAATCACGTTTAAAAAAATTTGAAATCGTGTTTTTATTGCTTTATTTGAGCACTCCATATTAATATTATCGTAACATTGTCTTAATAATTTAACCGTAAAAAAATTTGTGAAGCAAAATAAACACAAAAAAACAAAACATTTTTTTTCCATTTCATAGTTTGTTGCAAAGTTTCAAGTCGAGCTGAATTGCAAAATTGATTTAAGACAACATTAATAGGAACGTCTAATCCAAATAAACAAATGCGAATTCTAAATCGACGTAAATTAAATATATTACATTTAGGCAAAAAATTATTATAGTTCATATTTTTGTTTTTAAAAAAATTGGAATATAATCTTGGTATTAAGATGGAAAAGTTTTTTTTGGTGAGATGCTTTGTCGGAAAGCTTTGAATTTCTCCATGTTAAATTATTTCGATGTTTCATCCAAAACAAATAAACTCAAAAGAAACAGAGGCAGTAGTTGGAGGCTGAAATTTAGTCAATTTTTAAACTAACGTTCTGAAGTGGTTGTTTCAGAAATCAACTCCGGTGCAAAGTAAACAATAAGGAAAACAAAGAAATTCTTTTTCATTTTCTGAAAAAAAATATAATTATAATTGTGTTTGTAATACTTGTAGATGATTGTTATCGACATTCGCACTGCTTTTTATGCAATTTTTTTAAAACCAGAAATCAGTTTTTGACTAAATTAGGATTTCAGAAGGATTTTGTTGTTTTCACAGAATTTTTGTCGAAACAGTGATGTCGAAGAATCAATTGGCATAAACCATCACTTAATGCGGTTGTTTGGGTGTTTTATAGTTGGCTGATCCAAAAAATAAAATAATATTCTGCCGATTGGTCTGGACTGTTGTCTTTTCTAAATTCCGACACCGAAAAAAAATGTAGAAACCACAAAATCATTTTCCTCTATTTTATGTCGTTGTGTGACAAATATATTTTTAATTTACATGATCCAAATTATAACTCACGATGGAAAGAATCAACAAAGAACAATTATATTGATTAAAATATATTGATATTCTGATAAATACTATAGAAACAATATTTTCTGCATACAGAATAAGCAATCGAATTAAATAGCGTCAAATTTTTAAAGTGTATGTATTTTAAAACAAATAATAAAATCAAGACGAGATCTTGTCCAGGAAAATCTTAATCAATTACATATGTTTCCTCAGAACGGGTAAGGTTAAAATGCCTAACTCTTTAAATCAGTTCTGGAACATTAAAGCAGTAAAATATGATTTTACAAAACTTTTAATAAAAAGTGCTACTATAGAATTCAAAAAAAACTTTTCAAAGTTGATATATAAACTTTTCATCGTTCTTTTTATCGCAAAAATAATACAAATTTCGAAATATTTTAACTCTAAAATATTAGTCTCATGTTTCGTTTCAATCAAATAATTTTGAACATTTGTTAGTAGAGAGTCTCTGATTGGATCTAATTCAAGAGTTTTTGTTTTATCACTCTGCTGTTTCTGAATAATTTTGTTTAGTTTAGCACTTCTCTGTTTAAGTCCCGATATTTATTTCAATACGAAACTTTCAAACGATATCATTTTCAAATGTGGAACTTTGGTAGGGCAATTCTTCAAATCTCCATCTTCACACACTTTCTGTGAATCTAAAAACATGAATTCATTTCATCAAAACGATTTCTCACCTTCATACAATTGTTCAAATGCATCCTCTGACGATTGTCCTGGATAGCCATTACAGAAGAGAATTTTCTGAGCAATTGTTCCACCCTTTGCGAGTATTTTACGGTTTCGGCGTGTCTGAAAATTTTACATCTTGCGGTTTTCCATACCAGTCTACTGTTTCAACGATCAATTGACCATTCCCACAGTTGGGAATTGATGAATCCCATCATTTGGAAACATAAGATACCAAATCAGGCCAAACAATCCAGATCGTACTGTAACTCACCTTGAAACAGCCAGCTGAAGTCCACTGTCCATAAGATAATCAGCAGAAATCTCTGCTTTTAGAAGAGCCTTCAGATGAGTCCTCACATGCCTCCCACAATGGAGGTCGACGGCGATCCAGGAGGCAATCTCAGCGTTAAGGTGTTTGATCTTCTGAAAAAGAACAGAATTTGAAAACTAAATTATTCATATGTTGCGAAAGTGGGTTTTAGATAGGCTTTAGTTGTTTAGTTTCCTTTGGAATCCATATAAACTCACCCTAGTCTTCTTTTTTCCTTGAATATTTCCGTTAGTTCCTGAGATGGAGGAGTACTTTTTCAGTAGCTTTCGCACCCTATTCGGGTATTTGGGGTGGTCGGTGTGTCTGAAAATGGTAACTAGCCAATTTTAAGAGGTAAGACATTAGTAATTTACAACTGGATATAAATTACTGTTTAAAGGCCATTCCTTGAATGTTTCATGCCCTATGAATATTCACCGTCAATCTCAGAACACAAATGGACGACACAAGAAATTCCATAACGTTTCTTATGATTTGGCTGTAACCGTTGACTGTGTTTTCCCAATGTTTCAGTGTTAAATTATGAAAACTATCAATGTCAGCAGCAATCATGGTGGTTGATGTGAAATTGGCAAAACAATTTTTTCACCTAACTTTAATGTTTTGAATGATATTTTAAAGCTATTTTTTTCGAATTTGTATATTCAAGTGGTTGCTTGCATGCATTTTCATTTTATTTATTTTTTTTAAGTTATTTTAGCTATAATAATTAGTTATTTAAGATAAAACATGGCTGGGATTCGAATTAAATTATTGTCAGCACAAGAAGTGACCTGAATAAAAAAAAACAAATTATCGAAAAAAAGTTGTCCTTTGACAAAAAAGAATACACACAAATAAAAAATAAATAATAAAAAAATTTAAATGTTATTTTTATGAACCTCTTGAAAAAGAATGTCATGGTATGCTTCTACTTTTAAAAAATCGGTATAGTTCTAATTTTTCAGATATCTGCTGGAAAATTTCATTTGTTTCCTTTAATTAAAACTTTCGGTTGAGCTACACTAAGTTTATTCGTCTGTTTATTACATGAAACTCCTTAAGGATAATGCTGTTTTCGTCCGAAATAAATTCAGTTCAATGTTTTGCAATTTTCCAAAACCCTAAATTTTTCTTGATGTGGACTTTTTTTATCTCTTGTAGTTGGCGTATTAGCTGGAAGAAAACAATGCCAAAAACTTAACTAACCTTTTTAAAGCCTCTGCCAATTCGCTGACCCTCAGAGCCTCCTCGTTTATTTCAGATCCGAACAAAGTCTTCAGGTGACTGTTAACATTAATGTCGTTTCTCAGATCTTCCGCAATGTGGGAAACAGTCTCGGCGTTTAGAACATCCTTAATCATCTCTGAAAATTAAAACTTACAAGTATTTTTAATTACAAATGAAAAAAATGCAACAAAAAACATAAATGGTTGAACAGCAATTTGTCTTAGTGCAAAAACAAATTTAAAAAAGGCAATGTATAAGACCGCTTTTTTCTTCATAAAAGCCAAAGCAAATTGAAGCTCCACGCCTGTTCGATCAATAAATGTGCTTCGAGGTTACCTTTAGATCTTATCTAATTACATTATGTCCATGGTGACCTATTTGCTTAATTATTATGTACTGGTTTACTCCATTCGAGTATACACGAATTTTAAGTGAAACACTTGAATTTTGATAAAAGTTTAACAAATCTTACTTGCAAAAATTACAAGTAAAATTAAAACTTACAAGTATTTAGTTACTTGCAAATCTTTTTTTTAAATCAGACAGTTTTACGTAAATGTTTAAAAGTCAGTTTAAATTAGGGGAATAACTGTCTTGATGTTAAGTTTTTCTAATCCAAGTTGACGAACAGTTTAATGTACTCAATTCCATTTATGTATCACATAGTTCTTCTTAGACAGGAAGTGTGACAGGAAGTCCAGTGGAGAGGATATTGGGAAGGGTTACGGTAGGAAGAGCGGCAGAGACAGAAGCACTGCTTCCAGAAAGAGTCGAAGGACTTCCAGAAGCTCCTGTTGCTCCAGAAGCTGGGTTCTCAGTAGCTCCTGAAGAACCTCCTGGAGCTCCACTGCTTCCATCGGCTATGCATTGGGGAGCAGCTGGCCTGAATTTAAAACATTTAATTGAATTTTGAGATTATATACCCTCCGCAGTCAGGAGTGATCATTTCGCAATGTTCTTCGGCTTTGCAAGTCGTTTGACAGCAGGTTTTTGCTGAAATCTTGTAAATTGACAAACAAAGAAATAGTAAAATTACGTTTTCCGAGAAGGAGAAGGACAGCCAACTGAAGAGGGTCGAGGTTGAGGTGAGCAACTGCTGTGAGGAGGTCTTTTGGGTTGGGAATTGGGAGGCCTGAGGCTCCTCCTGGAAGGGTGACTGGGAGACCAGAAGGCAGGGTCACTGGGAGACCCGACGGAAGGGTCACTGGCAGGTCTGCCGCCATGGCCCCGCCTGAAAAATTATTTTTACTGTTTATTCTTTTTTAAACTAACTGAAGAAAAGAACAGCGAAGAAGACGACTTTAAACTGCATTTTTCTCTGAAAAAAAATTAATAACGTATCAAAGTTACAAAAACTTTTTATAAGAAATTGAAACATGATAAATTCAATAAAGTCCAAAATTTTGAAAATACATTTATACTTCTTAAGTAGAACAAATTTTTAAAGTTGTATCTATTTTTTATTAAGAAAGAAAAAATGAGAAATTAATTTTTTCCTGGCAAAACCTTCCTAAAATTATGAAATAGAGTCTTTTCTTCAAGCAATTGTTTTTAAGTTCTTATAATATTTAGTATTTTGGGGCAGAATTGTTTAGTTTATTCTGGTTTGATTTTTAAAAAAAAACTTACTTTTTGAAAAAAGAACGAAACCAAACGCTGAATGTTCTTCTCAACTGTACCTATCTTTAAATACTAAAAGCCAGACAAAAACATTTTATTTTCGCCGATTTCTGCATATTTTGTAAATTTAAAATGACTTCATTGTATTCGTTTTAAGTCGTAATCCGTGTTTTTTGGTGCAGGTCATGAATACGATTATGTTCAATGAGAAAAATTTTGAATAACAAATAGGTTTTATTTTTTGCAATGTAGAACAAATTTAATTTAACAGTGGAAAAATCAAATGTTTAAATGGCAAAAATGCATCAATGAAAGACAAGTGTTCAGTTAAACTCGTTATATATTTAATTTTTAACTGAAAAAGTGGAATAATGTAAGATTTTTTTTGTTATCATCGTTTTTCTATTTTATAACGATTAACAAACATACAATTTAATTCAATTAATATGCCTAAAAACAGAAGTTATATTAATCCTTACTTGTAACTTGATTCGATGCTTCATCTCAAATTTAGCTGTGTCTGCCAAATAAATTACCAATAGACTACTAGGAGATTTGATTATGAACAAACATTTTACGTCACTTTGATCGGATTAAATTTGAATCTCGATTTCTTTTGCAGATTGTTTAATCTCCTTTTGAAATTCAAAATTCCATATTTTTCATTCCATTGAAACCAGAGAAAACAAGCGATTTTATGGAAAATGCATAAAATTGGTTGAAATTCCAAATTTGAAAAACAGTGGGCGAAAATAGACTGTTTTTGTCTGGAAATTTGTATTTAAAGGCACCGTCAGTTGACTGAAACATCGAACGTTGTGTTTCATCAATCTTTTTAAAAAGTAAGTTTGGAAAATTTGACATTAAATATTCTTTAGTGAAATAAATGTTTTTTAAAGAAATCAATTTCAGAAAAAAGAATGCAGGGCAAAGTCGTCTTCTTCGCTGTTCTTTTCAGCAGTTAGTTTGAAAAAGAATAAAAAAGTCAATATATATTTTTCAGGCGGGGCCATGGCGGCAGACCTGCCACTGACCCTTCCGTCGGGTCTCCCAGTGACCCTGCCTTCTGGTCTCCCAGTCACCCTTCCAGGAGGAGCCTCAGGCCTCCCAATTCCCAACCCAAGTGACCTCCTCACAGCAGTTGCTCACCTCAACCTCGACCCTCTTCAGTTGGCTGTCCTTCTCCTTCTCGGAAAACGTAATTTTACTATTTCTTTGTTTGTCAATTTACAAGATTTCAGCAAAAACCTGCTGTCAAACGACTTGCAAAGCCGAAGAACATTGCGAAATGATCACTCCTGACTGCGGAGGGTATATATTTTTAAATTAAATTAAATGTTTTAAATTCAGGCCAGCTGCTCCCCAATGCATAGCCGATGGAAGCAGTGGAGCTCCAGGAGGTTCTTCAGGAGCTACTGAGAACCCAGCTTCTGGAGCTACAGGAGCTTCTGGAAGTCCTTCGACTCCTTCTGGAAGCAGTGCTTCTGTCTCTGCCGCCCTTCCTACCGTAACCCTTCCCAATATCCTCTCCACTGGACTTCCGGTCACACTTCCTGTCTGAAATGCATTGTAAAAGATATACAATAAATTGTTCAACTTTAATGCGTTGTACATTTCACAATATAGGAGCACAAAATTGTCAAGCAATATTGTGTGATCACTCAAGCAGGCACTGAAACTTTCAAGCGGCTGTATCTTTGAATCTCTGAAACCTAATATTGTATCCACTGGTCTTCCAATTATTCTTCCTGTCTTCCAGTCATACATTTTAATTATAATTGGCAGAATACAGAAAACCCCTTGTTTATAAAAAAAGAAGCGTCAAAGCCAATTCTTCACAGAGGCAGTTATTTCTATAAGTGGCAATATCTCTTGACAGATACCCATATTCGGCTAAACTATTTACTTTAATTGCAGAAATTGTTGCTTCCTTTTTACCAGATTTATTGATTAACAAGTTGATTAATATATTTATTGATTTATATTGTTTTTTAAAACTATAAAACATTGTAGTTTTTACATGATTTATTAAAATAACAATAAGTGCAAATGAGCGGGCCTTGTAAAATTTAGAAGGAGAAAAAAAGGCGGGTGAAACTTATATTTCAAGAATTTACCCATATGCTTTGTTTGTGAAGATCTTGTAAAAAAACGTTCACTGAGGTAAAAATGGCTGATCGTATACATGGGTGCTTTTGACCCATGAAAACCACTTTTGAATGTCCCTTAAAAATACAGTTTTAGCGTTATTACCTTGAAACAATTAGAATGTGTCTTTTAAATTCAAATTTATGTTGTTTTACCATGAAACACTGGCTCGCTGAAAATGCATTTCAATGCTCACTCGAAAAATGAATTTGGGGTGAAATTTGAAAAAAAAAATACAAAAACGTATGACACGTTTGAACAGCAATGCAATTTAGAATTGTCGAGTTTTTAGTCTTCAAATGTTTCACGCCAAACATATAATTTCTCCAAGTATCAATGTACGTGTGACCCATCCGCTTGTGGAATTTATAAAAAAAGCTTACTTTGTTAAATTATTTAAAAAAAATCCCCAATTGTTCTTTGATTTTTCATAATCAATACTTGGAATTTAATTTTTACAAATACAAGGCGTTTTAAACTACAAGTTCACTTAAGTTAATATTTATTTCGATACACTTTAAATTCTACATATTATCCAGCTGGAACTGTCACTGGGAGTCCAGTGGAGAGGATATTAGGAAGGGTTACGGTAGGAAGGGCGGCAGAGACAGAAGCACTGCTTCCAGAAAGAGTCGAAGGACTTCCAGAAGCTCCTGTAGCTCCAGAAGCTGGGTTCTCAGTAGCTCCTGAAGAACCTCCTGGAGCTCCACTGCTTCCATCGGCTATGCATTGGGGAGCAGCTGGCCTGAATTTAAAACATTTAATTGAATTTTGAGATTATATACCCTCCGCAGTCAGGAGTGATCATCTCGCAGTGTTCCTCGGCTTTGCAAGTCATTTGACAACAGGTTTTGGCTAAAATCATGTAATTTTACAAATAGAAATAGCAAAATTACGTTTTCCGAGAAGGAGAAGGACAGCCAACTGAAGAGGGTCGAGGTTGAGGTGAGCAACTGCTGTGAGGAGGTCACTTGGGTTGGGAATTGGGAGGCCTGAGGCTCCTCCTGGAAGGGTGACTGGGAGACCAGAAGGCAGGGTCACTGGGAGACCCGACGGAAGGGTCAGTGGCAGGTCTGCCGCCATGGCCCCGCCTGAAAAATTATTTTTACTGTTTATTCTTTTTTAAACTAACTGAAGAAAAGAACAGCGAAGAAGACGACTTTGAACTGCATTTTTTCTTAAAATTTTATTTTTTTAGTCAAATGTTTGGAAACTTACCTATAGAAAAATAAAGTTGAAACCAATTGTTAGATGTTCCCAATAGCCGAGAGAACCTTTAAATACCGCCCAATTGACGTCAACTTGTTATTTTTACTTTGTTTTCTGCAAAATTTTAATTTCAATGCGATTTGTGCGTTTTAACGTTAATGTTTTGTTTTTCGGTCGTGATGTGTGCAAAACTGAAAAAATTGAAATAATTAAAACAAGAATTGCATTATCAGTCCCAACATTCAAAGCAGTTGTTTGTTCTGTTGCAACATCACATTGTCGATAATCAATGTAAGATTTTTTTTAGCTGAATTCGAAGACAAAGCACATCGAAACGAAGTATACATGAAACACTTAATTATTTTTTGAAACGTTAAAGTGGACCATGTTTCAATTTGAATTTTTTTAAAACAAATGACCCTTCAAAAAATCCAAAGATACTTGAAAAAGAAACCGTCTGTTATTTGTTCATCAGACGTCTGCTTTTGCAAAACTAAATCCGATTTACAAGAATTTGAAATGCCGATTTTTTAAATGATTCAGGAGTTGTTACCAAAACATTCCACGCAAATAATTCAATACGATCAAATCATAAAAACCGAAAAACAAGGTTTTCAGTTTCAAATTCAAATAAGAAACGACTGACTATATGTCTTGACATCCCTGTTTGTGCTTGAAACAGTGGGCTGCTGTGACAACATGACGATCGGACACCAGGGCTCCAATGCAGAATCCGGCACGATAGCCTGGCCCACCAGAAGCTATTTCAATGGACACCATCCAAGAAAACTCCTTTTCGTCTTTCATTCCTGTGTTGTCGTAAATGTCCCAGATGCCAGATGAGCCTCCTCTGTAGGGCAGACCACAGTCTGAATTGAGATATGTTAGATTTAGGGCAGTTTTGCAGATAAAACAATGTTTTATTTACTTACTGGGTGGGTTATAGGCCAAGGTGGACGAGAAACAGAGGAGCAAAAGGAAGAACATCGTCTTCAAACTGATTTGATCTCTTCGGCGCCGATTTTTAAAGGCCACTTGGTATTCTGAAACCAATAAAGATGTCTGGTATCGTTTCTTTCTCATTGATTTGCAAAAAGATGATGTTGAAGTGTGTGGGCGCTGCTTTGAAGAAAACAAAAAAATCGATAATTGCAGGGGATGAAAGGCAAACACGAAAAAGAAAATTCCTCGTGAAATAATCTGAAGGTTTCAAATATTTGAGAAATATTTTATTATTCATCATATGTAGTTTCGTTATTCGGCATTCATTGAATTTACTATACGACTTTACAGCGTCTTTTAGTTTTCCCAACAGATTTTAAAATTGTTATAAAGTGAAAGTGAGAAAGTCTAAATCTGATTGTTTCAACTGCTTTGCAAAGAATTGATGAACCGCAATATGTAATACATCCAGCATCCATATGATGGATTCCCTGACATATACATTTCTTTTTAATTTTTTGTTAACAGTTTACATGACTCCTGCAGAACCTTCTGGAGAAGATAAAAATACTATTCTAACTCAAATCATGGTAAACTTTTAAACCAGAAATGTTTAACAAGCGCAGATTGCTAACATAGAAAACCATATCTTAAAGAAAATTCACGAAAACATTAGGACAAAGTACATTCTTGTTTAAAATTTGAAAGAAAATTGGTTTTGTAAATGTTCTGAATTATTTACGAATAAGAACACTTTATATCACAAAGTTTTTCAAAATTGTATGCAAAATTAAATCTTTTTTTAATCATTTTGTTGAACATTACAATGATTATTAATTTTGTCGACATACTTTAAAAAATGTCAGAGGTAAAAAAGTGAATTAATCTGAATGTTTAAATTGCTTTGGAAAGAATTGATGAACCACAGTATGTAATAAATCTCGCATCGTCGAATGAAAAAATCTGTATGTTTAAACTATTTGTGAAAGATTTTACCAGTCGCCATAAGTAACACCCCTAGACTGATATCGAACTACCCATTCTTATTAAATGTTTTGTTGAAACTTTAGAACGCAAAGATTCTGAGTATTGCAAGCAAAATCAAAACTTTTTGAAGACATTCCATTAATAACATACAAAATCTAGTTTGAAGAAAATTTACCAAACATTCGGATGAAATTGAAAGTTACAGTTTTTTTCAAATATCTGGCGAAATGGGAAGTGCTCAAGACCGACTACATGAAATACTTAGCTTGAAGCAAATTCACCAAAACATTTGGATGAAGTAAAAGGAACCATTTTTGTTTTAATGTTCGTATAAATATTCAGAACAGGAACATTTTCAATATTAATTATTTATTTCGTTTACTTTATATTTCAGTTTAAACTGGAAGTGTGACTGGAAGACCAGTGGACAGGAAAAAAGAAATTTGTTCTGTTAGTTTTAGAAGAACCTCAGGTTACAATTTTAAATAGTTATTAAATATTTGGCACAATGTTTCATTTCCAACGTTTATTAAAATTTCTATACGACAAAGCAGTCCTGCCTTGGAAAGTTCACGTTATATAAAAATTTGATAGATTTTATTCACTGAATAATTTTCCGAAATTAATTTCACAGTGAGCATGGTTAAACAGGAAGAGTAATTGGAAGTCCAGTGGAGAGGATATTAGGAAGGGTTACGGTAGGAAGGGCGGCAGAGACAGAAGCACTGCTTCCAGAAAGAGTCGAAGGACTTCCAGAAGCTCCTGTAGCTCCAGAAGCTGGGTTCTCAGTAGCTCCTGAAGAACCTCCTGGAGCTCCACTGCTTCCATCGGCTATGCATTGGGGAGCAGCTGGCCTGAATTTAAAACATTTAATTGAATTTTGAGATTATATACCCTCCGCAGTCAGGAGTGATCATCTCGCAGTGTTCCTCGGGTTTGCAAGTCATTTGGCAGCAGGTTTTGGCTGAAATTTTATAATTTTACACATAAAAATTAAGAAATTTACGTTTTCCTAAAAGCAGAAGGACAGCCAAACTCAGAGGATCCAAGTTGAGGTCAGCCACGAGAGTGAGGAGGTCATTTGGATTTGGAAGAGGACGAGGGAGGGCTGGGAGAGGAGGGAGCTCCAGGGACTGGACTCCTCCTGAAGCCAATGTTTATGTTTCAAATGCAAATTAAAACAAACCACAAGCCAGGAAAATGAAGAATAGTACCTTGAACTGCATTTCTTTCTGACGCTAAAAACGTTTTCAAAAGTTTTGTAACTACAATGTTTTTAATCTTACTTGAAAGAACAAGTTGAATCCGTTGGATGATACTCGGTACCAACCTCTGTCTTTTTATGTGATTTTTAGACATCAATAAACAATGGTTGCTCATTTTTTCTGCAAATTATAGTAGATTAAACAAAAATATGTGAATTTGAACTGACTTTTCATAATTTTAATGTTTACAGAAACATTCGAATTTTGTGAATAACCTGATCAGATTAGTGTTGAAAAATATTCTGCATTAAAAATACAATTATATTTTTAACGAGATTTTTTACTGAAAAGACGTACATTATTTTATTCTCAGAATCAGCAAAAAACGTTGCTCTTTCAAGCCTGAATTGAGAAAAACCATTGATATTAATTCAGTTAAAACTCAAACGAAACATTGAAACAAATTCACAAATTTGAAGAAAAAATATGTGCAGTTATTTTAAATTAAAAAAAAACTAAAATAGTTTGCTACACGATTCAAAATACACCCAATGTAGGTTTTTAGCTAATGATTTAGTTGTTGCAAAAATGTAATTTGCAATTTTTTGTGTGTGCTACTTTTTCCATGCAAATTCAGTGATCCGATGTTTTTTTCTGACAACTGAATTTTCAAATTGAAACATCATCTACTTTACATTCATTGAAAAAAAAATGTTGAAAACAAAATTAATTCACTTAAAATGCAGGTAATCTTCATGAATTTTACAACGGACCCGATAAATAAGTAAAAATAGAATGTTTCTGTCTTTAAAAACGAAGGTGGTTGAACTGAAGCATCAATTCATTTCATTCAAATCCTGAACTTTCTTTTCAGAAGTGAGTTTTCTTTCTTGTTTGAAAAAGAGTTGAAGTTTAGAAAACAATGCAGATTAAAGTCCTCTTCTTCGCTTTTCTAATTTGCGGTAATTTTACAAAGTAAATAAAATCAATAAAACTTTTAGGCGGAATCCTGGCCATCGACCTCCCACCCCTTCCCCCTCCACTTCCAAACCCAAACGACCTCGTGGGAGCAATTGCCAATTTAAACCTGGATCCACTTGAGCTGGTTCTCCTTTTGATTCTGGGCTCACAACGTAAGTTTTATTGATTTTTACAAACTTGATTAATTTTATTTTGTAAATTAAAAATTTCAGCAAAAACCTGCTGCAACACCAAGTGCAAGCCTGACTTCCACTGCAAAATGGTGACTCCTTCCTGTGGAGGGTGAGTTTTCTTTATATTTTTTAAAAAAAATAATTAAAATGGAAAATAAATTTCAGAGACGCGGTTCCACAGTGTTTCCCGGACGGAGTGACTGGAGCCACTGGAATTCCTGCAGAAAGCGAGTCTTCTGGAAGTGGAATCCTTCCCGTGACCCTCCCCATAGGCATGCCCTCTTTACCCGTCGACCTACCTGTCACTCTGCCTGCCCTCCCACTTAGTCTACCCAATCTACCCGTTTCTCTCCCCAATCTCCCACTCACACTCCCCGATCTGCCAATTGGATAAGACGACTTTTAAAAAGTCATCTGAAATGTTCAAGGTCGTTTTGTTTCTATGTTTTGTAGTTTGGTCTCAATAAACGGCTTTGTTTTCTTTATTCTCCAATTTGAGGCACATGATTCAACATAATTGAATTTTGCAAGCAAAATGGGTGGACTATAAATGAATTGTTTAGGATTAATTGTTGATGTGGCGAAACCTTGATACACGGCATTTTCCAAGTAGAAAAACTAATGAGAAGAAGAAATAAAATGCTTCAATTAAAACCACGCAGATATCAAATAGCAATTGGTAATACAAATTATAAAAAACTACTACAACATTCAGGTAAGGTAACAGGTAAAATTTTATTATTTTCCGATTTAGGATTCCTTTTGCCCCCATGATGAACGTATGTTTCAATTTTGCTTTGCCCATACCTTGAAAAAGCTTCTAAAATTAACAAAAAACAAGAAGAAGAAAAAGTGTGCCAATATGCCACGTCTTAACGTTTTTGCAACTTTATTAAGTCATTTAGGTATGGATATAAGATGATTTAAAATTACCCCATTTGACATAAAAATGAGATGAAGAAAAGATTGCCATCAATGGCATGTTTTGGCGGGTTTCGCCAAATTTTCACATTCAATTGAATTTTAAACAAAACTATCTTCTAATTTTTTTAATTTTAAGTTTATTTCGACGCACAACGTAAAAAAAGTAAGTAGAATTCAGCTACCAAAAACTTAGTTTTTTAAGTTTTTAGGTTAACTTTTTGGTTTTGAAAACGAGGTAATCTTATAACAACAGTGTGAAATCCCATAAATTTTCGTACATGAAAATATATATGACTTTTTTATGTTTTTTTTAAAATTGGAATTCGAAAATTTTGAAATACCGTAATCCGGGTAAAAAAAATCAATGTTGATCAACCGACAGAGAGACTTTTTCTTTATAAAAACGCGCAAAGCTCTAGGATTTCTGGGAACATAAAAAATTATCTGACCTTCACCCTAGAACATCTCGATCAACTATAATGCTTAATAAACCTTGTGTAATCAAAATCTATTGAAACGTTGAGGTAATGTCACAAATATCTAATGTTATTTGTATATTTTCTAAATTGAACCCCATGTATCTTCTATTGTTAACAAATGTTTCAATTGTGCAGCTGCCACGCCTTGCTTTTTTACGCATATCAATTGGAAATGAGCGGTCATTGATGCGCGAACACAGCCACGTCTTGACTTTTTTGCAATTTCAATTGCTCTGGGATCAGATCAGCTGACTATGTTTTTCATTTTTCTTCTCTGCATTTCCTCTTCTTTGGCTTATAACCCACCTAGTAAGAAAAAAAAGGTAAAGTTAAAGAAAATTAACTGTTTCAGACTGTGGCCTACCTCTCCAAGGAGGGACCTCCGGTGTATGGAGTACTCAAGGAAATGAAGAAGAATACACTGATAAGGACTACACTTGGATGGTTTCTGTAGAAGTGAAGGCGAATAAGAATTATCCTGATGGAGGCGCCTGCAGTGGATCTCTCATATCCGACCGCCATGTTGTCACAGCAGCCCACTGATTCATCAAATTTGGGAATTGCGATACAGTACACTAGTAAGAAAAATCACCAAAAAGAACAAAAAGTAATGAATTTAGTACGGATTTATCGGATATATCGATTTGTCATAGAGGTGCGAACTGTAAAGAAGGGGATAACAATCACTATAGGGTAATCCAGTAAGTGGTTTTAGAGTTCAATGCAATATTCTAATTAAGCCTTGACACTCTTCTTTACAAAAGAGATGAGTGCGAATACAAAAGGAGTGACATTGCCATTTTGACGCTCGATAGAAAAGTGGAAAATTCGGTTCCTGTGTGTTTGCCGGAAAATGCGGCCACTGATCTTCACTATCTGAGAAATCCACAGGAGTTTTTCACAGTAGCTGGGTTCAGTTCTAACGAGAAGACCCCAGGTAAGAGAGAGAGAGGGAGAGAGAGAGAGAGAGAGATAAAGAGAGAGAGAGAGATGGAGAGAGAAAGAGAGAGAGGGAGACAGAGATGGAGATGGAGAGAGAAAGAGAGAGAGAGAGATGGAGATGGAGAGAGAGAGATGGAGATGGAGAGAGAAAGAGAGAAATAGAGAGAGAGAGAGAGAGAGAGAGAGAGAGAGAGAGAAAAGCATAATTAAAACATTCAGGAAACGACAAACTTCGACTTGCCGTTGTTTACATTCAATACCCTTCTAAATTCTTCAAAATTTTTATTTCATTTTTTCAGGGAGACAGTGGAGGCCCCCTCACTGAAATTCACAATGGTCGACATATGCTTGTTGGAATCAATGTGATCACAATGGTATGAAACATTTAATTTCAGGATTTGTTACTTTATGCAAATGTTTTAGAATGTTATGTGCACTGCAAATGGTCCTTTGTTCTCCCAAGTGAAAGAACCCAAGATCCCAGTGATGGACGGATCTGTTGATTATCCTTATAGGGTAAAAAGCTAAATTGACCAAAATACAAAATACTTTTTAGGGAACCGCTGAAACACGCGGACTGGTGATTTACTTCAAAAACTACATGGCAGAACACCCATGAACGAAGACCTGGAATAATGTTTATGTTCTTTCTTTTTGTTTTTAAATAAACTGGGATTTGAGGTTCATTTTTTTAAATTTAATAATTTGTTTTTATGGTTACTCAAAGTTAAGTTATTTCTTGAAATTTATTTCAGTAACTTTCAATTCTATTTTCCAACTGGAACAGTCAATGGGAGACCAGTGGAGAGGATATTAGGCAGGGTTACGGTAGGAAGGGCGGCAGAGACAGAAGCACTGCTTCCAGAAAGAGTCGAAGGACTTCCAGAAGCTCCTGTAGCTCCAGAAGCTGGGTTCTCAGTAGCTCCTGAAGAACCTCCTGGAGCTCCACTGCTTCCATCGGCTATGTTTCGAAAACTTTCTTCTAGGTCGATTTCTATTGTTCTCTTTTTATACAATGAGGAACCAAACCACCCACTCTATTTGCGGATCGCTTTTTCAAGCATGAATTGTTCTCTTTTTATAATTATTCTTTGAATAATAAAACCAATTCACAAAACATTTCATTTAATTAAACTTGACCCCTAAACACATTTCGTGGACGGTGACAATGTAACCATAACTTTTGAAAACTAAACCCCAAGAAATATCGACTATTGGGTAACCGTAAAGTAATTATAAGAGGTTGCTAATTAATTTTCTATGTGTTTTCGTTTTGCAGAATATATTTTCTTTGCTTTCTAGAAGAATTATCCAATTATATGCTCTTCAAAAGCAGTTCAGTTGGAAAATTGGTGCAAAAAGCAGAAAACTAAAAAGTTAAGGGATTGAAAAGTAAAATGTAACACTTGAAATAATGTGGAAACACCATTTCTTAACATGCAAAAAAGTTTGCCCATGGCGGGATTCGAACCCTGGTCGCGAGATTGGGAGACTAACGCTTACACCGTTATACCAAGAGGGCGCCGGCGGCCAGCTAAAAATAGGGGTTTTCGCTCGTTCCCGGTTATTTTTCAACAAAATTGGCTGAAAGTTGGCGCGCCGCGAGTGACTAACAGTTCTAATATTGTGTCAAAATTTGGTGATCGTAGCTTTATCCGTTCGCCCGTAACGAATGTGTCTTTTAAATTGAAATTGATGTTGTTTTACCATGAAACAAAAAAAGCTTACTTTGTTAAATTATTTTAAAAAAATCCCTAATTGTTCTTTGATTTTTCATAATCAATACTTGGAATTTAATTTTTACAAATACAAGGCGTTTTAAACTACAAGTTCACTTAAGTTAATATTTATTTCGATACACTTTAAATTCTACATATTATCCAGCTGGAACTGTCACTGGGAGTCCAGTGGAGAGGATATTAGGAAGGGTTACGGTAGGAAGGGCGGCAGAGACAGAAGCACTGCTTCCAGAAAGAGTCGAAGGACTTCCAGAAGCTCCTGTAGCTCCAGAAGCTGGGTTCTCAGTAGCTCCTGAAGAACCTCCTGGAGCTCCACTGCTTCCATCGGCTATGCATTGGGGAGCAGCTGGCCTGAATTTAAAACATTTAATTGAATTTTGAGATTATATACCCTCCGCAGTCAGGAGTGATCATCTCGCAGTGTTCCTCGGCTTTGCAAGTCATTTGACAACAGGTTTTGGCTAAAATCATGTAATTTTACAAATAGAAATAGCAAAATTACGTTTTCCCAGAAGGAGAAGGACAGCCAACTGAAGAGGGTCGAGGTTGAGGTGAGCAACTGCTGTGAGGAGGTCACTTGGGTTGGGAATTGGGAGGCCTGAGGCTCCTCCTGGAAGGGTGACTGGGAGACCAGAAGGCAGGGTCACTGGGAGACCCGACGGAAGGGTCAGTGGCAGGTCTGCCGCCATGGCCCCGCCTGAAAAATTATTTTTACTGTTTATTCTTTTTTAAACTAACTGAAGAAAAGAACAGCGAAGAAGACGACTTTGAACTGCATTTTTTCTTAAAATTTTATTTTTTTAGTCAAATGTTTGGAAACTTACCTATAGAAAAATAAAGTTGAAACCAATTGTTAGATGTTCCCAATAGCCGAGAGAACCTTTAAATACCGCCCAATTGACGTCAACTTGTTATTTTTACTTTGTTTTCTGCAAAATTTTAATTTCAATGCGATTTGTGCGTTTTAACGTTAATGTTTTGTTTTTCGGTCGTGATGTGTGCAAAACTGAAAAAATTGAAATAATTAAAACAAGAATTGCATTATCAGTCCCAACATTCAAAGCAGTTGTTTGTTCTGTTGCAACATCACATTGTCGATAATCAATGTAAGATTTTTTTTAGCTGAATTCGAAGACAAAGCACATCGAAACGAAGTATACATGAAACACTTAATTATTTTTTGAAACGTTAAAGTGGACCATGTTTCAATTTGAATTTTTTTAAAACAAATGACCCTTCAAAAAATCCAAAGATACTTGAAAAAGAAACCGTCTGTTATTTGTTCATCAGACGTCTGCTTTTGCAAAACTAAATCCGATTTACAAGAATTTGAAATGCCGATTTTTTAAATGATTCAGGAGTTGTTACCAAAACATTCCACGCAAATAATTCAATACGATCAAATCATAAAAACCGAAAAACAAGGTTTTCAGTTTCAAATTCAAATAATCTTATTAATGTTACGTTTATGCAAAAATAGACAAAAATAGGTGTTTTGGTCTACCAAATCTGTATTTAAAGGTACTCGCTGTTCGGAGAATCAACCAACGTCTGACATCAAACTTCTTTTATTTAAGTAAGTTTCAAAACATTTAAAAATTGAAATCGTTTTTAGAGAAAAATGCAGTTCAAGATCGTCTTTTTCGCAGTTCTCTTCTGCAGTTAGTTTAAGAAAATAATAAACAGTAAAAATAATTTTTCAGGCGGGGCCATGGCGGCAGACCTGCCACTGACCCTTCCGTCGGGTCTCCCAGTGACCCTGCCTTCTGGTCTCCCAGTCACCCTTCCAGGAGGAGCCTCAGGCCTCCCAATTCCCAACCCAAGTGACCTCCTCACAGCAGTTGCTCACCTCAACCTCGACCCTCTTCAGTTGGCTGTCCTTCTCCTTCTGGGAAAACGTAATTTTGCTATTTCTATTTGTAAAATTACATGATTTTAGCCAAAACCTGTTGTCAAATGACTTGCAAAGCCGAGGAACACTGCGAGATGATCACTCCTGACTGCGGAGGGTATATAATCTCAAAATTCAATTAAATGTTTTAAATTCAGGCCAGCTGCTCCCCAATGCATAGCCGATGGAAGCAGTGGAGCTCCAGGAGGTTCTTCAGGAGCTACTGAGAACCCAGCTTCTGGAGCTACAGGAGCTTCTGGAAGTCCTTCGACTCTTTCTGGAAGCAGTGCTTCTGTCTCTGCCGCCCTTCCTACCGTAACCCTTCCTAATATCCTCTCCACTGGACTCCCAGTGACAGTTCCAGCTGGATAATATGTAGAATTTAAAGTGTATCGAAATAAATATTAACTTAAGTGAACTTGTAGTTTAAAACGCCTTGTATTTGTAAAAATTAAATTCCAAGTATTGATTATGAAAAATCAAAGAACAATTAGGGATTTTTTTTAAATAATTTAACAAAGTAAGCTTTTTTTGTTTCATGGTAAAACAACATCAATTTCAATTTAAAAGACACATTCGTTACGGGCGAACGGATAAAGCTACGATCACCAAATTTTGACACAATATTAGAACTGTTAGTCACTCGCGGCGCGCCAACTTTCAGCCAATTTTGTTGAAAAATAACCGGGAACGAGCGAAAACCCCTATTTTTAGCTGGCCGCCGCCCCCTCTTGGTATAACGGTGTAAGCGTTAGTCTCCCAATCTCGCGACCAGGGTTCGAATCCCGCCACGGGCAAACTTTCTTGCATGTTAAGAAATGGTGTTTCCACATTATTTCAAGTGTTACATTTTACTTTTCAATCCCTTAACTTTTTAGTTTTCTGCTTTTTTGCACCAATTTTCCAACTGAACTGCTTTTGAAGAGCATATAATTGGATAATTCTTCTAGAAAGCAAAGAAAATATATTCTGCAAAACGAAAACACATAGAAAATTAATTAGCAACCTCTTATAATTACTTTACGGTTACCCAATAGTCGATATTTCTTGGGGTTTAGTTTTCAAAAGTTATGGTTACATTGTCACCGTCCACGAAATGTGTTTAGGGGTCAAGTTTAATTAAATGAAATGTTTTGTGAATTGGTTTTATTATTCAAAGAATAATTATAAAAAGAGAACAATTCATGCTTGAAAAAGCGATCCGCAAATAGAGTGGGTGGTTTGGTTCCTCATTGTATAAAAAGAGAACAATAGAAATCGACCTAGAAGAAAGTTTTCGAAACACCAAAACCACCTCTGGGAACTCAAATTTTTTAGCTCAATCACAAATTGACTACCACAGAATATTTGCTACAGGCCAATGAGCTTTGAATAATTATACGCCAGAGGTGGTTTTGGTGTTTCGAAAACTTTCTTCTAGGTCGATTTCTATTGTTCACTTTTTATACAATGAGGAACCAAACCACCCACTCTATTTGCGGATCGCCTTTTCACGCATGAATTATGGTTTGGTTTTTCAGAAAACATAATTTACAGCCGTTTGTTTAGAATTACGATTGCACCGAAGACGGAAGAGTTTTATTGCAACAGGATCCAAGTATTAGAAATCAGTACATTGTAAGAAAAAAGAGAATTCAATTTAACTTTTCTTGTTTCAGGCGTCCACTGAGCTTCGCTATCATTTTGGTTCTATTAAGCAGTTCATGCAATTCAATCCATAATCTACAGAATTTAAATTGTGTTTGGTTAAATAAATTCGGTTTTGGTTAAAGGGACCATCAGCCTCCTTTTTGAAATGAGGATCGCTCTTATGCTAATTTGTCCATTTCAATTAGATTAATTTTTTCCAACACCGCTCCAAGCAACGGTTTTTCACAAATGGGCTGATTAGCATAGGATTAGCCGTGATTTCGAAAAGGAGGCTGATGGTCCCTTTAATGCCAATTAAATAATTGAATTATAATAATCGTAAATTGTTTTTGCTTTGGTATTTTAAGTTTATTGGCCATTTTATTAAACTTCAATGTTTCACCACTTTCATAATTATTCCCCAACTTCGTAGTTTTAGTTTCGTTGTTAAATATTATGCTTGGTTAAAGTTATTGAAAATTACTGCATTTGTGACATTCTTTTCCGTTGTAATGTTTCAACACTTTCACAATTATTGCAAAACAGCATATCTTTAATTCTGTCTGTTGTTGTAGTTATAAAATTCAATTAGTTGGTGGAAATTATTGAACACCAAGTTTTTTTTGCAATTTATCAACGATTGATTAATGCGTTTTTTTCTTGAAACTGAAATTGAAGTTTTTTTTTGTTCTCTGTTCCTTCTTTAAAAAGTGCATTTTATGTTTGATTATCATCCATGCCGCGATGCAATGTTTCACTGCATATACAAATATTTTCACTGAACAATACTTTAGTGGCATTGTTGTGGTTGAAATAGTCGGTTACTTTGTGAAAATATTCTGAGAAAAAAAAATAAACAAAGTCGTTTATGAGTCCACCCTATAAAACTTATTTTTAGTCTCTTTAGATAATGGAAAATCGAAGAAAACAAAGTCGTTTAATTAATACACTATAAAACACAAAATAAAACGACCTTGAACATTTCAGATGACTTTTTAAAAGTCGTCTTATCCAATTGGCAGATCGGGGAGTGTGAGTGGGAGATTGGGGAGAGAAACGGGTAGATTGGGTAGACTAAGTGGGAGGGCAGGCAGAGTGACAGGTAGGTCGACGGGTAAAGAGGGCATGCCTATGGGGAGGGTCACGGGAAGGATTCCACTTCCAGAAGACTCGCTTTCTGCAGGAATTCCAGTGGCTCCAGTCACTCCGTCCGGGAAACACTGTGGAACCGCGTCTCTGAAATTTATTTTCCATTTTAATTATTTTTTTTTAAAAATATAAAGAAAACTCACCCTCCACAGGAAGGAGTCACCATTTTGCAGTGGAAGTCAGGCTTGCACTTGGTGTTGCAGCAGGTTTTTGCTGAAATTTTTAATTTACAAAATAAAATTAATCAAGTTTGTAAAAATCAATAAAACTTACGTTGTGAGCCCAGAATCAAAAGGAGAACCAGCTCAAGTGGATCCAGGTTTAAATTGGCAATTGCTCCCACGAGGTCGTTTGGGTTTGGAAGTGGAGGGGGAAGGGGTGGGAGGTCGATGGCCAGGATTCCGCCTAAAAGTTTTATTGATTTTATTTACTTTGTAAAATTACCGCAAATTAGAAAAGCGAAGAAGAGGACTTTAATCTGCATTGTTTTCTAAACTTCAACTCTTTTTCAAACAAGAAAGAAAACTCACTTCTGAAAAGAAAGTTTAGGATTTGAATGAAATGAATTGATGCTTCAGTTCAACCACCTTCGTTTTTAAAGACAGAAACATTCTATTTTTACTTATTTATCGGGTCCGTTTTTTTATATACCCTATAATTATATACCCTCCACAGTCAGGAGGAACATTGCGAAATGATCACTCCTGACTGCGGAGGGTATATAATCTCAAAATTCAATTAAATGTTTTAAATTCAGGCCAGCTGCTCCCCAATGCATAGCCGATGGAAGCAGTGGAGCTCCAGGAGGTTCTTCAGGAGCTACTGAGAACCCAGCTTCTGGAGCTACAGGAGCTTCTGGAAGTCCTTCGACTCTTTCTGGAAGCAGTGCTTCTGTCTCTGCCGCCCTTCCTACCGTAACCCTTCCTAATATCCTCTCCACTGGTCTTCCTGTCACACTTCCAGTTTAAACTGAAATATAAAGAAAACGATATAAATAATTGAATTTGCAAATGTTATTTCTGAATGGTCAGGGCAGTTTGGTTCTGAATAACTATACTTTCACAGTAAACATGCTTATGTTAATTTTCATACAAAAATGCATCCTCATATCCGAAGGCTCTTCAAATAGGTTTTTTAAATTAATAATTGGTTATTTCTGTTCTAACAGTTAACCAGTAATTGGACGATTTGAGTTACCATAGAGTATTATTCAAATCCTTTAATAGTATTCAAGTATTGTAAGTTTCAACAAGACAATTAATAAGAAATTTAATAAGGAATGGGTTTTTGAGATAATTCAAGAGATGGAAGCTAGACGTATGCTTCATCAATTCTTTAAGCTAAATATGCTAAAAACTTTTTCAGAAACCTAAGAAGTTGCAATTTGGTGAAACAAAACCCAATTGAATGCCTTTTAAAAAGTCTACTGAAATGTTCAAGGTCGTTTTATTTTGTGTTCTGTAGTTTGACCTTGCTTGAATCAACGACCTTGTTTTCTTTTATTTTCTAGATTAAGGCAGATGTTTTACCGAAAAAATGAATTGGAGAGGATATTAGGAAGGGTTACGGTAGGAAGGGCGGCAGAGACAGAAGCACTGCTTCCAGAAAGAGTCGAAGGACTTCCAGAAGCTCCTGTAGCTCCAGAAGCTGGGTTCTCAGTAGCTCCTGAAGAACCTCCTGGAGCTCCACTGCTTCCATCGGCTATGCATTGGGGAGCAGCTGGCCTGAATTTAAAACATTTAATTGAATTTTGAGATTATATACCCTCCGCAGTCAGGAGTGATCATCTCGCAGTGTTCCTCGGCTTTGCAAGTCATTTGACAACAGGTTTTGGCTAAAATCATGTAATTTTACAAATAGAAATAGCAAAATTACGTTTTCCCAGAAGGAGAAGGACAGCCAACTGAAGAGGGTCGAGGTTGAGGTGAGCAACTGCTGTGAGGAGGTCACTTGGGTTGGGAATTGGGAGGCCTGAGGCTCCTCCTGGAAGGGTGACTGGGAGACCAGAAGGCAGGGTCACTGGGAGACCCGACGGAAGGGTCACTGGCAGGTCTGCCGCCATGGCCCCGCCTGAAAAATATATTTTGACTATTTATTCTTTTTAAACTAACTGCAGAAAAGAACTGCGAAGAAGACGACTTTGAACTGCATTCTTTCTTCTGAAAATGCTTTTGTTTTCCGATTAAAACCAACTAAATTAACTAAATTACATTATAAGTAAAGGGTTTCAAACTTACTTTTCGAAAAAAGAAGGATGAATCCTAACGTTTGATGTTACAGTCAATTGGCGGTACCTTTAAATACCAAGGTACAGACGAAAACAATCTATTTTCACCCACTATTTTTCACATTTTGGAATTTTAACGAAATTATGGGCATTTTACTTACTTTATATTGTTTTCTTTGGTACGATCTAGTTAAAAATATGGAATTTTGAGTTTGAAAAGAAGATTAAACAATCTGCAACAGAAATCTGGATTTGAATTTTATCCGCTTAAAGTGACGCAATCAATTTTTTGTTCAGAATTTGCCAGGTGCTCGGTTACTCAATATAAAATAAAACTTTAAAAATAACTCGGTTTAATCGTAATAGTTATCGGTTACTAAATTTCGTTATTTAGTTTCTAAAACTGAGCCTTTTTTTAAATTTTATTATTAACTCTAATCGTATAAATTTTAACTTTTGTTGTCGTGTAAAATATTTTACATACGATTTCTATGATCTGATGTTTTGGGGTCTAATTTTGAATGTTAAATTTGAAACATAAGCTTTACATTAATTGAAAACAGGGTCTCTGAAAACAAACTTTAATTCTCCTAAAATACAGGTAATCTTCATGAATTTTACAACAAACCTGGCAAATAACTGAAAATAGAACGTTTCTGTCTATAAAAACGAGGGTGGTCGTAACTGGAAACATTAACTCATTGGATTCCAATTTTCGACACAGAAGTGAGTTTTCTGTTCAATGACAACTATAAAAAAAATTAAATTTAGAAAACAATGCAGATTGAAGTGCTGTTCTTCGCTTTTCTAATTTGCGGTAACTTTACAAAATTAAATAAAATCAATAAAAACTTTTAGGCGGAATCCTGGCCATCGACCTCCCACCCCTTCCCCCTCCACTTCCAAACCCAAACGACCTCGTGGGAGCAATTGCCAATTTAAACCTGGATCCACTTGAGCTGGTTCTCCTTTTGATTCTGGGCTCACAACGTAAGTTTTATTGATTTTTACAAACTTGATTAATTTTATTTTGTAAATTAAAAATTTCAGCAAAAACCTGCTGCAACACCAAGTGCAAGCCTGACTTCCACTGCAAAATGGTGACTCCTTCCTGTGGAGGGTGAGTTTTCTTTATATTTTTAAAAAAAAATAATTAAAATGGAAAATAAATTTCAGAGACGCGGTTCCGCAGTGTTTCCCGGACGGAGTGACTGGAGCCACTGGAATTCCTGCAGAAAGCGAGTCTTCTGGAAGTGGAATCCTTCCCGTGACCCTCCCCATAGGCATGCCCTCTTTACCCGTCGACCTACCTGTCACTCTGCCTGCCCTCCCACTTAGTCTACCCAATCTACCCGTTTCTCTCCCCAATCTCCCACTCACACTCCCCGATCTGCCAATTGGATAAGACGACTTTTAAAAAGTCATCTGAAATGTTCAAGGTCGTTTTGTTTCTATGTTTTGTAGTTTGGTCTCAATAAACGGCTTTGTTTTCTTTATTCTCCAATTTGAGGCACATGATTCAACATAATTGAATTTTGCAAGCAAAATGGGTGGACTATAAATGAATTGTTTAGGATTAATTGTTGATGTGGCGAAACCTTGATACACGGCATTTTCGCAATTTTCCACGTAGAAAAAATTATGAGAAGAAGAAACAAAAAATAAAAAACCATTCAGAGAATTCTGTTTTAATTTATAAAGCATAGTCACTTGATAACAAAAAAATAGTAAATACGTTGCCTGCGGGTTCACAGAGCACACATACCCGTAGCGGATCAGCGGCGTCGCGGATAAGGGTCTATCATAACCGGCGGACCCTGGCTAGCAAATCACGATAAAAGCCTGGAACTTCAAGAGAACAGCTTCCATTCCCAACCCAAATATTTTTATTCCCTCTTTATCGCATCACTTTTATCCAGACTGTTGAGAAGTCATGTATCTTGCGATGGCCGGCATATGGTGGATAATGGCGACAATAGACTAAAACACTTTACAGATCATTTTCAAGAAACCAACCGTATAAGATTCCACGATTCCAATCTGGGGGTTGTCACCACTACCGCAATGGGGACCCTGAAAATGGAATTCTCTGAAATCAGTGTTTAGCTTACCGTATGCCAAGACACCACTCCAACTACCATTGAAATACGGCCATCGTGGCCAACCGTCGTCACGGGGGCTCCGCTGTCACCCTAAAGGTTTTAAAGGTTTAAATGTTTTAAAAGGTTGTAGTAAAAAAATTAATTAAAACTCACGGGACAGACTCCATCACTAATGCTTGAGATGCAAATGTAGGAGTCGTCGTTGTCCCCCCAATCCCTCCTTACGTTACATGCAAGTTTTCTCTGTCCAAGAGGTCCAAAACGAAGAACGCCGTTATCTGTAATACATGTCTCTCTCTCTCTCTCTCCCTCTCCTCTTTCTCTCTCCCTCTCTCTCTCTCTCTCTCTCTCTCTTTTTCTCTTTCTCTTTCTCCTTTTTTCTTTCTTTCTTTCTCTCTCTCTCTCTTTCTTTTTCTCTCAATCTTTTCCCTTCCTCTATCTCTCTCTCTCCCTCTCTCTCTCCCTCTCTCTCTCTCCCTCTCTCTCTCTCTACCTTTGTCCTGATGATTGGAACTGTATCCAGTAACATAGAAGTGCTGTGCGCTGTTTCTCAAATAACTCAGATCCTGCCACATGTTGTAAGGCAAACAAATCGGAATTGAATTCGAGACCCCTCTGTCCAAAGTGACAATTGCTATGTCAGAATTGAGCTGACAACTATGTCCTAAGAAAATATCGGCCCAAATTCTAAATTCATCACATTTCTGTGTTTAAAACCACTGCTTACGTTTTCGCAACGTAGTAATTGTCATCTCCTGGTTTACAGCCGGGCTGAAGATGGCAAAAACTTATGTGTTCCTCTTTTTGGCTAGAATGTTTTATGTAGATTTAAATGTACTGAAGACCACTTACTATTTCTTGAAACAAGAGAACGGCACTCTAAAGCAATGGCCCGCAGTTAGCACATGCCTATCCGAAATCAGGGATCCGGTACATTCGTCTTTAAATTGCCGTTTGAATTTTTTTTAATCAACCTTACTGTAGGTCCCATTGACTATGTCTCGTACGTAAATGCTCATCATCCAATTATGATTTCTCTTTGTTTCTGCGATTGTGGACCTCGGACTGAATACATTGTGGGGTGGATCCGTTGGCAATTCAATTGCGCCACAATCTGAAAGTTTTTTTCATCACTTCCTCACTTGCTGCATTGGGTAACTTTGAAAGCTTCATTCTTTGCTCAGCGCATTTTTTGTTCTAAGTTAGGTAATCAGTAAAACATGTAAATGGAGTGTTTGAAATTGTATGAAATTCTATTGATTTTCACTAGATGTCAGAGTAGGAATTTCAGTTTTTCAACGGAATTTCATATAATTTCAAAGACTCAGTTTTCATAAAAAGATGACCTTTTATTTTGAATTTGAACTTTTTGTAAAACTAAGTTTTACTTTTTATATACTTTTTTATGTATATAGCAAAACCGCTTAACTGTCCATATAAACTTTTGAAATTCTAATTAAAAAGCTGAAACATTGGAAACAGCGACAAATCACATTAACTAAATTTGCAAAAACAATGAAATTTAAACTTCTTAGTTTTAGATAGGCTGCGGCAATATTTTTCGGTTTTTTGCTTTTTTTAGAAGATTAACTCACTCGAAGGGTTGGAGTAAGCTGCAGCCAATGGAAAACACACCAGCAGAAGTATAGCTGTCATTTTGCAACTGCATTGTCTCTATCGACCGCTGGTCTTTTAAACAAGTTGATTAATATTTATAAGACACGTGGCGGCAGATGCTTTGGGCTGGTCTTACATTTCGATATCGATTGTTATATAGTGCAAGAAATCTGAACGAATGCAGTATGGGTTCATAAATTTCTCAACTAAAAGCCGAAATATGAAACAATGAGCTAACACACATTTTGGAGAAAAAATTATCCGGTTTGAAAAAATATTGACTTTTTAAACATACGACCATAGATGAAAATCAAAAGATTGTTTATATGAAAAAGCGCATAAAACAACATTTTTATTTGATGTCGAACAACTTTTGTTGTTGTTTTTCTATTGCTTTTTAATTTACTAAAAACCTTAATCTCGAAAACCTGAAATGTTACGAACGTATTCAAATATGAATTTTTTTAGCAGGCCATTCAAGTGTACTTCACCAGAAAGTTTTTAAAATGTTTAATATAAAGACTTCATGGAACATTAATATTTAATTGAATTTTCAAGAGTATACCATCGGCAATTACTTCTCGTCAAAATCTTACATGTTTTTGTAAGCCATCTGTTTTCACTGTTTCAATTTCAGGTTTTGCCTAATTTGATTTGCGAAGAGGTAGTAACTGGAAGAAAGTCTTATAACACAGCGTAAAAAAACAAAAGAAACAAAGTTGGTATAGTATATATGCATTACAATAGTGCAATCAAAGATTTACAAATTTTTACTAACATTGTTGTTTTGTGGCATCGAGCAAACACCAGTGTCATCAGACGGTTGAAAGCAAAATAACAAATAAAAATAAGACAAGGGTTTTATGCCTCTCGCCAAACTTAGTACTTGGAAAAAATGCTAATTGGTGCCAAAATTATGATGTCGAAGTTAGAAATTCTAATGTCAACAGCATAATTTTGGCACAAATTAGAATTTTTCCAAGAACTAAAATTTGCAACAAATATACGTGCATTAAACAAATAATCATTCTTCATTAATTTTTGACAACAGCATGAAACAATGGACTTATGTAGAATATCGAAAAACAGTGTTCTATTCCCAAAAAATATAAGCTAACTAATTTTTATAATCAGAAATCCGTATTTTCTGAAAGATTATGTTGAAAAGTCAAGTTTTGCATTTTCTTTATTTTTTGAGGCTGCACAATTTCTTTTGCCGTTTTCCATAGTGTTTCTTCAGGTAATACGGTTACAACACCATATCAAATACATATGCAAAAAATTGTAATTTTCAATTTTTCCAAATAAGAATCTCTAACTTTTTTAGTTGACCATGTTAATGTTTGAGTTCAATTACCTTCTTCCCTCCTGTTTTTGTGTAGGTGTATTTTGATAAGTAAAAACATCTGCAAATGTAACGGTCGAAAATCAAGGTTTGCTGTTTATTTTCAACATTTTTCCCAACCATTTGCCGATTGTATATAATTTAATGCAAAAAACGTCAGTTTTGCGTAGGTTTGAATATTAAAAGACAATATAAAAGGGTGTCTGCGAATGAACCATATCAATCCAAGTTTTTACCACTACTACTACAACTACTGCGTTCACTCCTCTTCGAAGACGTTAGTTTTTTCTAACTTTCAATGTTAAATTATTGTTTTTTGCTTGGAACTGTTGTCAAATCGTCTGCAGGGCAGGATTACATTGTGAAATGAGGGAGCCGTTATGCGGAGGGTAAGTTCGATTACAAAATCGCTTTTCGTTTTCTTAAAAATCTGAATTTGGCGTTTAGAGCCCACAATTCAGTACAATTTATCCTTGATTTCCTTTTATCAAATTTTATTGAAACAGATCAAACTAAACGGTGTTGCTGAAACATTGAAAAAACCAATTTTACTTTCTGAAAGATAAACAAAAACCGCTAAAACAAGTGGTTCGTTGTATCACACAAAACTCCTTAGCCGCTTAGAGTTAGGCTTTTTTGTTTTCATATCATCTCTCATCGCATAGTATAAATTTTGTTTTAAAAACAGAATCATTTTTATGGATAACATGAACTCTTATTCTTATTTAGAGTAGGAAGAGTACAACTAAATGCGTTTGTCATACATTTTGGTTTCACATCTTTGTGAAACATTAAAATAAGTAAACCATTAAATTTTTGTTTTTTAGTGCAGCGTAGCGTAGTTAGTAATCACTTTGTGACTTTCGCAATCTCTCTGTCTTTCACTCTCTCTCTGTCTCATGAGGAAAAAACGCGTAAAAATGAAGTTGAAAAAGTAATTTTTAAAACCGTAGACATCATGAAGGGGGATTACTTTTGTAAAACCATAAATATTTTCCATAGTTTGTGTAACAATGAAGTGCCGTTTTTTCTTAATGAAAATTGATACAAAGACAATTAAAACTAATGTTTTACATTAATTTATACTCTAAAATTAAATATAGAAGTTGTTTAACAATAGAATCTTTTGCTAGTTTTTAACGATAATATAACATAGCTAATCATCGAATTTTAAACAATTTAAGGTAATTTGATGTGTTTCACAATTTCATTTTTAGAAGGAATGAACCTCGCTGCATCCCAGACGACGGATCAGTATCTCCTAGTCCGGATGCTTCAACAAGCACTCCGCATTCTGTTGAATCTGGGGCCTCGCCTACCACAACCGTCAACCCCTGTGCCCCAACAACTCCTTCAAGTGTCACTGGATCTACCTATCCTACTGTTACAACCTCTTCTCCGGATTGGTGGTTCAAAGAATGTAAACCGAAAAGATCTTGATAATCAGTCAAATGCTATTTCAGATCAGACTTGCGATGACATTCACTGTGATGTGGGCTACCATTGTGAAATGAGAAGTGACGCCTGTGAAGAGTGAGATTTTTGAATGTTTGAAAGCAAAAATGTGATTTTCAGTAGCCAAGAACCTCGCTGCATTGAGAATCCATGCAATCAAGGACCTGTGTTTGAAGAAGGTTCAACAGATATGCCAGAATCGTCAGGAGAGCCTTGAAATGATGGAAGTGCTTCTGAAAGTACCGATTCTGAAGTTTCGGAAAGTGAAACAGAAGCTACTGAAGCTAGTGGAGTGACAGAGTCTTCTGAGCCTTTGGGAGCCACTGAAGCTACTGAAATTGGATCAACAAAATTGCCTTCTGAGCCTTCTTCTGGAACTACTGGCGCTTCTGAAGCAGCCGGATCTTCTGAAGGCCCTAGATCTACAGTACCAGGAGCCCCAGGATCTACAGCCTAAGATCTGAGGAATCTCACTCCCTGGAAGAGTCATGTTTCAAAAGCTAATTTCAAAAGCTAAAAAGCTAATTTCGACACAACTTTTTTATGTGTGAATAAATAGTTTTGTTGAATTTAAAAACCTGTGAAAAAATGATTGGCTTCTTTGTAGAAATTTTTTTTAGAAGCGTCGCTTTTGGAGAATTGTTCGGAGAAGGAAAGATTTAAAAATATTACTTTACCATAATGTTTCAGCTGGTTTCACAATAAATTGACTGAAATTGTTTAGCAGTTGGCACCAATTTATTACAAACATCAATTTATAAATAATCCAGACTAACTAAATTTCTCTTCCAGATTAAGTTATTGGAACAGTATTGAGTGTCCGCAAAGTTGCATCGCGCGTTTTTGCCACACAACTCCTTTTCCGAAACAGGTACTTAAGATTCTGAAAGTTTATCCTTTATTATTATATTTTTAATCCAGAACAACCCAAAACCCCTTTTCTTTATCACAAATTTCAGATGTCCTTATTCCAGACATGCTTGGCAATAGTCTTCATGTGCAGGTAGGCCTCAGTCCCAGCCTAAATTAATTATTGAACCAAAAACCTATAATTTTTCACTGTGAAAGAATTGCCCGTTGCGATGATATTGTTCGGATTGCGACAATTAACATCCTGAAAATTATTTTTAAAAAGTTGTAATAATTGAACTTACACGACCCCAGGATATGATGCCGATTAGCATATAACGCCCATCATGTACTTCCATCATTGGACCCCCACTGTCTCCCTGAAAACAAGAAGAATTTAATTTTTTAAATTTAATTTACCTTGCAACTGCCAGCTTCAGCTGCTGGAAGTGAGCTGTTTGTACAGAGAAGTCTTTGTTCATAATTACCACAGTTAACGCGTTTTCCAGCTTTTCCGATGCGAAGGGGGCCAGGTTTGGCTAAAGAGAGTTAGATGTGCAGAGAGAGAGAGAGAGAGAGAGAGAGAGAGAGAGAGAGAAAGAGAAAGAGAAAGAGAGAGAGAGAGAGAAAGAGAGGGAGAGAGAGAGAGAGAGGGAGGGAGGGAGGGAGAGAGAGAGAGAGAGAGAGAGAGAGAGAGAGAGAGAGACTTACCAAGGATAAAATCAGTGTTTGGGCTGAATCCAGCAAGGAAAATATTTGTATCTTCGTAATACACATATTTCATATTGTCATAAAATGGGAGGCAAATTGGCACTGAATCCATAATGTATCGCTTCAGGCTAACTATGGCAATGTCGTCTTCTTCCATGCAACGGCCGTTTTCACTTTTTGTGTAAATGTCGTCAAAAACACTGAAACGTATTTCATTTGAGTTTTTGCGGTAGTTTTAACCTTAAAACCTCGAAAGCATTGTCAGCGTTCGGCTCACAATATCCTGTGTCTCCGTGGCAAACACGAATCTTTTCTATAGATTGGCTGAAACGATTGGTTGAACAGGATAACTCCAATGTTTCAGTTGACTCGGAAGTGCTTCGAAGAAGGCAGTTTACACATTCAAGTATTCAAATGCTTCAGTGTCTCATTCCTAGTTTTGATTTGTTTACTATGATTTTTTCAGCTTATTATTTGTCTTCGTGTCACACAGATTGTCCCGTAAACCCCGCAAACGCAGCGTTCGTAATATCGGTGAAAAAAGAAGACTTATTTTAGCCCAATCAGTCAGAAAAGAACTATCTGGCACGTTAAATTTTCAATTGTGAAAAATAGAAAATTCTTATTTTAAATATGCATTAAAAAATACCTTTTTCAAAAAAATGTTTTCGCAACAAATAAGAATTGTTTCACTATAAATCACGTTTGTGTTCCAGCAGAACGCGAGTTTTTCAGTTTTTGGATTTTAAATTGAGAAAATCTGCTAATGGAACACAAAAGAAGTACGAATCGTCAGAACAATTTGAAATTTTACTGAAATTGATGATGGTATTGTCCTATTGGAATTGGGTCTGATTTGGCGGCACTGTAAAACATTCATGTACGAAAACTTGACAAAATTCAAATAGGTTTTATTTTAAATCAAAAAAATTTGACTTAAGTTTTGATCTGTAACCAACAACTTCCTTTGATTTTACACGTTTAATGAAAAATCTTTTTGCATTGTTTAATTGAATTTTATAAATTTTATTTAATTATTTTGATTAAATAAAATTTTTTTAACTTAAACTTAAGTACCTTGAAAAAGTACACTCATCTGAAATAAGTTTGTTGTAATCGCTATTGATGGGTACCATGTACATATTTGTTGCGATGTTAATATTCTTTTATCTAATTTCATACTTTTCAACCCCTCAGTTTTATTTCCTAATGTGTTTGATGTATGTTAATTTAAAATAGTGAAACGTTTTTTATCGTCAGATACGAGTTTTTTGGCCACCAGCTAAATGGCACCCAAAAGGAACAAAGTCCCAGTTTTTTTTAATTTTCTAAATTGTGTCTGTTTGCTTTTGCCGCACCCTTCCACTGTTGCGATTTTTTAAACCAACTGTTCAAAACAAAAACTTACTATTTTTTCTTGCAGGTTCCTCTTTCTCTGAAACAATGTCCTGCTGTAATTACATGTTTCTCATCAATTAAAGATCCAGAGCAGGCTCTTTCGTTTCCTGAAAATTAGTTTCTCAATTATTTATTTCTCGCTTTTTCAGCTACCATTGTTGTCTACCAATATTATTCCTACCACCCATGGTAAAAAATCAGAATCTACTTTCCAGGAATCTCTTCCAAAGATAAAGTATGGCTCCTTTTTGAGTTGATGAATTCCGCATGCTGAAACACATTGAAAATGTCTGAAATTTTTAACTCACGATCAGGCCAGTACAACGACTTTTGGGGTTTTGAGTGAACCAGTGGGATTATGAAGAGAAGAAGTAAGGCTAACTTCATGGTGACGAGCTTGTGAATTGGAGAAGATGGAGCTGGGCTTTTGGATCATGCATAATCAGTAGGACACGTGGGGTAATCGCATGACAATGTGTTTTGATCAAAATCCACCTTCTACAGATGGATTGCAATAAAATGGAATCTGGCCAACGGGGTTTTTGGTTATTTCATTGCTTGTATTGTCTGGTATGGACTACAACAATCGAAAATT
Organism: Oscheius sp. G VE-2021; assembly: GCA_022343465.1. Classification (NCBI taxonomy): domain Eukaryota; kingdom Metazoa; phylum Nematoda; class Chromadorea; order Rhabditida; family Rhabditidae; genus Oscheius; species Oscheius sp. G VE-2021. The sequence continues at coordinate 397,114 of JAJQXH010000048.1, forward strand.
TTAAACTATTGAAAGGTCGAACAACCGCAATGAAACAGCGTGATGCCGTTTTCAAAAAAAGAAAAAAAGAGAAAACAATGTAACTTCGGGATTTTCTGTTTTTCGGACAGACCCAACAAATAACCATAGTTTACATTGCAGATTAATTGAGCTCTTTTACTGTGTTTTTTTTTATTTACTGATTTTGTACATTTCGCCGTAATTAAATTTTGAATTGCTTAAAACGAAAACGATGTACATAATCAGTAGGACATACTTTTCCAAAAACTTAAAGTGATGAAAGAGGAATATTTTAACTTGTGTAATAAATTGGTGCCAATTGCTAAACAGTTTTTGCTAAACGGTGAAATAGTTTTGTTAATAAAAAATCAACTTTTTTCTATATCTGAAAAGGATAAGAACACTTTGAAACATTGCCTTGCGTTAAAATGCTTGAGATCTAATTAAACAACACTGTCCGAAAAAAAGCATTAAAAACACTTACAATTAGACACAAACATTTGGAGATTTCCAAACATAAAAGGCTTGCGCAATTTAGATGATTTTTGCACACCCTGAAAATTAACTCAATGCTATGCAGAATTTTATACTTATGAATTATATTTTCCACAAACAGGGGCAAAGCAGCATCTGTCTTTTTAATGTAATCTAAATCTTTTACATTAAAATCTTAACAGCAATTTAAATGCGTATATTCATTAAAACACTAGCATAGCAAAAACTTCTTTATAAACTAAAATTTTATATGCCGCAAATTTTTTTAATTTTTTAAACTTACATCATTTGTGTGTTTAACCTTGGTGGTAATTACTTAATTGTTATTAGTTTTTAGTGAAACTGGTGCTGTACGTGATCAACTTTAAAGAAAATCAATCGAACTGTTTTTCTCTAAAATCTAAAATAATTTTTGGTTTAAAAATCGTTTTTTTTTATAATTATAGCGTCACGATCACAAGAAAACCATCAATGTTTTTCACTTGTTTCGTTTCGAATCCCCCCCCCCCTTTTTGTGACGTGTTGTGATGTTTTCGACAAAGAATTCGTTTTGTTCACATAATATTCAGATCAACCTGTACGTGATGGTAAACATTTTCGGATTTACATATTTAGCACAATTTTCGTGGCACTAAAATAGTCAAAAGTGGTGGTGATGTCTGAAAAATGTGGGTATATAAAGGGAGCCGGGTTCAACATTGCACAGGCATCGTTTAGTTTCAGTTTTTATTTTTGTATTTAGGCAAAAAAAACAATAATTGAATGTTTCAAATCCATCAAATCTAGAATATTCATTTCTTTAATTGTTCGTGCGACTGTATGAATTTCTCACAGTTCCACCCTTCTAGCAAAAATTAGTGAAAAAAGTATTGTTGTTGTTTTTTTGTCTTTAGGTAAAAAAAACTATTTCATTTATTTGACTTCTGGCGATGTGTTGAGTTTTTTTTAAAGTTTAGGAGTGAAAAAAAGATTTCTCGAATGTTTTAAGACCATCAAATAGACGTTTCAAATAATAACTTATTCTGTTGCCATAAAATAATTGGCGTAATCAATTGAGTAACGTTTTGCTTGGTTTTCGTGTTTTCACAGAAAGTGTCCTAACCAAAAATTCAAAAAAAAAATCTAAAAATTTCACAGTTTTCCCTTTTTCAATCTTAATTGGCCTCAGGATGACGTCATCGCGGAGCGCGACTTGCAATCCACTGTTTCATTTTTTTTTTTTTGCTTAAAAATGCATGTATGTTTTTCGTTTTATATGAGTCTTGCAGGCCACAGTGAAGCACTTTGGTTTTATATGCCCAAGAGTGTTTCGAGCATCTCAGAAAACAAATTGACAAATTATCCTGTTTTGATCCCCCAGCAAAAACATAAAAACAGTTCCGAAATGCCACTCACGAAGGACGTACTAACGGAAATGTTGTATTGCGCAAATGGAAAACTACCCAGTAAAACATTGAACCATTAAACATTATATTTATATCATAAATTTCTTATGATATATTTGTCATTAAACAGTAATCAGTCAGCTAGAATATGAATAAAAAACTTCTTTCTTTCTAATTCTTTGCTCACATTTTCCGTAATCTTCCCTTGTTTCAGATCAATAATGCACTTCAGTGTTGCCTTCTTTACCATGCTTGTTGCAAGTGAGTTTTTTTAAACAGTCTTTGTATATTTGTACAATTTAGGCAGCTGTTTCGTGGAGGCATCAAGGAGATATCCCGGTCGTAAACGTTAGTAATTCTCGGTCGGGCTTCTTCAATTCACAACTTTCAGCTACGAGTTGTTGTCAGATTTACTGTCGAGAGGGATTCCACTGCGAAATGAAGATTTCTCCTTGTGGAGGGTAAGTTTTGATTCAGAAGCTTCAAAATGGGAAATTTCAGTGATGAACCTCAGCCTCAATGTGTTTCTGACATTGATGAACCTCCTCCAGTCACTGGTCAGACTTCTGGTCCTTCTGGAGCTACTGAGGGATCATCTGGTGGTCCAGAAAACAGTACTCCTTCTGGAAGTCCAATTCCAAGCAGAGGTCCTTCTGGTCCTACTCCTCAAGGACCCCCTGGAGCTACAGCCTCCTCTGGATCAACTGGAGCTAACGGAGGTTCTTCTCCTTCTGGACCATCTGGAGCCACTGGGGCTTCTGGAGCACCTGGAGCCGGTTCTTCTCCCTCTGGACCATCAGGATCTACACCTTCTGGTGTCTCCGGTGCAACTGAAGCAGCTTCTGGAGCCACATCCCCACCAGGAGTAAGCGGGGCATCTCCAGCTTCTCCAGGTCCTAGCCCACCTGGGGCTTCTGGAAACCCTGGCTCCGGGGAACCGGCTTCAACCACTCCTGTGATATTGCCTTGAGCGACAAACTCTCCGGCAGAGTTTTTACATTTTTCAAAGCTGATTATTCTGAACATTCGAAATAAACAGCTTCGATTTAACTTTTTTAAATATTTTCATTATTAAGCGACAATTTTTCATTGTTTCAGAAAATAGTTAAAAAGCAGGAAATTTTACATGAATCATTAATCGATTCATGCAGAAAGGCTCCAAATACAAAAAGGGTTCTAAGCAATAGTAGAATAGTTGTAAAAGTAGCATAGGTCTAGAAATGTCATAATTTCAGAAACGCTGTGCTCTGTGTATCTAATGGCGTTAATGAAAAAGCGCGAGTTAGGAAATCCTTTGAAACCTTGAAATGCATTAAAGGGTATTTTACACCGTGTGTGTTTAAAGAGAATTGTTAACCAATTGTTTTAATGTTCCTCATTGTTTCAAAGATTTTTCTAATTTGACGCCGTTTCCCAAAAACAATGCCATCCACGGGCCAACAAAATATGTGAACATGTGTTTTTCCTAGAAATTTGATAGTTACACTGAATGTATTTGGGGAAAAATGAAAACATTAGTTTGGAATTGTAATTTAACACTTTTTTCATTTTTTTCAAACTTTTTTAGAACATTCCTAATAAACAGCTTTCGTTTAATGTTTAAATTTGCATTTTATGAAACATGAAATTTCATTGTTTCAGAAAAATAAATGAAAACCAGAAATTTTTACCTGAATCATTATTTGCTTCGCATAACTATGCTCCAAATACAAAGAAGGTTTCAAGAAATAATTTAAAAATATGTAAAAATTAGCTTTCAACGAAAAAGCTTGTAAACCATTGAGAAGAAAGTTGTGTTGATTTGTAAATCATTAAACATTTGGGCATTTTTTTTTAAATAAAGAAGTTGACTTAAACATTTTAATAAATCGTTGAAATTAACTGTTCGTTTCAATTTATACAAAAAGTTTTGTACCTCAAAGTACCAAAAGGTTTCCTAATTGAACCCTATTTCATAAATACAATGAGATCCACGATGGCAACAATTTGTGAAAATATGCCGTGATTATTAATATAGCAATTGTTACACTGAAATTAGTTTAAAAACTGTTTTATCCCTTAAGCACGAACAATGATATATTTTTTAAATAAATTAAATTTTGCAAGATGTAATTTTATACTGTTATAATATATTTTTCCTTGTTTTGAATGAAAATTACAAAGAATAAGTTTGCATATCCCCAGTGTGCATCAATGAAAGTTGTCCCTTAAAATTGTTCGAAAAAAAGGGTTTTATAGTCTTTTGTTAGCGAATTTTACACATAAAACGAAGGATGAACATGTTTTCCATTTGATTCATAACAATACTATGACGAGGTACGGTAAACAATTTAGGATTTACATACTCGTCGAAATTTATGCCGTCAAAACGTCATGAGTGATCGTGTTGTTTGGAAAAACAGTTGTTTATAAAGAGGGTCGCTTTTAAACTTGGCCATTTTCGCTTTGTCTAAATTGTTTTACAGCACTTGTGGCTTAAAATTATTTTTCTAAAGTTATACAGTTTTTCTTTTAATGTTTTAACCCAAAAGAACGTTTAACCTGTTTCAGTCGACTATCTTGGTTAATTTCACTCCTTTTCATTATTACATTTTAAGATAAAACATTACAGTGTTCGTAAAGTTAACATGGCATTAATTTAAATCTTGAAGTAAAAATTAAAGCAAAATATTTTCCAAATACAGTTTACAGTTTTTGATATTATCAAAACCAGCGGTTTTACATATTATTCCACTGTTTCTCCGCAATTTGACTTTGAATTTTGACTTTGACTTTTTAAAAGTTTCTCTTTATCAGATCAATCATGCCGTTGCATATTACGATTCATATTCTGCTTATTGCAAGTGAGTTTTTTTTAATTATTTAAATAATTTATTTTTATTTAGTCAGCTGTTTCGTGGATGCTTCAAGAGGAAACCCAGTTACCAAACGTTAGTTAATCTTCACCGTTTATCTTAAAATTATTTTTTCAGTTCCTGGCTGTCCTCAATTTCACTGCGAAAAAGGATTTCACTGTGAAATGATCTTTGTGGAGGGTAGTTTTCTATCAGAAACTTGAAAACAAAAGGTTTCAGAGATAAAGTTGAGCCTCAATGTGTGTCTTGAGCCTTCTGTTTGATGACACCAATAAATATAAAAGATCTGAATAAATGTTTCATACCTTTTTTTCAAGAAGATTTCAGAAAAGTTATTTTTAACGTGAGTTTTATTTTTGCGTTTATTTTTGGGCATGTCCGTGTCATGTTTCAACCTAGAATGAAATGGCACAAAAATGGTTACTTTCAATAATGACATTTTCTCGGGAGCAATATTTGTGGGAATACTTTTCCGAAGTCAATGTAAGCTGTTGATTGAATTACAGCTATTTCAAAATCTAAAAGTGACTTAAAAACATTTCAGACGAATATCGATTTTAAATTTTTAAACCTGTTTTTTAATTGAATAAAAGTTTACTAATGAATTTTCAACAAATTTATGTATGTCAATGTTGCAAAATAACATTTTCTTCAAATCCTATTACTGTTTTCAATGGTCGATCTTGTTGATCTTTATTTCAGAATACGCACTGCAGTAACATAAACATTGCAAAGAAAACAACAAAGAACTATAAATATTTTAAACTATCGTTATAAAACAAATGATCAGTTAGAATAAAACAAAAAAACAACTTCTGTTAAAAGTTTGTTACACTAGTGTCTATTTTCTTAATTAAAGGAAATTTGTGCTGGGTATTATGCTTTGCCCAAGGTTTAAAAATTATTAAGTAAAACTTGTTAAACTTAACTGCATAAATGCAAAAAATTTTGCTTTTTATCTTAAAAAACCAACTATATGTTGTATGTTTTAACTTTAAAAAGCAATTCTGGGAAGCTGTTAAGTCAGAATAAGTCTTAAATCAAAATTGGAGTTTGAATAGAAATTGTCAAGTTTACATAAATGTTGCAGAGTGCCGGCAAAACTGAAACAATTCCTGCCAAACAGTGCCTTTAGCATACAGAGAAATTCTGAATCATTCTGCTGAATTTCATATATTTTGGCTTTAGTTGTTTGGCATTTCAATAAAATTTGATTTAGTTATATTTTTAAAAAAGCAGAAATAATTTCATTCTAGTACGTGACATCGAAAAAACAACGTGGAAACAATAATTGCTTAATCTTTGTTTTTTGTGTTTTATTTAGTTGATGTCCATAAAACTCGTGCCTGACAAGAAAATAATGTTCCACTGTTGTGAATAAACATACATTCCAAACAAATTTGGAAAAAATCAAACCAATGGAAACAAGAGAATGAAGTTGGACAGATGAATATTAACATCGCAACAAATGCATGGTACCCATCAATAGCGATTACAACAACCTTAATGAGTGTAAGTTTTTCAGATAACTAAGTTAAATAGAAAAATAAATTTTTTTTTAAATATTGTAAAACTCAATTAAACTGAAGAAAAGATTTTTATTTTCAAAGGGCAAAAAATAAATAAAAAGGAAACTGTTGGTCGTGAAACAGAGCAAAAAACAAAGACACAATCCCGATCGAACAATGCCTTAAGCGGACATTCCAATTTCACGAAAATTAAAAATTATATGCATAAAAGTAAAAAATTACCTAAATTCATTATTTTTCAAAGACCACAAAACGTCATTTACGTGTTGCAACTTCCAATTATCCCATTTTTCAATTGCTTAATTTGGTCTGTTCGAGAATGCCACAATTGAATAATTTCAAGGTGATTTGAAATTATGGTACCGTTATTGTTAAATGGAACAATAAATTCGTAGAAAAACTGGTTACTTCAATAGTTTTACAGTGCCGCCAAATTAGACACAATCCCGATAGGACAATACCTTAAACGGCCATTCCAACTTCACTAAAATTCCAAAAATGTTCTGAAAACTTGAATTTCCTTTGGATTTCACCAGCATGTTTTTTTTCAATGAAATGTTGAGCAAATTTTGAACGAATAAGATAACACAAATATTTTTACTTAGACGTGGTAAAAAAAACTCTAAAAAAAAACAAAAAAGAATCAGTTTTTTCAATTCCTTTCTTGTGTGTTTCAAGCATTTCATATTTCCTATATCCCATTTTACATTTATATATCTCAATATGCTCACGGTTTCAATAATACCAATGTTCCGCAAATATGTTAGATTTAAAATAAAATGTGTTAATTTTTTTTACAACACCCAAATTAATGCCCACGTCGGTGACCACCCAAAAACCAAACATATTTTTCTCAGTTTTAATTTACATTCCAATGGAAATTCATAATTCCGAGTTGTTTCTGTCGATTTGTTATTCAGATCAACCCGACAAAACGACAAATGATGTATTTCACCGTTGAAATTTACAATTTGCGGGGTTGGATGTAAATCAAAACATTTAGACAAGAGCGAAAAACATTTTAATCTTATTAAAAATCGACTTTGTTTTTGAAATTTTGTTATTTTTGGTTATGATATAAATTTAAAAACCTTTATAAACCGAGGGCTCCTGGAAAACCGCACAGTTTCTCAATGTTTTTGATTTGACATCAGTTTTCACCCCATAAATAAAATAGAAAAGTTGTAACATTTGGTTTTTTGGGTACGCCAAAACAATCCAAAATTTTTTTTGAGATTTCAAAAACCGATATCCAAATAGAGACAAGGGAAGTCAATACATAATTATTTTTTTATTCCAAAAAAGTAGAGAAAACATGCTATTCCACAACATTGAACATATATATTTTATAAGTCATTCATGCAAATGTTTTAGCTTGCCCATATTTTATTTTGTATATTGTTTTTGGGCTAGTTCACGTTCTCAAAAATTTTACTTAAATAAAACAACAAACTGTTTAAATAATATAGTTATATTCGATTTTGTTTGTCAACCTAAGTGTTTTTGTGGTTTCTTAATCTGATAAAAAAGGTAAAGGAAACTCTTATTTTCTGTGCCTTTTTGCATAATTTTTAAAAGTTAAATCTCTCTATTTTACAAATTTCAGGTTAACCATGCAGTTCTCAGTGGTTCTTCTTTTGGTTCTCATCGCAAGTAAGTAAAAAACATTCACATTAAATAAAATGTATTTAGGCTCAAGTTTCATAGAAGCCACGGGTGGACGAAAACGTTAGTTTACTTTTACTTTAATAAAGAAAGCTTGGATGATGTGGTTACTACCTGCAAACAAACATTAGTTTATCATAGAAACAGTGGAATTATCTGGCAAACATCACTTCTTCACACTCCCACACACAAATATTTCAAAATAACTCACACAAATATTTCAGCAAAGAGCTGCTGCCAGATTCACTGCCGGAAGGGATTCCATTGTGAAATGGTAACTTCTCCATGTGGAGGGTGAGTTTCTTTTTAAATCTGCCTAATTTCAAGGTTTCAGAGATGCTGAACCTCAATGTGTTTCTGACGGAGCTTTCTCATCTGCCCCTGGCGTCAGTGGTACCCCAGTCACTCCTGTTTCTTCTGGCCCTTCTGGAGCTACTGAAGGCTCTTCTGGTGGTCCAGAAGGCAGCACTCCTTCTGGAAATCCAAGGCCAAGTGGAGGACCAACTGGCTCTTCTCCTGCAGGACCCACTGGAGCTACCGGAGTAACTGCTTCTTCTGGATCAACTGGAGCCAACGGAGGTTCATCTCCTTCTGGACCATCTGGATCATCTGGTGCTTCTGGAGCCCCTGGAGTAAGCGCCACTTCCCCAGCGTCTCCAGCTTCTGGTTCCTCTCCATCTGGTTCTTCTGCATCCACTGCTTCTGGTGTTTCTGGAGCCACTGGAACAGCTTCTGGAGCTACATCGTCACCAGGAGTAAGCGTTGCATCCCCAGCTTCTCAAGGAGGAGTCACCGGATCTAATGGAGCATCGACCCCTGTTGGAGTGAGTGGTTCTGGATCTTCAGCTGCTTCTGGAGCACCGGCTACAACCACTCCTCGCCAACCCTGAACTTGATTGATGAAAACTCTCTGGAAGAGTTTGAATGTTTCAAAGCTGGAATAAATGCTTTGATTTCAACTTTTTATTTGGTTTTGTTAGTTTGTTAGTGATGTGAATTTCAGGGAATTATTGACTCAGCCTTAGATAACGAAAAAGTGCGTAGTAACATTCAGCTTTTAGAATATTAACTAAGGCCATTTTGTGAAGCATTGTAGTCAACAGAAAATGTAAAAAAATAACTGTTTTAACTTAAGCGAATTAGTATTCTAAAATATTTTAAAACATTTAGATAACAGCAGAATTACAATTTTTGTCGATACTTCAGGAAGGGTCTCTTCGAAAATCTTATCTTAATTATATTTGTTATGATTCTCGGAAGTTGTAGACATTTTTGTAAATTGAAAGATCTAAATTTTATAAATGTGTGAAAAAGCGAATCGCAAAGAGAGTTGTGGTTTGGAGTGGGGAATTGATAAAAAGAGAACAATATTGTTTCGTAATTGAATTGAAATTCATGAAAAGCGAAAAGAAATCGCTGTGAAAAATCTTAATTTTTAAACCTACAGCTATTTCGTAAGAAACAAAAAGATAACCAAACCACCTCAGCCTTTTCTGAAATCCGTTGAATCTTTTTAATTTCCTCTCTCTCTCTCCGTCTCTATCTGGCTCTCTAGCTCTTCAGGTGTCTTGCTCTTTTGCTTGATGGTTTGTTCTCTCTCTCTGCTTCCTTTCTTTCAAAATTCTCTCTCAGAATTATTAAGTGTCACACACACACATGCACACACACGCACACACATACACATACACACACACTTTGCATACATACACTTTGCCCTATCTTTTCTTCCGCTTTCTTTCTTTCGCCACCACATCGTTATATGTGTCTCTCTTGTCTATGTGTCTAGCTATCTTTCTTCCGGATGTTTTTGAGAAAGGCTGAGGTGGTTTGGTTATCTTTTTGTTTCTTACGAAATAGCTGTAGGTTTAAAAATTAAGATTTTTCACTGCGATTTCTATTCGCTTTTCATGAATTTCAATTCAATTACGAAACAATATTGTTCTCTTTTTATCAATTCCCCACTCCAAACCACAACTCTCTTTGCGAAAGTTTTTCAGCAAAATCTTAGCATTGACCAAAAATTTTAAAAAAAAAAATTTATCAGACATTTTCATGACTTGCTTCGGCTATTAAATCAAAGTTAACTATTTAGTGTTGATTTCTGACATTAAGCAGATGTTTATACAAGTTTTTTAAACATAGAAACACACAAGGAATAGGGAATCCAAGTGGAGAATTTCTCCTTCTGTTATGAAAAACAGCTCAGATGAAAACAATCGGAGAGTTATTTGAAGAAAAAAACTGAAGGAAAGATCATATACCACTACAATTCCTTTAAGATAAAATAAATCTGAAACATATGATTTCGATTTAAACATTAAATGTCAGAAATGAAGAATTTAATAATGGGTTTTTTAAAGGTTTTTTTTAAAGAATTCTTAGCAATGAAAAGCAACAAAAAAATACAAAAGGCATATACAGAAAATTACATGACAAGAAAACAAAGGGCCTGTGGAGTTGACTTCCAGACTTGCAGAAGCTTTATTCAAAACCAATTCATAAAATATGCATATGATTGAGATAAAAGGTGCATTTTAACTATTAAGAGGGCAAAAACGTAACAAAAAATCTTTTCCCATTTTGTTACAATGAAATTATGAAACATAGAAATCATTTTAAATAATTTCAAAGTTTTAACACAAAAAAATTAACACCAACATATTGGATGCTCAGTCAACGTTACACTGGAACTGCCAGACCACGTCGCAAATTACCGGAAGGTAGGGCATAATGTCAACGCTCATCTGAAAACTTTATTTTATTTTTATTTTTTTAAAACGAACCGTCGTGTTGTGGATGTAATAAATCTTCTGATATGCATTTCCGCATTCGACACCCTAAAGTTAATATTAAAGTTTTTTAGTTAAAATACCTTACCAAGCTCCCCTTAATTACACCAATCAGGACATGTCTTCCTTCGTGGATTATCGTTGCGGGTCCGCCACTGTCTCCCTTAAATTTTATTTAATTAGGCTAATTAGGAATATTACCCCGCAGGCACCGACGGTGTGTTCATCAACTCGTGTGCACATAAACTCGCTGAAGTCATGCCTGCACGGAACTTTTTCCAAACCGTCTCCTACACGAAGGGCTGATTCTCCTGAAATACCAAATAAAGTTTACAAGAAAACAAATGTAAAACAATCTAAAACTATAATAATAATACGTTTACTGTTTTTGTTTTATAAATCAAACACACCATAATTTAACCTAAGGAAAAAATAGAAAATTGCTTTTTGCTACTCGTAAATTTTTTTCTACCCATTCAGTCTGATATAGAGAACTAATTTCCTCACTGTTTCAGATTGTTCTTTTAATAATCCTGAATCTGGATTTGTAATATCTACTTAGAGAATAGTTTTTTTGAAAAAAAAATTTTTTTTAATTATTTTTCATTCAAGTGTTTCTTCAAAATCCCATTAAGAGTTAAGCTTGCAAGGATAATAGTTTGGGCAATTCGGTTTTTGAATGCGTTATTTTAGGCCAATGCTGAACTAATAAATTATTTAGTAATAATGTATCGATTAACGTTTAACAGTTGAAACAGTGGATTGTTATGGCAAAACAAAACTTTGCAAATGCGGCAAAGTCTATATTTCTTTTCTAGTTTTGGTCAGTTAAAGTATGTTTCACATATAATTTAACTTTAAATTGATTAGTTTCCCCACTTATCCTATTGATAATGTCTAATTAAACTCACTTTTATTCCCATTGTCGCTGAATCCTGCATAATGAATATGTTGTTTCGGATCACTCCTCGCGTGACGTGCAATTTCATTAATCGGCAGGCAAATCGGCCTTGAATTTGGGACTGGCCTATCCAATGTTACAATAGCGACGTCATCGACAAAACTGCATTTCTTAGTTGTCTCATTATAAAATATGTTTTCGTAAATGCTAAAATTATAGTTTGAAAAGTGCAAAAGAAGAAATTACCTTTTTACTCTATAGTGGTTTTCCGCTCCGTTTTCGCATTTTCCGGTGCCGTAACAGACTTTTATTTGATTCATGTGGTCACTAAAAAGATTTTTTTCTGTCTCTGTCTCTGTCTCTCTCTCTCTCTCTCTCTCTCTCTCTCTCTCTCTCTCTCTCTCTCTCTCTCTCTCTCTCTCTCTTCCAACTCACTAAACTCTGGTACATTTTCTATCTTCTCTAAAACAATGTGCAGCGGTGATGAGCGTATCCTTATCGATCAGAGATCCAGAACAATGACTAAACCACATTTTGTTCTTTTTAACAAAAAAAACCAAACGTACTTGTCATAGCCTTTTTCACGCTTGTCGGGAAAGTATGTTTTCATCATCCACGGGTATTCTTCAATTTTTCCGCCTAGAGCTTCTGGTCCGAATATGCCACTTGGCTTGTCATTGTTCAAGGGGAGTCCGCAGTCTGGAATTTTGTGTAAATAGGATTTTCATTTGAATTATTTTTTCCACTACTTCAGTTGATTTGGTTAGTGAATACGAACAAATAATGTAGAACGGCATAATTAATCGGTGCAAAAAGAAACAGTGGAATGATGCGGAAAAAACTATTTTATGTTGAAAATGGAGGGCTATGCCATTTTGTTTCCACCCACTTCTGAATATTTTATTTTAGCCTACCTCTAGGATAATAAGTAGGTCTGCGGCAACCTTCAACATTCGCAAATAATGCGAAGAAAGGTAGAAACAGCAAGATGCTACGCATTTGGACGATGTTGTAAGACAATGATAGTGGCTGGTTTGAAGAAAACGGATGAATATTTATTAGAGGCAATTGATTTGGATTGTTCATATTTGATCAATAAATAGGCGCCATCGCAACTTCATTGTTAAATTTGGAACGCATCAAGCAGATTGGAGTCTTCGTATGAAAAAAACTGAAGTGTAAAATGTGAAACACACATTGAAGTTTTAAAAATCTTTAACCGGAATTAACGTTTCATGAGTATTGAATGAATAAATAGAAGCCGCGAGAGCATTTGACATAATTTAAAACGGAATAGCTTTCTGCCGATTGAAGTATTCGAATGAACAAAACGGCAATGTAGACCTTGGAACAATCAACAAAAGTTTAAAAATAAATAGTTAAACCCGATTTTTAAAAAAAATTATATCTCAGAACTTGAGTTAAACGGGTGCTTTTGTTAGTTGTATTTGCGTTTTTGTAATAATTTATTATATACTCAGGCCAGCAAAAAAACGTCTTAACAATTGCAAACTCACAACAAAATTGATGTCATCATACCAAAAAAACTTCTTTTTCTGATTTGTTCGTGAAAACTGCCTTGTCTAGGGAAATTTTTAAATTATTGGTTTTTAACCTTGAATACATATTCTTTCCTTGTCATTATTTGATCAAGAAATAGACGGCGCAAGATCATTCGAAATTAATTCAAAATTGTAACTGAACAGTCTATTGAAATATGCGAATGAACAAAACTAACTTTTGTGTATCGGCTATGTTGTTATTTAAAATTTTGTTCTAAAATAATATTGCCGATGTTGGGTTAGTACACTATGCCCTTTACAAAACTGAAGGGAGCGAAAAACCTTAAATTTTTAAAGAAACATGAACAATTTTTACTCGAAAAATGGTTAGATCAGTGAACATTACCAAAATGATTGATTTAACATTTCATGAAAATATTGTACTTGGAGACTTTTAAGACTTTTAATGCATGAGGATATGAAAAATAGAATAACTTTTTCAGGGGCGTGGACGTATTGTATTGATCAAAACTGCAAAGCAAACATTAGTGTGTACAATGAAACAAACAACTGAAGACAAGAGTATTTTTAATTGAAGAAACCAATAAACCGATAACGCAGACCTAATTGAACTTGCACAACTTGTTACTTCTGGAAAGTTTGCCATGTAACTCCACTGTTTCAACGAAAGTATGAGTGTTTAATGAGTCTTTTCATTAAATTATGCATTAATCTTAAGGAATTTTGTTAAAATTCGTTAAGATTAATGCAATAAAATAACAACGTGAATGAATTTTGAATTTTATCTATTCTATTGTTGTTCAAATTTAATATACGTATGTGGCCAATAGACTTTATTTTTGTAGGAACAAAGCGTAAGTGCATAATGGAAAACATGCAAACAAAATATAAAATTTAACTACTGAAGCCTTTTTGATGTATGGTAAAACTTGAAGTTTTTAAACTTTAAAACTACACAAGCTTGACAACAATAGAAATTTTTTTTTTAAATCAAAATCTATAAAACCAGAAAACACGGCTCCCAATTTCTGAGGATTTTCAGCAAATGTTGCGAAATACCATTTGTTGTTTGACAACCCAAAAAAAATCTCAAACTGAGAAGCAACGTTAGAATATACTCTTAGAAAGTTTTGTGTTGTCAACAACAAAAAAGTTACATTTGATGCATCGAAGGAAAAAAAGTATATATTAATGTAATTTTTTCATAATTATTATTTTTGTAATTGTAGGTTATGTCAATGTTTCATTTAACAATTATTCAAAGAATGTGTATTACAAGTCATTCTACAGCTTCTTTCCGCTTCAACACAACTGTTTCAATATTGCAAATTACAGTGTTTGACAAAAGGTTTTGCATCTTTTAATTTTTACAGTGTAGTGATGTGTGATGTTATAATTTTAACTTGTGAGATAAATAAACCCAGTTAAACTGAACCATGGACTCATTTATTAAAACTCTAAAAAGTCAGATTATCTATTCACCTGCTGAAACAGTAAAGCGTTTTCAATTTTTTTAACTTTGTGTTTTTCATCTTTCTTTATTTGGTTTTCGTGAAAATGTCATAATAGTAAAAGAACTTCCTATAGAAACATATAACATTGAGGAAACGATAAAAAATTTCACCACTAAATCACAATTTTACAATAATGATTCAGATCATATACATTTTTATTGCCATTTTCACTTTTTTGCATTTTACAATCTTCCATGTATATTGAAATCTGATGTCAAAGGTAGGCGACATCCCAAACATGTCTCCAGATCTTCGAAAGATGAGGAATAATTTCACTGCTGGCCTGAAACGAAGTTTCAGAAATGAGCCAAAAGCGAAAACTACCACAAACGCCCGATCGCCCCTTTCGATTTCCGGGAAGTTCTCACAATCGGTATCCTAAATATGATTAATAAATAAAAATGTTAGACGTACGGTACTAAGAGTAATTACACCAATTAGCATATAGCGACCGTCGTGAATTTCCATGGCCGCTCCTCCACTGTCACCCTGAATATGTTTTTGAATCAGTTTCATTTTCTATTCTTCTTTGTAACGTTTTATTTATTTATGACAGAAAACTGCTAAATTAATGTGTTGCAAAAAATTAATAAACACAAGAATACCACTGACAGATCGAAGGCGGGCGGAGCAGCGTTTTCATTTCAAAACAACTTTATTTTTGGCTAATAAATGTGTTAAATGTGAATTAATATCATTTTATATATAATTTACTGATTGTAATAAATTTTTTAGTTTAAAATAGTTGATATAGATCTCGAGCACAATTGATTGATGCGGTCGTCCTACTGTTTAGGCCAGAACCACTCCTCACATAATTTCACTTTAAAACAGTTGACCAATTAGAAAACGAAAATAAATGAATAATGATTTATGCTTACAAATTTTAAATAAAGTGTAAATGTATAATAAAACGCCAAATATATTTTTTTAAAGCTGCAGTTAACATCAGCAAATTGAAACTATTTTTACAGCTGCTTCAAATTATGAAATTTTAAACTTAAATATGAAATAAATTGAGAATGACAATTGCTCATGTAATACTTTCTATTATGTTTTTCACTACATGACATTGTTGAAACCTCGCAAAGAACAAAAAAGTTTTTATGAAGTTTAGAAAAATAGGCGTTTTAATATTAAACTGTGGTTTGGGTTTCACAATAACCGTTATATCGGCGTATCAAAAAACTAATATTCTGCCTTTTTATACGCCACGTTTTATATTCGTAATTCTGATTTAGAAATCGCGGTTCAAAAAAAGCGATTTGAATTTAAGTTTAAACAATCCGTTTATACCGTGAACCGTGAATTTAGAATTAATGAACAAAATTTCCATTTTACAAAAAATAGATTGAGCAAATATTATGCCAATGTTGAATTAAAATTTAACAGTTGAATTTTCTAACCACTTCGGTTTCCACGAGCGTAACGATGTATGTTATTGTTCATGTGTAAGACAATATTAAAACACTTGACTATATTATTTTAATATAGTCAAGTTTTAGTTTAACAAAACCTTTGATTTTTCTCTTTAACAAAGACAAGAGAAAAATAAAATCTCAAGTTTTAAAAAAGGTGTTAATCACTCCGAAACCTACCCGACAAACTCCAACTTGGATTTGTGAAGGCTTTGTACAGATAAAATTGTCTCTCGGAATAATTGCTTCTTGATCACATCGAATTGCTTTTCCGGCCAAACCGTAGCGTGATGCTTGATCAGCTAAAACAAGAATGTGTTCGCGTGTGCACGTGTCACTGTGTATTTATGTGAATTAATACATCTCACTTTTCCCTCCATTCTCACTGACACCAGCCAGGTAAATATCCTCATCCGGATTCATTCGATAACGTTCAATTCCGTAAGTTGGCAGACAAATTGGCACAGAATTAGGAACAGCTCGATCCAAGGTTAGAATCACCATATCATCTGCCCAACCACATTTACCGAAGGTGCTGTTTGACCAGATTTCATCAAATACACTAAATTTAAAGTTTAACAATATAATTTAACTTACTTTGTAACTTTGTAGGCATTTTCGCTATCTGCTTCACACTTAATTGATCCATAGCAAACTCGAATGTTTGAGAGTTGGGAACTGAAGAAAAGTTGTGGTCTCACTGTCTCTCTCTCTCTCTCTGCCTACTATTTATCTGCACAAGTATCCGGCTCTTTAAAACAGTGGCCTGCAGTAATAGCATGTTGATCGCCAATGAGAGTTCCAGGACAATACCTAAATCATTTTTTATTATATTTTTAAAAAGTAAATAAAAATAAAATATATCCACAAACCAATAGTTTGTTCCTTCAGTAACCATAGTGTAAACCATCCACGGCAAAAAGTCGGTATCCACTTTTTTAGCAGCCTTTCCATATAGAAGACTGGGTTGCAAAGTGAGCTTGTGCCATCCACAGTCTAAATTTTGCATGTTTGGTTTGAAAGAACTTGCATATAGTACTTATTACTGTATGCGGTGAGACTACAACCGCCGCTGCCCCCGATCTCGTACAAAATTTCTGCGCTACCATGAAAGACGCAGAATTTTCTGCGTCTTTTCAAGCGGGAACATTGAAAATTCAAAAGTTATGACCAACAAATCGAAAAGCCTATGGATTGGATGCGTACACATAGTTCGGTTATCCATAGGTGCCAATTGCCTGAAATGGCCAAAAAAGGCATTTCAGGTGAAGATTTATCCAAAACGACGCATATAAACCCAAACTGTTATATATTTTCTTGAAAAACTTTTCAAACTATTTAATGTGAGGTAAAGAAGTCGTAAAAGGTCCCTAACGGCCCCTTTAAACAAAGATGAAAAATAGAATAGTAAAACGATGTTTAGAACTGAATTAACCTACTCCATGGGAAATAACCGGCAATCGCTAAAACTGGAAGAAACAACAGTAGAAGTTTCATGTCGATGCTGCAGCACCACAAATCTGATTGCAGTGGCTTTTTGATGATGAGAACGTGTATATTTATGAGATGCGTCTAATTGTCCCACGTATTTTTTTTCAATTTTTTACACAAAAACGTTGTCAGAAGAAATTGTTATAAAAAAGTTCTGTTCAGAAATGTTTCATCCGGGAAAATACCCACAAAAAGCGCACTTGTTATTGAATTTGTGCTCGAAAGCAATTTTTTCCGTTTTCAAGCTTTTCATAACGTTTGAATGTTTGTGATTAAGAATTTTGAAAACCAATTTCATGTTTCAGTTTTTTAAGATTATAATTGATATTTGAAATTGACAATGATTTCATGTCAGTTTTATCTACCACTTTAGAAAAATGTATTACTGTTTCAAACAAAGATAGATGTATAGAACATTGTGAGTAGGTAAATTCTCCGAAATTCGTATGCAATCACCATTTCGGGTGACCCGCCACAAACCTTGTATATGCAGAGAATGTAAATTCTTTAAAGGGTGCGCGTGTATTGCAAAAGAAAAAAGAACCTCGGATATGGTTTATCGAAACTTTGATGCAAATGTTTGCATAAGGTAGGCAAAAACGTTAAAGTTACTTGACAGTTTTATGCAAAATATACGACGTTATTATTGGATTTATCAACTTTGAAAAACAAATCTCCAGGAAATGAAACAATCAAAAAGGTTAAAGCTACTGAGAAATAATTTTTTTAAACTTCTTTTCAATCGCTCCTGAAGGTCGTTCATTAATTCTAATTGATCCAACCTTTTACTTTTACCTTTTATGTACCTTTTACTTTTCAAAAATCCGACATTTTTTTAAAAAAGGAATGTATTTTCAAAAACTGTAAAAATTTAAATGATTTAAAAACATGTTTTTTTTACTCGACAGGGCATAGGATTTAGCAATAATCATTCTTATTCTACTGACATAAAATTAAGTTAAAACAGCGGGACAATGTTCAGAATGTTTTTAAAATGTTTCTAAATTTTAAACAAAATTTAACGATTCATTTGTTTAACAAATTAACAAACCAGGAATATTACAAAAAAAAAACTTGGAACAACACATTTTCACTTTGGGGAGAAAAACACGCAATAGTATACTTTTGATACAATTCATTAACCCATTTTTCAAAAGAAGAAACTGGTTCCATGACGACACTCTGATCTTTTTTCACACATTTCACATTTCACTTTCAGTTTTCAGCCTCATTTAATACAATTTCAAACATTTAATTGTTATATTGAGTACTTTATAAAAAGAATATGTCAAAATGCATATTAGAAGAGAACGAGGCTTTTGAATTTGTTCGCAAGACGTAGAAACATTAAAATATTGTGAAAAATTCCTTATCTAACACGTTGAAATGTTTCATTTTCGCCTGGTAAAGAAACAATCCCAACAATCACAATGCCTTCGATGGATAAACACATATAATATAATCAATCAGTCATTAGATATGTGAAATTTGCTTATTAGAATATTAATGTTGTATAAGAACATGTTCTCCAAAAACCGCACATACCAAAATTTCAATTACCCCCGAAAATCGGTGTGTCAAATCTGAAAATAATAAGACAGTTTTTAAAAACAATCTCTTACACACGTAAACAATTGAAATGTTTCAGTTTTTCCTAGTAATAAAACAATACCCTCGGTTGCATTGAGCTTCGAGGGACACACAATTGAGTTAATGTTTAGCTGTGAAGGTGCATGACCGAACTTTTGTTTTGAAACCAATTCCCGGTTTTGAAGAATGGGTGGATGAATCGTATCAAAATATACTATTACGTGTTTATCTCCGTATTCTGAAAATGCGTTGTTTGTTGATTTCTGCATCAGCAACAGGGATGAACGTTCCAAAACTAATAAATATTAATAAAACCATTTATTGAAACATTGGTTACCCTCGTTACAAAAAAAGGACAAAAATATGTTTTTGCGTGATTTAGTGAAAATAGTTTTTTGCAATCATTTTATTCGTCAACA
Organism: Oscheius sp. G VE-2021; assembly: GCA_022343465.1. Lineage (NCBI taxonomy): Eukaryota > Metazoa > Nematoda > Chromadorea > Rhabditida > Rhabditidae > Oscheius > Oscheius sp. G VE-2021. Next base: position 416,688 of record JAJQXH010000048.1, read on the forward strand.
ATTTTCAGTTTAGTCGGATCATTGTAATTTTTTTTCAAAAACATTTACCATTATTCAATTCAAAGAAACCGAGAGCCCAATTATCAAAATAAAAAAAACAAGTAATGCCAAGTAATTGGAACCAATAAAATTTGTTAAGGAAACCTGTTATAAAATGTCGGACATCGTTTTAAAAAAGAAGGCTGCGGAAATGTGGAACAGAGAAAGTCAAAATAAAATTTTAAAAAACTCATTTTTAACTTATGCTTTTGCCTGTTTAAAAACAATTATTGATCAAAAGCATCACAGAATAAATGTTTCATTATGGTTTTAAAACATTTATATCGGAGGAATTGGTATTGGGACGACTGTAGTCGACTTTTGAGAGAAACTTCCGGTAGTTCCACCAGTACCTTGAGGCTGGCTCGACGGCGTTTCAAAAGCCTCCGTAGCCCCAGAAGCTGGGTTTTCCGTCGCCTCGCTTCCAACAGGACATGGTGGAATCTCAGTGGGTCCAGTAGTTTCAGGAGCAATCGAAGGATGTTCTACAGCTCGCCAAATTGAGAAGGCTCCATCTGTGAAAATTGTCTTTTGGGAACTTTGTCAAACTTACCACACATGAGGAGGACAAAGAAGACAATTTGAAACTTCATGTTCTTCTGAAACCTTGAATTTCACATTGTTAATCTTTTTAAATCATTTGAGCGAAAATAAATAAGGTGTTTCCATATTTCAACTAAAACCTATATAGTTTCGAATTAAGTTAATTCCGTTATGTGTGCGTTATATTTGTGAAGTTGGAATTATGGATTCGTCTGTGAAGGAATACAATTAGAATTCTAAACAAGTCAATCGAATGGATATTTCAATTCAAAATTATGAGTTTTGACTGATGCCTGTAAACTATCGGCAGATAAACTGTGACCGACACTTTGATTACCAAAATAATAAATGCAAAATCCTTTTTATTATTATTTATAAAATGAAATTCTCGAGAATTATCTCAATTGAACTTGTTCTCTAGCATTTCGTAAAATAGCGATTTCGAAGGCAGACGTGAACCGTAATGTTTCTTTCGTTACAGGAAAATAGTAAACATGTTTTTGAAACATTTCATTTAATTTTTTTCTATTTATTTATAGTTTGTTTATTGAAATACATAGTTAGTTTAAAATAATGAAGCCAACATAGATCTCGAACATTATTATTATTTCTTTGTTTGTGAAAAAATACCTTTCCTAAACGTTTTTCTAGAGTCAACTAAGATTGTCACAAGGGCACTCCATAGACAAACTATTTCACTTGTGGCTGGTCATTTGAAAACATGTTTACAAAACATTGAACTGAATTATTTCGTCCTAAAATGAAATGTTTTAATGGAAATAGTTGGTTTTGTAGAAAAATACTGGGTCATTTCACCAAAAAAAATATTTGTCAACAGCTATGCGAAATTACAAATATTTTTTTTAAATAGTTGGATATATAATTTAACCCAAGGAATTAACTGTAATTAAAATGAATCAAAAGGACAATTCTAATTCCGAATATTGAAATGAACCCATTGCATAGAAAACTTTATGTTAGCCTTGTGAAAAAGAAACACCCATAACTATTGTTATGCAAATTCCTTTAGTTGGATAAATTGTTCTTTAAAACTTGAAAGCATCGTGTGTCAATTATGTGGCAAAAAAATCAAAATGAATGGACCTATCAATTTAAAATAAAGCGCTAGATTCAATCAGTCACGTTGAAGCGATGAATAAACTATGACTGAAACATTAATTAGCAGAAAAAATAATATTAGGACTATTTATATATATTTTTTTAAATTAATGTTGAATTGCGTGAGTTTATCGTCAAGTTTATCGTCATCCAAATTGGACAGTAGATTAATTCATTTTGTTTTGACGATGTGAAAACATATTTATGAAACATTGAATTTATAATTATCGTCATTTTTTAAATTGTAGTAATCTCTAGCTATTCTATAGTAGTAGGGCGTTTTCAGGGGGTTTCCATTATTAATAAAAACATTTTCAAAACTATTTTTATTGTTAAAAAAACAGAAGGTATTTTAAAATCTACCAATATTCAAAGTCTAAAATTGGCGTAGATGTAAACAATAATTGTTAAAAACAACAACGTTGTTGTGGTTCTTTAAACACATACGCTCTTTTATACAACTCTTTTTGTAAAAACAATGACGTTTATTTTTCCAAATCGAGTCTGAATGTTCAGTGTTGTGAATGTTAACGTTTACTATTGTGTTTTTCTAAAAATAAAATTGAATTTTTATTAGATTAAATGACCGACATCGGAGTCACAGTCAAAATTAGAACAACAAGTGGGCGTTATTTATGAATCACCACGTTTGAAAAGATTTGTATGAATTTTTACATGTTGTATGAAAAGTGAATGAAATTTAATCACCGTAATTGTCTACAAAATACTTTATTAGTTTTATAAATGTTTTGAACAATTTAAGTCAAACAATAAATTTAATTGAATGTTTTTGATGTTTATTTTTTCATTTCTTATCGCATAGATCACAATGGAGACATAGCTCATAAATGATTTTTTTTGTTTCACATCTCCCTAAGACGTTTCATTTTTATCCCTTTTCCGTTTGGTTCCGTCTGTGTTTCATTGAATTTCTTTCAAGGCAAAAATCAGAATACTGTATCAAGATTAAAAGTTGTATATATTTAAAATTTATTTGTTCAAGCGTTATTGAAACTGGCATCGCAAACTTTAAAAAAATTCAATGAATTTTCAAAAAAAAATCAGGATGCCAATACAACAACAAAGAACTTCAACAAAAAATATATTTTTCATTTGGTAAACTAATTTGGCATTTTAGCAAAAAGAATTGTATCAAAACTGACAAATAATTTTTTAATGCATTTTGATACCTTTCTTTTTTTATTTCATAAATTATAATTAAACTGCTATTTTGATTTTTAATTATAAAAAAAGAAAAAAATCAATTCAGTTCAACAGAGAAGTTCAACACAAGATCACAGTAAAATCTCGTTAACACAGGTGATTTTTTTAATCATTTTCACGGTTTTCGTTATCAATTGCGAATCACTGAATTTTTTTAAACTTTTTTCACTATCGCATTACAAATTTCAAATTGTTGCTAAAATTAAATGACAAAATAAAAAATTGTTTAATCTCTACTGACTGTTTCTTTGGGTTATTATTTCTTTTTTCTACTTTAGTACTTACTATTAGTCGTTTGCACATCGGTGTTTGTTTCAATAATCAATCATAAATGCATCTAATCCCCAGAATCGTTTCATTGTTATTTCTGTTGTTTGCGTCCCCGTCCGCCGTTTACAGTCAGGTTGCGCAATGGCCGTCTGCCAGATGGCAATTTGTCACTGCGGCGCCTTAAATGAAGATCGCCGCTTATGGAAGAGTGAGCACGCGGTTACCGCAAAACGAGAGATCTCATGAGAGATAAGGCTTCAAGGAGAGATACCGCATTTTTCTAACGTGACGAAGAAATCCGATTTTTTTAGCTGATAAGTTAAAGGCATGATTTCTAACTATTCGATATTTTTATGATTTTTTTAAAACATCAAAAATTCATATTTTGTCAGATTTGACAATATTATATTTACAACTGATAGAGATTGCTCAAAATATATTTTAATTCAACAACCTGGTGTTTCAATTCCATGTCAATAATTAGGAGGCAATCCGTAATAATAATGTTCAAAATGAAACCTTTCAGAGGCAAAACATTTACAAATAATCGTAAAATGGATGAATTTCACTAAAAACAAATTCTACAAATGTAATGTTTTACAAATCAAATCTTTTTAGGTGTTTGATGAAGTTCATAACCATTTGAATTTTGTGCATCATAATTTAATTTGAAAATTTAAAAAATTGTTCCAAAAATAGAAGCAAATGGCAAAAATCATTTAGATGTTACGATGAAAAATTTATATTTTAGGTCAAACTGTTTGATCATTGTATACCTCGAAGTTAGTTCTCTCATATTGCCTATCCTTACTGATTGCAAGTGTGAACGTATTTGATATCAAACACTGTGACTATTTGAACGTGTGAACGTGTGGTTTCTCTTTTCCCATGTTGCACACCCGTCCGATTAAAAAACAAAAATCAAATACTTTATCAAAACTGACTGAAACATGGAATTTCACAACCGGCTGAGTGGACTAATTTTTACAATTGCAAATCTAGGAGATCCCAATAAAATGACAATAAAACAGCAAACTTCCAAAATTCTTTTTCTTTTCAATTGCCAATGAATGAAAATCGGTCAAAGTGGCCCAGCATAGTGGCAGTTGTATGGATTCATGGGGTCCAATGGTTTCTTATCCGATTGGTGCTGGATTTGGCCTAGGGAGGCTGGGAGGGCCTGGGTGGCTCTGAAAATGGTTAAATAATTTTGAATATAATTTTAAAATAAATTTTGTTTAAATGAATTTCGAAAGGGGAAGTGTGCAAAAACAAATGCAACTTAAGCCATTTCAATGTTTTGCATGTGCATTAACAAAAATGGTTTTCTCGATTGCTTTTCTGTGAATGAAAAACTGGTAGTAAAAATTAAAAAATGAGTTTTTTGTAATTTACATTTGTGAAAAAAATAATATCGCAAAATTGTCGTCAAAATGATTTACATCAATTTTTTAATGTCGCTTTCATGTTTTAGCTGATTCTAAAGTTAAATACTTTTTCTTTTATGTACTGGGTAGAGCTGCGAGACGATTGTAGATAAAAGGTTTTCCCCAATCAAAATAAACTCACGAAGTCATTCCATGAATCGATGACGTCAGAGAGGATACGGTGGCTGCTCCAAATCTAGTTGGTGACGTCATCATTTGAGGGAGACTGGCTGACGGAAGCTGAAATAGTGGATACGCACTTTAACGGTCTATATGCACTTTAACGGTTTCCGAAAAATTCGTAAGTTTCACAAAAGTTTGAAACTTACAGGTGTCTTCAAATTCCAATTAAAAGCACTTGTGCCTGTGCGTTGTTGGCAGGCGGCTGGCTGCCAGCTGCTGCTGTAGCCGTAGAATGAAGCGTCATCGAACTGAAACTAAATGCTCTTTTACTGAAATTGCAGATTTTTTGAATTGAAAACAATAAGTGGTTTTTTTGTTAAGGTAAAATTTTAAACCTTCAAAGAAATGTTATAAAATTTTAATTTATGAATGAAATTAACTTCTTGCGTTTCTTTATGTTTATGTCTTTATTTTTTGCAATAAAAATCATATAAACTCTATTTTAACCCTCCTTAGATAAATTGATTGTTAAAACAAATGTTTCAATTTTTCATCAATATTTGATAAAGATTCTGTTTCAATTGTGCGAAGAAATGGTATTCCAAATTTTGTTTTTTCCCAAACAGTAATTTGTTTAAACGGGCTTTAAAATTTATATCAATGGCTATGCCGGCAATATAGTCATTGCCAAAATGAAATCGGCGGGGAAATTTTTGCATATTAATTAGAATATCTAAATCTCCTCATTCAACATTGTCTCTCGCACTGCGTATCTCATTTCCGCTGCACTAAGGGTCATTTTGGCATGATTCCAGCTTGGCGAAAGCTATAAATCATTTCATTTTTCCCGTTTTAAATAAATATATTTTTAAAGTAATTTTCAGTAATTTTAGTCACACGAAAGTTTCACTTCAGTCTTGATTGTTTAAGCACGATGGTTGGCTTAATTCCAAGTTGTCTTCTCTATTTTTTGCCAACTACTCATATTTTTGAAAAATATATGCGTATTAGTATCCAAGATTATTTATGCAGTAAGTAGTTCCAGAAAAAATATATTGGATAATGTTAGACGACTGGTTTTCTCTGAACATTTAATTTGAAAGCCCCTCCTTGAAACAATTGGTTGATGTCCAATGCGCCTGGCAACAAGTCGCCGGAACGCCTGCTGACATAAACATTGCCGAATAAACTACCCGCGACGATTGTGCTTGAGAACCGCCACCCGCTGGGGTGTCAGATTTCAAGCGCGGGATTGCCAACAGACGGACATGGGCACAATGTTTTGAGTCAGAATAATAGTTACTTTTTAGAATAACGGTTTGTTAAGGTGACCCCAAAGTAGCAAAAAGGTTATAGTTAAATTTAACGGTAAACTATTTTTAGACGTTTGTTTTCCTCTTTATTATTTAAAACATAATTTTAGTTTAATTATTAAAATTTGGTCTGCGTTACACTAGAAAATAAAAAACGGGTTATAAGTTAGTTATAAGTTCATTATTGATCTAAATCTGCTATTTTTCTAAAAGTACTGCCTGTCCCTATTTCAGATTGTCAAACACGATTAATTTAATATTTCATAACTGAGTTGAAAAAAACATTCCAATCAAATTTCCAAGGATGACTATAATAGAGAAGAAATTATAATTTTTCTGACCAATTAATGGAAGATAACTTTTCTTGAATTTTTCAGTGTTTCATATCTGATTGAAGCAAAACTGTTAATGTTTAAGGTAATGTGACCTGGTCAGTAACAGAAAATTATGTTTCTTCTTTTAAAAATTTCTATAGTGGTAAATAGTTAATATAAATGTAGAATAACTTTATTTAAATAAATTATCAGGGGCTGATGAGTTTATTTGTTAATCAACCAAGAAAATGCAGTTAATTTAATATTTTTAATGCAACATTATAAATAATGAAAGTTAAGGAAGTGTTTGAAACATTGGTAAATATTATTTAATAAAAATATTGCAAAACATTCCAATTATTGTTTTAAGTTTTCAAAGTAAAACAAATCGTATCACTTGAGTATTACATCTAAACCTATCTTTGTTCGTCCAATATTCTCTCTTAAAATAAATGATGGACCTCAATGTTTTAACTCAAGCGTAATAATCTCATACATAAATTTCCATGTTATTTGGTCCATCTTAGCATTATAATGTTTCCATGTTTTCAGACTGACAAATGTTTTCCATTCTCACCTGTGTCTGAGGATGAAGCAGAGACTGGTGGAAGCCGGCTGTCTGAAGTCCTCCAATTCCCAATCCCGGTTGAATTCCCATTTGCATAGCTCCCAGAGATCCCATGCCAGTGTGGAGAGACTTAGGATCGGTGTAGTGCCTTTCGCGTTTTCTCCACTTGGCACGACGGTTTTTGAACCACACCTAAAATATATTTGTTTTCAAAAACGATTTTTTAATTACGGATCGCCAAAGAATTTTGGTTAGAAAACTGAGAATTGAAAGAAATCTGTGTGAATGTTTCAAAAACTTCTTATAAGTTGTTTAAACGCGTTTAATGCATTACCCTGTAGCTTGAAAGTTGTAATTCATTTTGGAATATTTTAAATTAAATGTTTCAATTCCTTTTACTGAATCAGTTCAAAATTATACATGTAACGAAATTCAACACTCCAAACGTTGAACAGCTTAGCACATTGCTTTTCTAAACTCAGCATAACATTCACGAAAGCTAGTTTTCAAAAAATATTTATAATTAAAAAATGTATTGTTTTTTATATTTGTATTTAAACTTTGGAACATTTTCAACGGTAACTGTTTAAATAACGGAATTCAATAATTTCATAGGTTTGCTTACATTCAAACTTCCTAGACTGATATAAAATAAAATGAAGTAAACTTCCTTGTCGTTTTATGTTTCCCTTTCACACATTGGTACTAATTATATTTTCATTCGTGGAACATTCAATTCGCTCAATCTCTGGACGTTTTCTTATTGGCGAATCAACCTTTAACTTTATTTTATATGTAGCAAAAACATTGAAAAAATGTAACTATCTGAAGAAAAAACGTGAAAAAAAGTTAATCCTTGTGAATGTGTTCTACTTGCAATGTCAACATTCGCAAAGATTTCAGGTAATTCTCTGTCAACTTCAATTCGTTGAAAAAGTAAAATAATGTGGTGATATTGAATTGTACACTAAAACATGCAACCACCTCTGAAGGAATTTAATCGCTGCACTAACTACCATCAATTCATCAAAACATTGACAAGATTTATCTCTATTCATGTTGAATTTTTTTGCGTTTCATTTCCTCAATAGCCAAAATTTAATGAAGTGGCCATTGTCAAAATTTATTTACAAAAAAAATTATTTACAAAAAACATAAAAACCCTTTTTTAAGTATCGGTCACCGTTTCATATTAGATGAACACAGTTCTGTCGGCGATAATCGGATATTATTTACTCGAAATGGTTGTTTCAGCACTGACGCTCTCTTTTCTAAAGATTCGTACAAGCCATCTACCCATTTTATTGATAAACTTTTTTTAATGAGAAGAAGAAAATAAAATAATTGAAAAAAGAAAATTTAAATATTTTCTTCAGTGTTTCATGTAAATGCCATATTTTTTACAGAACTGTAGTATATTATTCACAATACTGTAGTATATTGTTCACAGAACAGAACCTATTCCTGGCAGATTACATTCAATCAAAAAATATTAGTTCGCAAACAATGAAAAATGATAGTTTACCCCTTAATTTTTATTTTCTTTTTCATTTTCTACAACAACGAAACAATGAAAAAAAGTTGTACTTTTAAAATCTTTATTTAGTATTCGTATATCTTGTTTTACCATTTTTTAAACCGCTTTCAAAATGTTAATTTTCATGTTTCTTTAATCTTGTTCTTTTTTACAAAATTCTAATTGTTTTACTGAAAACTTAAATAACCTTCTGTCACACCCCCAGCCGTCTTAAGGAATTGAATCGCTGCGCTGATCCACCGTAATCTGCCGGGGGTCCCCTGGGAGGCCGTCTAATCAAGTGTGAATGGCAACAACATAACGACGTGTGATGCGATGGCTAATTGAAACGGCCGAGAACAAGGGCGCCAGAGGTTATGACGTCATTTAGCCTGCATTATAGGTCTCGCGCTCAGGGGCCAAGTCAACGGGAAAAGTGCAATGTTTCATTCAAATTATAAAACATTGTGAAAATTTACAATTTGTTGAAGTGGCGATCTGCAGTTTAATAATTCATAATTTCACCATTTAAATCCAATTATAAAAACTAATATGTTACTTTCATTTTATATGGCTTTGTACAAAACAATCAATTAAAAACTTTAGATCGTTTAAAAAAGGTTTGTATTAATTTTTATATAAAATTTATTCCTATGTATTTTTAAAAAAATAACGTTCCAGTTCAAAGTGAACTTCAATTTCTAATAAATAAACTAAAACAGTGTTAATAAATTTCCAAATAACGCTTCCAAATAACGGCTTGCTTCTATCAATTAATATCGTTTGCGTGAATATAAACAAGTGTGGTTGAAACACACAAAACATTTTTTTGAAATTAAAATAATTTTTCATTTTTGGCTTTTATAAAATCGAATTTCGAAGTGGTAATGGACACCTTTTTTTTGAAAATAAATGGATAAATTATACTGTATCTTTAATTATAATTAAATTAAAGTTAAGAAACTCTTTTAACATCTTTCTGCTGTGTATTTTTCTTTCTGAAGTTTACAAAAAGTAAAACTCACCCTAACTCGGGGCTCTGTCAGGCTTATCCAGACGGCAATTTCTTCTCTTGTTGCCATATCAGGGTAGCGGTTTCGAGCAAACCAGTTTTCCAGTTCCGTCAACTTAAATACATATTTGTTATATATTGCAAAAGGCTGAAATTGAAATTATTTGGGCTTTAAACTCGTGCTATTGTCAATGACATATGCAACTTGGATAGATCTTGTCTCTAAAACATTGAATTTCATTAAAAATCGAACCTTCCCAAATTTACAAACAAATTCATTAATTACTGTTTTATCACATGTGCGATGTGTGAACAACTCATTGGCAAGGCAGTTCAATTTTTTGGTTAAATTCAATATGAAACAGTCAGGCGTGCGAAAAAACGTTACAATATAAAATCGATAAATACAAAGTCGTTAGTTTTTCTTTAACAGTTTTCACAAGTTTAAATATTTCATATCACTTTTGTATGAAAATTAAATTTTTTATATATGTTTGAGTGCCTAACTCAATCAATATCCTCCTTATAACATTTGAGCAACGGTGTGTGTGTGTGGCAAGGTTTGTAGGAATTAGCATAGCCTGCGCCTCTCATTTCCCCCTATCTCTCGCCCGTCTCTCGCCATCTCTCGATGGTTGTCTTGGAATTAGCCTATTTTTGTGGCCGGCCATTTCCTCGCGGTTGGTGGGCAAACGCGGCTGGCGGTGCCGCAGGCACCCCTTTGCGGCCACAGGCCGCGTACTTAGCGGCCGAAGGCCGCGAACACACCGGCCGTAGACCGCCTTCCCTAGCGGCCGAAGGCCGCCTGTTTAAAATTATTTAGTTTCCAGCAAGTTCACTATCAAACAGAAGCTACTGATGTGCTGAATCCACATACGCCAGGAGTGAGGACCGCCAAAGGCAGGCCGTAACTCCAGGTCCTCCTTATCACATTTGAGGAACGGTGTGTGTTTCTATCTAGGTTTGTTAGACGCGAAAATGCGCTGCCTGCGCTCTCTCATTTCCCCTTATCTCTCGCCGTCTCTCGATGGTAGTCTTGAAATTAGCCTATTTTAGTGACTGGCCATTTCCTTGTTTTGGCGCCCGCAGGCGCCCTGAGGGCGCGAAGGGCCCAAACAGCGCCGTAGGCGCCCAAAGGCATTCTTCACATCAATCCAAAGCTACTGATGTGCTGATCCCACATTTTCCAGGAGTGGAGGACCGCGGAAGGCGGGCCGTCACTCCTGGTCCTTATATAACAAAACGCTATGGTGTGTGTGTGTGTGTGTGTGTGTGTGTGTGTGTGTGTGTGTGTGTGTGTGTGTGGTGGATCACCTTCGCATTCATTTTCCGCGAGTGGAAGGGTAGGTGCGGTCGCAGGCCGTGTTCATGCAATTAGCGTAAATTCATGGTCATTTATAAATAAAGAACGACCGAATGCGGTTAGAAAGAAGATAAAATTTGCATACATTCGCGGCCGAAGACCGCCCGGTTAAGAGGCCGAAGGCCGTCCGATGAAGCGGCCGAAGGCCGCCCAGCTAAGAGGCCGAAGGCCGTCCGTTCAAGCGGCCGAAGGGCGCCCGGTTAAGAGGCCGAAGGCCGCCCGGTTAAGAGGCCGAAGGCCGTCTGATGAAGCGGCCAAAGGCCGCCCAGCTAAGAGGCCGAAGGCCGTCCGTTTAAGCGGCCGAAGGCCGCCCGGTTTTGAGGCCGAAGGTCACCAAATTGATTAGCATACCTTCGGGTGAGAGACCAACCCATCCAGGAGGTAACGCGCCGTAGGCGCGTTTACCGACTGGTTTATATATAAAATCTTAGTTCGATTCATATTTCAGTTTAAATCAGACTGGCTCACTAGACTGTCAAATTGTGGATGGGAAACATACTTTGGTGGTTTGTGAAACTTTCAACTGTTATATTTATTATAATTTTAGTTAATCGAATTATACAGTTTAGTGCACACCTGATGGCTTGTGAAATGAGTCCTCTGTCGTCTGGGTTTTGTATTTTTCGTTGAGCTGCTAGGCGATCCTGCGGGGCTTTGGTCATCACGGACGTCATCCTTGTCGAGTTCCACTGAAATATTTTTTTATTGATTCATTTATTTAGTTACTTTTATATTATTACGTTTACAAAATATAATGTAAAAACTGGAAAATTTGATTGTATAGAGATAAAACTTCCTGTTTCTTGAATTTCAAGTTCAAATTTTTTATATATGTTGTAAAATCAATTCAAATTTTCATTTTCGTTTTAAAACTTTTGTGATTTTTATAACTCAGCTGATATTTGCTTATCTCCCTTTGTGTCTAAATCGCCTGTTACTGCTTCCCCTATTCTTGAGTTTCTAAAGACGTACCTCTTCCTTTGTTTTCCCACTCCGTAATCCAAACCGCCGTCTTTAATCCCCTACCGTACTCACTTTTAGGCAATTTCCCTCCGAGAATGCCTTCTGAAGCGGGCAGAGGCACGGAGTAATCGAACGAGCTACCGTAGACCAAGCCATCGCCACCGGGGTTAGAGAGACCTAAAACGAGAGTTTTAGAAGTAATTATTACCTAAATTGAAATTAACACTATTTTATTGGTACAAACATATCTATTTTAATGTACCTATTTCAGTCTTACGCAAAACCCGAGTGAAACATGCACGAATGTCTTAATGATAATAATGTTGTATTGAAACATGTGATCAAAGAAACGTCTGCTATAAATTGTTTTTTATATTGATTAATTTTTTTTTCTTTTTGGATGCTTCCTGCGTGTTTCAATCGCTGGGGAAATTTAATGAAACTTGCATGTATTTGATGTGACGGTACTCATCTTTTCGATCTTTTCGATGGTTAAAAATACAACTATTTTTAAATGTGAACTACAAAAAAAGGTTTCATTCACCTACAAAAAGATTTTTTTTTAATTGAAAATAGCGTGTTTTTACTGTAGTTGAAAAAGCATTTATATTACTATGTATTTCTATCATACGTTTACAAACAGATAAGTCAATATGAATATGGACGGGTAAGTATCTTCATGAATTTCTTTATAATAAGGTCTTGGTATAGACACATGTACTTAAAGCAATAAGATATAAAAAATGAAAAAAGCCCTTTGCAAATACTATTCATTGAAAATATTTGGGATTATGTTACTTGTAGGTTCCAAGAAAAAGGTAAGCCAAATAAAACTTATTTGTTTTCCGTAAGTCCGATGCATTCTTGAAAGAAAAAAAACAGAACAAATATTTCAGTTCGTCAAAGATTTTTAATTTTCACAAAATGATTTTTTAAATTTACAAATGAAAATTTAGATAATGTGAAAGACGAATCCCATTTCAAAAATATTTTTTTACCAATTTGTTTTTAAATTTAAAGTTTAACAATATCAATCTTGGGAGCAAATGTGGTTTTTAATAATTAGTGAAGTTTCATTGAAGTTTCAAAGCGGGATGGAACTACTAGCAGTGAAACAGATAATTTATGTGGCAAAAACGTCTATTTAAACTTGAAAAGACTATCAATTTTAAATTTATCTATTGGTTTGTGTATTTTATCTAAATTTTATCTATTAAATAGAAATTTTAGGTACAGCACAAGTACAACAAACTAGCCAAACATTCCAATATAGCATCAAAAGGAAAAACAAAAACAGTCGACTACCGGTAACAAAAATTTGCAATTGGTCATTATCCTACTTCTTTCTAAAACATGAAGACATTGCGGCGGAGTTCAAAGCAACAATTGGGTTTGAATAATAAAAATTAATGTGATAAAAATGAAAAACAACAATTTTAGTGTGTATGATTTAAACATTAAACTTATTTGGACTAAAGAAAAATGCTCGGTTGGCTAGTTTAACGATTACAACATTTGAATGTTAAAACAAAAAGTGAAGAGAAGTTAGCTGTATTCGGAACATTCAGGGGTGATTTTTTTGTTCGCGGAGGCCCCTCGGCGACCGCACCCCCCATTTGAAACAAAAAGTGACACTTTTTGTGAATTTTTCAAAGTTACAATTCACTCAGGTGTTGCAGCTACATTTGCTTTTTTTCTTTTGGAAAGGCAATTTTTTACGTTATTTTTTTTTAAATTTTCGCATATTCATTTTTTTTAAATTTTTATACAAATTATAACTTTTTTATTATTAAATTTAGAATTTTTTAATCAAAATAACTACAGTGTTTCAGCAGAACCGGGGGTTTTCCATGGTCAATGGAGTTCAGTTCGCATTGGAGCGCGTTTGGGGGTCAAAACATGAATCTTCGTCTTGCGAACAACTTTGAAAGCCTCGTTCTCTGCGAATACGCATTTTCACAAGTTCTAATTTAAAAGTAATACTCAGTATATCATGTAGATTGAGTGTTTGAAATTGTATGAAATTCCATTGATTTTCACAATATATCAGGGTGGGAAATTTCAGTTTTTCAACCGAATTTCATACAATTTCAAACACTCAATCTGTGATATATAATGACTTTTCGATTTCAATTTCAACTCTTAAAAATGTGTATTCGCAGAGAACGAGCTTTTCAAAGTTTAGATTTTTTGTTAACATTCAGAAAGCGCGCTCCATCTGACTAGCAATCCTTTAATAGCCAACAGCTGAGAAGGGCTAAAACAGCAGTATGACTGTGAAGTTCGTTAAATAAATTAATTAATTAATAAATTATAACAACATCTGTTTTGACATTATTTTCCCCCTTAAAAATATAATTTCTTCAATATTGAAAAAAATCTTTCCGTGACCCGGCCGCACCCCCCGTTTGAACCGCACCCCCCGTTTGAAAGTGCGAACAACTAATCACCCCTGGGAACATTCCGGTGGAGTCAACAGAATAAATATATAAATGTTTTAGGAGTTACCAATTCCATAATTTTTAAATTTAGTTTTAAAGTAATGGGCAGGCAAGTTATGTCTATTAAAAAAATGAAATTTCGATTTCCTAAAGAGAAAAAGCAGCCATTTTTCTCTTTTTGGTTTTTTTCCACATTTGCGAGAAAACTACAAAAAAAGAAACAAATAAAGCACAAAAATATTCAGTTAGCCAAGAGTGGCTAATTTTCTTCATATTTTCTTTTTCTGACTAACATAACATGTAAAAAACTTAAATAACTAACTGAAAGTATTAAAGTATAATCGTTTTGATGTGTAGTTTAAAATAAAACTGTTCCCACGGTAGAAATTTCATTAAAAAAATTAGCAAACGAAAATTTTTTTAACTTTCCTTCAAGAAAAAGGGAAAATTGTTTTTTTTTCAAAATGTCGATGACAGAAGAACTGGTGCTTAAATCTATCAGAAGGTTAAAAGTGATCGTTGAAAAATTCGAGTGAGAGGAAAAATAAACGGAATTTTGGAAAATGAAAGTTCGCTTGGGAAGAGTCTCCCCAAAGCGGGAAGTTGTCAAATGAGCCTGTGGGTCTCGTAGCGCTAAGAACCCCTGATTCCCCGGCGTTAAGGGGGCTCAACCGGGCCGGATTCAGTGTTTACAAAATGGGATAAAACGGCTTAAATCCAAGCATGCCAACTGACCTCCGTCGAGGGCGGCGCAGACCAACTGCGAAGGAAAAGCTCCTTGATCCATAAGCCTGTTGAGCCGGGAGACTTATGAGTGTTAGGATTAATTGTAGGAATTTGATCCCGACTGGATCCGCGGCCGTTGGCTGGCTTACTGGGCTTACGGGCAGCTGGCGAGGGCTACGGTAGGCCACGCCCTCAGGAGGCAAATGACAGCCGGCGCGCGGGGGAAAACAGACGAAGGGATTAGGAGGCAAATGATGAGACGGCGGGAGACGTCTTCTTTACGAAAGGGACTGAGAGAGAGACAGAGACAGAGACAGAGAGAGAGAGAGACAGAGAGTAAATAATTTTCACTTTGATTACTTGGATGGTTCAATCATATATTAGTTAGAGATATTTTCAAATATTCCAATGCATGTTTGATATCCAGGGAAAATAATTTTATATGCGCATTATTTTCTTATTTCTCTTAAAAGTATGCCTTTTTTTAAAATTTAAATCTGCATATATTCAAATTATGGGGCATTCACTATTTGGTAAATGAAACAAGGTACTAAAGTTGTAGTTTAAGTTTCCTCAATCAACCAACCTATTAAAATATTAATTAACAAAAAAAATTAATTTAACACTAATTTTAATAAAGTTATAAAGTTTCATAAATAGAACGTGTATCAAGCGGGAGCTTCAATCAGCCACAAAGCAGTTGAAATAGAATCTCTTGTTCTCGTTAAAGTGATTAATAACTTTATTCTGAAAATTGGAAACTAATCTAAATCAAAGTCGTCCATATCACGCTCAATGGGATAATTACGGTAATCGTAAAAATCTTCGAAATTATCACGTCGATGTGGATCCAGGTCCTCCTCGAGTTCATAAAGAAACCTTTCATTTTCCTCTTGATCATCCAGATATTTGTCGATCAGCATAATGTGGCTGTCACCGACCATAATGAGCAGCTCATCCCCTTTCAGTTCGTATTCTGTTATGTCGCTTTCTTCTTCTTCAGTTTCGGTTACTCCATCTCCACCCTCTCCAGTTTCCGAGTATTCTTCCTCTTCTTTGTGGCTTTCCGCTTTATCAGAAAGCAGAATAGAGTAGCAGCGCGTGTGAACCTTATCCCTGTAGCTGACCGAGTCTACGGCGAACTGCAGACCGTCCAGCAAAATAGAGGTGTCTTCTTCCGGGGGAAAGTGACCATCAACTTCCCACTTTTTAATTCTACGCTCTTTGTTTTTCCATTGCTGCAAACATATGTTTTGTGTTGAATTCACGTAACATACCTTCAGAACCGCATTAAAGGCATTTGATGTCAAATTAGTTCTCGTGATAACAAGTCTCTTTGCCACAATATGCCTTAAGTCCTCGTCTTCAATACTTGCAGGAAAGCCAATCAAACATTTCATCTGAAAAGTGAGTAATGAGTGGATTCTGTGTGTGTGTGTGTGTGCACGTGTGTGAATATTGCATACCTTTCTAACATCCGGCTGTCGAAGGAAAGCTGCATTCCTAACTGGATTAGTTTCACCCCATCGGTTCACAAGCCATTCTCTTTCCATTTTCTTGATTTTACAAACTTAGATATTTGTTATTCTTCAATAAAATGTTGATACTCACTTTAACCAGTCGATTGAATAGTTCGGGTGAGCAAACAACTGGCTGATGAAATTCGATTATTTCGGTCGTCACGATACTTTCAATAAACAATAGAAGAAAACTGCAAAGTTCATCCGTAAGTGGTCCCTAAATTTAAAAAAACTCTCTTTTAATTTTATTTATTACCCGAATTTCAGTCTCATAACATTCCATTTTAATTGGATAGGCTAGGAGTTCCTGCGACACTACAAAGTCATTGTAATCAGCGAATTGCCCCGGAGACATCACATTTTCTTCAGCCTAAAAAATATGTATTTTTTAAACTTTTTTTGTCCAAACCGAAAACACGCTCCAGTCGCTAACATCAAAGGGAAGCTTTGCAGTTACATGTTCAGAAACAGCTGCAGCTGACCTTGAACTCTTGCGAAAATTGAGAAAATCACAAAACATTAACTGAAATATTTATTTTGTTTGAAAATTACACAAAATCCATACCTTGTTAAGACTACGAAGTTGAAGGTGGCGTGGAAGGTTTGAGAAGGAGACACGCATCTGAATAATGCGCGTTTAAAATATTACTATTAAATTATTTAAACGTAAAAGAGATTAGAGATATGTTATGTTGGCTTAAGCCTGAGAAGACGCAGAAAACTCTGGTTGTCTGCCATGGTGGTGCCGCTAGTTTCACACCCGTATGAGATCGGAGGCCGCTGTAAGGGTAGTCCCGCCACATACATTAATGCATGCCATATGCAAATAAATGCCGCAGAGAGGTCCCTGACGATTCATTTGAACTGCTGTGACGACTATATCTAACTGGAGAGGGTAAGGAAACCTTTGAAGAGATATTTGACTTTAGCGATTTCTGTGGAAAACAAAACTGGTCTAAACGGAGGCTTGAAAATGGTGGTGAAAACATAGAGGTAATGATAAGATATCAGTGCACTTTTTGTTCACCAGCCAAACAAATATAATAAGAGCATCAAATGGAAAAAAGAGTTCTCCAACATTTGTTTTTCCCATGCATGCTTCAAACATAGAAGGCAACCGAAAACCGGTAGTTTCCTTTCATTGAAGATTTCTCTCTCTCTCTCTCTCTCTCTCTCTCTCTCTCTCTTATTTTCCCAAATCTCTGCGGTTTCCTCCCTTGAAGCCTTATCTCTCATGAAATCTCTCGGTTTGCGGTAACCGCGTGCGCAGTCTTCCGTAAGCGGCGGCTGTCATTTAGGGCGCCGCCTGACAAATTGCCATCTGGCAGAAGGCGCCGTTACGCAAGATTACTGTAAACGTCCACCGAGCCAAAATAACCCTTCCCATCTCTGTCTCTCGGAAGGGGTCAGATAGAAGGCAACAAAGGCTGGATATAAATAGACGGATTATTAAAAATATGAAAGCTTCATTAAAAAATTTTAGTGACTTCTAGAAAAGCATTAAGCCTGAATCTGTTAATTTTACTTTTTTTAGGACTGGCCAACGTTTTTTATTTTTAAATGATTTTCAGCGCAAAGCTAATTTCTAATTAAATTATATTTTAAAATACAAATGGATTGTTCGAAAATCTTAGGCAGAACGGGCTGTCCCGTGATTATTCGTAAAGGGAGTCACTGTTTTTTTATTATTACAATAAACTAAAAGCGTAGATCAAGAAAATATAAATGTTTGGATAAAAAACCCTCAATATTCATAAATATCTTGAAGTTCTAGTGACCAATAATTGTGTTTTTGTAGGTGACCGTAGGCTATAGATTCCGGCCTGCGTTTCGGAGGCACCCGTAAACTATCGGTGGTGCCTCCTTCTGGCAGAATGGGCTAAGGAAGTAGATGGTCAGGGACGCAGGGGCAATCGTGCCTTAAAATTAGAGAAGCAGACACCTGGATGATATCCCCATACAAATTTGGCTTCTTTCTCTCTCTCTCTCTCTCTCTCTCTGACTCTCTAATAACAAAGACAGAAACAAAACAATTTTATTGGAGAACTTTAAAACAATAACAAAAGCGTGAATTAACAACAGTCGCAGCCACCCTACTTGCTCTTCCTGCTCCTTCCCCTGGTGACTCTCTTCGTCGGCTGCTCCTCCTCCTCCGACAGGGGCTCCTCCTTGACAGGCTTCGTCTTGATCACAGGCCTCTCTTCCGATGGGGGCTTTTTCTTCACCACCACACGCCCCTTCTTGACCACAGGCTTCTTCTCCTTGGCCACACGCTTGGTCCTCTTGATCACAGGCTCCTTTCCTGAAAATGACGTATTTTTTATCTTATTTTTTTGTTCAATTTTAATTTAAATCATAAAAGGTCTTGAACGACCTCTGGCAGAATACGGTTAAAAATATTTTTTAAACAAAATATAAATAAATAATTTTTTAAAAATAACTTTTAAATTTAAAATGTTTATAAAACTAATAATAGTTTTAAAAATGTAAAAAAACTAAATGTGGTTTTTATTTCTTCAAAAAATCCTTGGCTCGGCCATTAATTTTAAAAATCCCGGCGGAAACATTACTGAATTTGTCAAATTAAAATAACAAAATCAATTTAAACAAGGAACAATTTTTTACTGTCATTAAAATATAAAATAATTTTAATTTAAAATTTTGAGAGCAGAATCGATTTTCACTTTTCAAAAAATGAAATTTTAAAAAAAATGCACCGGGCGGGATCGAACCCAGATCGCGTGCTTGATAGATTAAACCCTATATTGCGTCTCAAAATGCAAATTCCCTCACCGGGATCCTCCTCCTCCGCTTCGCTCTCCTCCGTCGTCGACGAATCTCCCGAATCCGAGCTCTCCTCCTTCCCGCTCTGCCATTCGTCGCTGCCTATGTCATCGGAATCCTCCTCGTAGCCGAGCCTCCTCTTCTGCTGTTTCCTCTCCTCATTAGCATGGTGCCTCTTCTCAGGCGACAGGGGCTCCTCCATGATCTCGGCGGAGGCGATGGCGGAGGCGGCGAAGAGGTCGTTGAAGCGGCGGCGGTTGTCGATGAAGAGGGGCTCATCCCCGCCGTCTTCCTTCTCTTGGTTCACTTCCTCATCCTCGTCGGGAAGGTCGAATTTCATGACCTTTTTGTTGGGCTTCATCTGCAGTTTCGAGAGGAAGAGCTCGTAGTTGTCCATGGCCTGGAAAAGAGGGGTTAGAGAGTGGAGAGGGTGAGAGACGCAGAGTTGGAGTGAAGAGAGTTAGAGGTGCAGAGGGACATTTAGAGACGCAGAAACCTCACCTTTCTGTCGAAGTAGGGCACGGCCTTGAATTTGCACCGCTTCCTTCCGTCGTCGTAGAAGCCGAAATCCCTGTAGCACTTGTCGCACATGTAGGTCGGAGTGCCCGGCATCCACTCGCACTCCATCACAGACCACCTGCAATATTCCAGTTTTATGTGGGTAATTTACGATTTTCAGTTTTTCGTTTCAATATTCGAAAACCGGAGGTTGCGAATACTCAGAATATTAAAAAAAACTCACGCGGCACCGTCGTTTCCGCAGGCGGCGCAGGTGATTCGACGGAAGGCGCGCTCCCTCAGACGGATGGGGTACGGGCCGACTGGGTCAGGCAGAGTCCTGAAATTAGTCTTTATTTCTCTGCGCCTCTACGCCCTCTCTATCTGTTCCTTCTGCTATCTAACTTGATGTCATTTCTCTTTCTCTGCGTCTCTAACACTGTCTATATCTTGTCATTTCTCTACGTCTCTACTTCTCTCTCTCTCACCTGAAGTGCAGATCCGTGAAGACAATGAGGTGTTCGCAGTTGCCCTGATGAACGTAGACGTAAGGCTGTCCCAGGCGGCAGTGGAGCTTCGAGAGCGGAGTCTTCATGAAGTCGAACTTCACTTCCCCGACGGCAGGCTCCCTCGACTTCGCCCACTGGCGGACACACCTAAAATAGGGAAATTGGTCATAATGCAGTTTGCGCAAACAAAACTACGAAAAATAAAGATAAAATCTCACTTGCTGGTGTCGGTGGCACCTTCGGGCTCCATGTCGAGATAGAAGGTGTCGTGGATGAAGAAGAACGATGAGGGAAAGCGGTTCTGAATCGGGGAAATCAGTTTTTCCCTTCTTTTTTTAGATAAAAAGGCCCAATCATCTTTGAAATTTCCGTTAAAACGTATCCATTCTGTGTAATTAGCATATGTAATTGAAAACTTGGGGTTTGTTTATGCAAATCTCCTGCGGTGACCCCAATTATGGCTGCTCGGCAGTTGCCTCCGTGAGCAGGTCTCTCTGTATATACAATGCTCGCCGAGCAATAAGTAAACAATAAAGAGCCTAAAAAGTGTGAGGGACCATTCAAATTGCGCTAATGAGCCATTTTATTAATAATCGACTCCAATTTAACCCAAGTCCTTGGTGCCAAAGAGATGGCAACAAAATGACGTCACTTTAGTCCTTGGTTCCGCCCGGTATGCGGTAATTAGCATGTATCAGCCCAAAAATTATCGATTTTCAGCGAATTTTATTACTAAAAAGCGAAAAGAAAGCGTTTCCCGCGCAGCCTAAAATTGTTGCTTTAAAAAAAAGTTAAAAAATTGCACAAAAGTCCTTCCAATTTCACTATTCCGGACTGGCCCGTTCCCTCGTTTTCGGGTCTTTTCCAACCTTGCACAGGTCTTCGTGGCAGATGTTCCTCTTGCTGACGTCATCGAGGACCATGTAGTCGGCGGGGCAATGGAAGGCCTTCTTCAGATCGCGGAGAGTCGAACTTCCGGACAACAGCAGACGATCCGTCACTTTCATCTGCAAAATATTGAATTTCATTTGGTAACCAAATTTTGGTTTAAACAGTTTTAATGATACAATGGAAATAAAAGAAAACTCACGAGACGGCCGAGTCTGACTTCGTGGTATTCGAGGGAGCGACTGTAGCCGAGGTAGACGGAAGCGTGGACTATAATGTCGCCCTGGAATGGAAGGATTATAGAGAGAGAGAGAGAGAGAGAGAGAGAGAGAGAGAGAGAAGGCAGACAGTGAGAGAACTCACCAAGGCCCATGGCGGGTTGGCCGTGCGTAGAGACATCAGGCCGTCGTCCAGGAAATCGTCCTTCTGTTGATCGGTGCAGTACTGCTTCTGCATCTCGGGCAGGTCGTCTCCAACTGAAATAGGGGTTTTAATGAGAGAGAGAGAGAGAGAGAGAGAGAGAGAGAGAAACTCACATTCTTCCATTCCGACCCACGAGTCCTGGACCTTTCCAAGGCCTTTGAGAAGGATGTCCTCCCAATGCTTCAGGGACTCCAATCCATCCTTCCTCTGGGCCAGGAGCGCCGGATCCATGAAGTCGTACTTCATCGCGCGGAGGGCGATCGACTTGTTCTGCTTGTTGAGGCGACGCTCCCTCTCGTGCTGAAGGAGTCTGAAAAACAGAGAAATTCAATGCTTTCTGGAGAAATCTTACACGGGGGTGCGGAGCCTCGTGTCCTCCAAGGCCTGGTCGTCGAGTCCCTCCTCGATGTCGAAGTTGTACTCCTGCCGTTCCGGTCCTCTCATCGCAGCGAGGGCCGAGCTGAAACAAGACAGTTAGATGCAATTCCATTTTAAAAGGATTTAAGGTTCACAGGGTAAACCCACTTGACGTGTGCCACGACGTCTCCGCTCTCTTTGTCGGAGAACCCGACCACTTTGACGAGCTGCTTCTGGACGGTGACTTGGGGGTCCTTGACGATTCCCATCATTTGCTCCATCCTGGTGTGGGCGGCCAGTGCCTGCTTGGCAAATTCACTGAAACAAATAGAAATAGGGATAATAAATGAAAATCACTAATCTGCCATATTTTTGATCGAATTATCTAGCTTGTACATTGTAGTTTGTAGGTTGGCTTCGCGCTGTCGCGTTTTCCCCGCTTTTTTTCGATTCATTCGCAAAATCTACAAAACTCTTACTCTTTTTTCTTACTTTCCCTCATACCCCAGGAGGGTCCGTCTGTGGACGCCCCCCCCCCCCCCTTAACTTTTAGGCCTAAAATCAACATTTCGTAAAAATAGGGCCTAACCCTCCTTAACTAAGGAATTGGCTGGGTGTCTACCACCCTTAACTTGGGATAACCTGGATATACCCTCCCGAGGTATGCTTTCCCTATCTCGCTTCACATATACCTCCAGGTCTAGGTTTTTTAAAGGTTTAAAAAGTCGGTTCATTATAAAAAAAAGTTTAATTGAAATAGTGGTTTAAATAAATGTACATTAAACATTGCCTTAAAATATTTTTTAAAACTTTAAAGTCCCGCAGTCTGCCGTATGCGATAAATCAATATTTCCTCCTGAAAATTCTTGCTGAAATGCTAAAACTCACTTGAAAGAAAATGGTTTTCCCACGAACTCGTGCTTGTCGGCTTTTAGCAGTTTATCCATACTCATTTTGCCTGCAAATAGAATTAAAATATACAAAATACATAGAAAACTAAAAGGTAATCTCAAAGACAAACTTTGGATATTGCAACATAAACAGAAAACCGGAGTTGATTTATCGCATGTCAGACAGTAAATTGGCAAATTGGCAAATTGAGGGGAGTGATGGAGGCGATGACTTCTGGCGATGGCTTCTAGTGGAGGGCCAGGCGCTCGAGGATGTCCCTGCTGCTCTCCTCCAGTTTATTGTACTTCTTCAGAAGCTTCTTCTCGCGGGCTTCCGGCTCCAGGTCCAAGTACCTGGAAATAGGGGATTAATTAGGAGAAACAGACGCTTTTAAGCAGTTGATTTGTTTGTTGCACAGTAAATGAAACGCACTTCTCCGCCATGCTCTTCTTGAACAGATCGAATCCGGTCACATTCTCCTT